>OY776087.1:22166991-22773900 GCA_963675205.1 Catocala nupta
GTACGCTTAGCGCTGTCCGTGAATCTGAAATCATATATTATTCTTATGAGTTTTAGCTTTAGCAGAAGTACGGCACACAGTCAGTATTCCGTGCTTTGTGCAACCATGATTAAACCAATTTTGTTGTAACCGGTTAAAGTTTCAAAATAAAGATATTAAATATTTAACATTTTTACGGAAACCGATTACATATGTGATTGCTTTAACAATTTATTCACACAATTATTTCATTTAATCACAAAATACATCATCACAAGTACCGACTAGATAGAATTCAATCTTCGTTTATGTAAATTGGTCTGACTGATTTGGACGTTCAGTAATTGTTGCGGTTACCGAAGCTCTGGGAGAATCGCGGCCTTCACCAAAACGCATTATCTAGACAATGGAGTTCCAAAGTCAATTATTTAAACTTTAATGCGATTCCAACTGATCTGAATGGAAGGAAAACAGAGTGTTAGCTAGTCTCCGTGCGACGTAACTTGTAAGTAAATCGAAGAAATCGGATTACGTGAATCGACTTGACGGCGGACTTGTTACACTTCCTGCGAGCGCAATCTTTCAATTATTCGAATACGTATTTCTATCTAGAATTTATTTTAGAATAGCTTTCTTTGTTTGGATAGAATATCCAATAAATCAATTATAGTAAATGCTGTATGAACCTATAACTTTTCTGTAATGTTATTTGCTTATGGTTTAAACGTAGACTTCCTCGATGGTGCAACAGTAATGAAAGCAACTGCTGTGCATTTCGGGTTCCTCAAGAAATTCTTAGTAACAATAAAATGATTTTTTTATATATTTCTATGGCGGCAAACAAGCATACCCCGCCTGGTGGTAAGTGGTCATCGTAGCCTATGGACGCTTGCAACACCAGAGGTATCACTTGCGCGTTGCCGACCCTTAGCAAAGGAAGTGGGAGGGAGAAGGACCAGAAAAGGAAGATAAGGGTAATTGGGCCTGCGGACTCTCACTCACCGAATGAAACACAACAGCAGAAATACTGATATTTCACGTCGATATTCTGTGAGAGGGTAATCCTTCCCCGGTCGAGCCGGCCCATACATGCTGAAATCAGCGAGCATCTGCGATGAGTACGGCAATATGCTCACCCCTATCAGATCACCAAACATCATATAGTGAAACTTGAGTGTTATACATCTATGCCTACCCCATTCAGGGATGAATGCGTTAAGTCTAATGCCATGTATGTTTAACCATCTAAGATACATACACCATATTACATAGTAACGAATAATATTAATAATCAATGTATAGAAGACAAAAGGCAGACGAAATTCGAATCCTCAAAACATTTTCATATGCGATTATGAACACAGAACGAACAGATCCGATAGTAAGAATTGAATTTTGCAACGAAATTGCAGGCAATTCTCAACACTGTACGGATAAATTTCCTAGTGCCCTAGTGTTGTCAGCTATTGATGAGGTTATATCGCTACGTTTCGTAACGGTAGACGCTATTGCATACGTAAATGAGATAATAATGTGATCAATCTTCGTATCAAGCAGGGTAATCATGGAACATTAAACCATAGACTAGATGTCTATGGAGTTAGACAGTGTTGTAAGACTGACGTACTTGTCGTTTCCTATTCAACGATCTAGGAACCATTAGGTGAACAACTCACTAATAATAATATCCTTCAGATCGATTTTGTTTTTTACGGGACCTGGCCATTTGCGCAGGCGATATTATGGCGGACAAGTAATGCGCAAACACAAGTGCGTTCTCTATTCTTAACTCTCATAATCCAATGGGAGGGTGATCCGACAGAGGAGAGAAATGAACAACAACGGCTTGACATTCTTGCCGAGGCACAGAGGTATGTAACACCGCTAACCTCTTAACTTCAGGCTACTTTAGAAAATTTCCTAATAGGAAAACCGAATATCACTAAGCTTGACGACAATATCGCCTAACATCAAGTGTGAGTAAGCAAACATAACCTACCTAGGTTATGTTTGTTTACTTTCATCATTTAATTAATAATTCATCATCATTTAATCATTTAATATGTAATGTTTTTTGGACTGTGTACCTACACCACAGTCCTAAAAACATTACATAGAAAAAGAAGAAAGCTTTCTTTATGACTAATAACTTCGAATAAGACGGCAACGTATCATTTTTATCATAATTATGATCTTGGCCCTAAAAATGACTCTACGGCTCATCTTAAAGATAGGTTAATAAAACAGGATCCCAGTAAAGCACACAATTTAAGTATAAAGAAGCTCACCCTGGGTCATAATTAATTTTTAATTACAATAAGTAATGATAAGTGTCGATACTTTAGATTTAATTGTAGGGGACTCTGTTGACGGAACGTAATAATTATGTATACCTGTGTTAGTCCTAGGGTTGTCTGTAATAGATATTATTAGAAAAGTAATTCGTAATTACTACCTTAGTCAGTGGATTTTAGAGTACAGGCCTGTTCGATAGTTAATTAAAATGGATATTCTCATTAATATTATACATGCAAAACATTTTCTTAAAACAACGTCGAAATCAAAGGTTATATATTAAGTAAAAATACAAGCTAAAGTGCTTAACAATTAATCATTATAACGCGTTAAACATAATAAAAATTAGGATTCTATCCGATACTTAACTATTCAATATTTATATTAGATTAGCATTTGCTCCGCCTGCGTGGTATCAACATCAATAAATAGTACCTTTTTTTTTTTTTTTTTTTCTTACGGAACAATTATTTTTATATAAATATAATACCTAGTTCAGAAATGTATCCTGTATCGCGGCGGACTTTATAAATAAATAAATAAATAGTACCTAGCCTATGTCCTTCCACAGGTTTTAAACTATATCAGTAACAAATTTCATCTAAATCGGTTAGGGTTAAAGGCAAACGATATAATACTGAATATGATGCTCTTTAACAAAAACCCTAATTTTATTAATTACCATGTTCCAATTTACAGAACAATTATTTTTATATAAATATAATACCTAGTTCAGAAATGTATCCTGTGTCGCGGCGGACTTTATGGACATACTAGCTTTTTGCCCGCGGCTTCGCTTGCTTAAAAGTATATTAAGTTATGTTAGTAACAGTACTTTTTAAATAAAATATAGTCTATGTTGAATTTTTAAATGGGTTGAGTAGTTTTCCAGTTAAATCTTTACAACAAACATTTAAACAAAAAATGTATGGCCAGTCCCACAACTAACAAGTAAAAGTTATCCGAAAGATAAATCGCATGCTGTCTCACTCTTGTTAGGTTAAAGAAGAGAGATGGCGAGACTTTTATCTTATATATAAATGCTATTTGAAGGTGGTGGGACAAGCCCTTAATCTTTTCTCTTTATAATTTTTATATATATACACAGGTTGATTTTGAAATCGTGTAATTCCTTTTAACCACGCATTCTACTGGTGGTATAGAATAACCCTGACCATATTTTTTTATTAGAATTATATTTTTTGTAAAAATTGATGTATAATTTTTTTCCTGAAATGGTGTCAGATAGTCGTATGTTAACCACCAGAGGCAATATTTTTTACTAATTAATATAAAATAACATATCAAATTAATGTCGTAAATAATAACGGGCGGTCCTTTTTATTGCCCCTTATTATTAACGACATCAGTTATTGTTATGTTATTATTTTAAATTAGTTAAACATTAAGAAAACAAAATCACCCTGTATAGATAGTATAGACAAACAACTAAAAATAGAAACACCTAGTCCCAGAATAACTATTGTGGATCACACACATTTTTGATGTATGAAAACCGTCCCGTGTTGGATCATATCAAGATCGAAACGAAAACACTCGTCATTTTGTCAATGAACATTTAAGTAGCTGTAGCATAGTAGCCACTTCATTCATCGTATTCATAACTTGTTAATTAACAGTTAAATAATGAATTTTAAATTCACAACTCCGTGTAAAAACGGGATTGCTTTTAAATTATAATATTATGTTTACGACACCGGAGCTCAAAATGTACTAAATAATGTTCGTAAAAATTATATTTGAACTGTTCATTAAAAAATATGTTTGCGTTATAAATTAATTTTATACGCAGATAACTGTAAACTGTGTTTTATGGCATGTAAAATAATATCTAACATAAGTTTGAGTTTTTATGTACTGGGAAATACAGGTGTTAACTCAGTAAAAGGCGTGAATATTGGGTTTTAATATGCATGTACCTACAGTGTTAGATGCAGCCGGCAACTTCATCCGCGAATGGTATACAAATCATAATTAAAAGATTTAAAAGATACACAGTGTCTTAAAGCATTGAAACTTGGACTTACTAATAGTAATGAGCATTAATTTTGTATGTTGAACATACATATTTAATATGTCTTACAATTTTTACTGCAGTTGTTACTAAGATGTTTTTTATTGTATAAAGTGCAAACATTATACGGTCTAATGCTGAGCCAATATCAGTGGTATAAGTAACGTACCTTAAGGATCTTACCTTAATAGCGTCATCATCATCATCTCAGCCAAAAGACGTTCACTGCTGGATGTAGGTTTTCCATACAGACCGGTCTAGGACCACCCGCATCCAACCGCGTACCTTAGGGAAAAGGAATTAAATATAGGATAAGACAAAAGGAATGACGGAAGTAGATATATGAGCACTCGGAACTCTTACGAATCGAACATAGTGACAGTATTATACTGCATTTGTGTAAAAAGGTGGTATTGCCCCAAGCGAACCAGTAAACGGGTCATTCGTACATACGGTTACAAAACGTAAAAGGTGTAATTAAATTGTAACTTAATTTACAATATATAAAAATAAAATAAACTATGACTGAATTTACTTTATAGAAAAATACAATTAACTATAATTAAATTTACAATATATAAACATAAACTGTGATTTTATTTACAATATATAAAAATAAAAACAGATACAATCTGTTGAATTTACTATCTAATCTATAATCTTTCCAGTGCTTCTCCTAGAACAAGACAATTTACGAAATGATCTACTTCACAATTGTAGATAAGATTGAATAAAGCATCTAGCTAAACTACGTAAGAAATAAATGAATATTTTCCGACTGTTCAACCACTCTTAACCTTTTGCGCAGACATTTTTTCTAATGCTCACTAAACATATTTATTTCCAAGCTCGTCGCACATACATTTCCATTTGGCCGGACCCTGGCAACCCTATTTAAAGGGCACATCGAACCATCGAGTCATCTCAATTTGTGGCCTTATTTATTTTTACTATGTGGAGGATCCTCCTTCTAATGAATATAATTATATAGCTAGCATTATTCCTATACCAAATATTCTTATAATAATATTAGATAAACCATCTTGGTTGGCATAGAGTCATTACTATGACCAGTGTAAGTAGACCTTGCATCCTGCATATATATTATGTAACGGGAGATCAATTGAATCGATTGGTGAGTTTGGGAATAAAATTATTTATATGCTAGCTTTTAGATAGAAGAAATTGGTACAAAGCATGCTTATCCAGCAAGATTACCAAAAGGTGTAGAACACCTACACCTACTGCCAGTCAAATCTAGGTTCAACTTATATGCCAGAGCAATTGCTTGTTGCTATTGAAGATTTCTTTAGTATTAACTTATTACAGTTATTACACAATTCGGAAATAGAACCGTCAGCTCCAGAACGGCAGACTATGTGAGGGTTAGTTTGTATGAATGGATAAACGAAGCACTCCTCTCAAAATTATAATGTCCAATATTTTTTAAGGATTTGTATAATGATTTTACGTTTATAATGTTGACACAGAGTTAATTAAAAAAGCCTTTCATTAAAATACACGATAATAAGAGTTTGAAGAACCCGGTATTAGTTTAGTTTTAATGATTTGTAGGTACTTAGTAAGTGAACTAGTAATGTTTTATGAATAATGCACTCTAAGGCATATAATGCTAGAGCTATTTTCAATTGTACAAAATAATGCGACATAGTAATTAATAAAAATAATTAAATGCTGAGTTCACTCAATGTTTATGATTAAAATAGTTTTATATTCTGGTAACATCGATACTGCGAAGTTTGTAATGTAACTTTAATCTTATCATAATTTAATATTTATTTATTTCTACGTAAGTGTAAAAGTGAATTCTGGATATGCCAATTTTTCAAAATGGTATAGATATCGTTCTCAGTGTTTAGAATTGGATGTAACAAAAGGTAAACATTTGTTCGATCTACAACCTACGACGGTAGACCAATGGCATTGTGATTGACATATCGAATCCCACTTATTGCAAGGCTGATGCGAACTCATTCCCGACACGACCATTCTAGCTTAGCATTCAGACACTAATAATAATACTCATATTTTGTAAACCGAATGGCACATCATCTTTTTAAAAACAAATAGAAATTTTTCCGTGCCTAAGTGTCCTTTGTATTCAATAATTGCATAGTAAAAGCCTTTTTAGGAAGTTATCGTGTCTTTACAACCTCTCTATCGTCTTAAGAATGCTCTTCGAGGCAAGATAAAGCGATGCTTATGAAGACATTAGTTTTGCACGTAATCGAATATAATATAAGAAAACCATTAAGCTGGCTACCCCATTCCAGCTACCCCGGGTTTGAACGATATCTCAAGTTTCGGTAGCGATTCTCCCTCCACAATTACGTCTCCACCATAGATTGGCCCACCATAATTACCACTTTAGAATAATAATATAGATACTGTTTTACAACTTTTAGTATCAGTTTTAATGCCTCTCCTGTGAACACGCGTTAATTTATATTTACGATTGTTAATTGCTATTCACATTAAAAGATAGAGGTTTTATAATATATAATAAACGTCATATTAATATTTTATAGCCTCAGCATCTCCATACTGCACTTATAAAAGGAATTTGCATGAAAAATGATAGTGATCACACAGTTTTCTTTTTCAATTTATATGATTACGGAATCACGGTTAAATTGAATACAAGCTTGATTACATTCGGGCTTTTTACTTTTATTACTTATTTTAATGAACCTAATGTCGTAAAAAATATTTTTCTTGTTGGCGTTAAGTAAAAATATTCTAATGCGACTTAAGTCTTATAATGGTTTTACACAAAATTCCGTGGCGTGAACGAGGGCCCTTCTGATGATATTGTAATCATGCCAGAATTTTGCAGCTGCGGACACAGATAAGTTAATTTTTACATTACGACGCACGTCTGTTGTGCCTTTTGAGTCCTTACTTAAAGTAATTACTTTGGTTTTCGTTCCTCTTACATTTAGGCTTGATGACATTGTTCAGGCAGTTGTTTATTGGATGACAAAATCACTATAATTGAAACGAAACTCTCTAACTTACGTTTGGAACTAACAAACTGAGAGGAGGAATACTTTCTCATCATTTTAATCTGATTTTTTCTGAATTGGATAGTGATGTTATAGTGACATATTATTAATAACTTATTTCACCATCCATGATACTTGTCATGCTCTCACTAACACGACAAGTAGGACGTGGATGGTTGAAAAAGAAATAAACGACGCATCTTCTTTGTCATGCCAGAGTTCAAGATTTAGATTGATTTTTTGTATTTTAGCCTTGGCTCACGTTAATTTTTACTAAAATAATGCAAAAGATTTTGTCATTGAAATCCACGAAAACACACTAAACAATAGCCACAAAATGCACTGATACGTTACGTATATATTCATATAGATAACATAAGTATAAAACATTTAAAATCAAACGACTGCGCTATCAAAACGATAAGCATCAAAAACATTTAAGCCAAAACTAACACACAAGCCTAAAAACAAGAAAATAAAACACGAAAACTCATAAACTAATCTACACGTTTATTCGTCTACACATCAACAACTTTATACTTAAGTTCATCATACTATCTCAGTGATAAAGCCCTATTCAATATCAATTAAGACGCGACTGCGCTCGGCCAAATTAAAAGGAATTCCGTAAAGATAGTTGTTATCTGACGTAAATAGAATAAAGTGAGGTCTACCAATAATTCAGAACGGTATAACGCAATGGGAGATAACACCATCACCTATGGCGTGTGTATGGGAATCGAAGGCATAGTACACATTTTAATGCTAATAATCAAACACGGTCGACCCGACGGTCACAGTTATATCCGATAGAGCTATTAAGTTTAGTTGAATTCCAACGGATACCATGCTTTATAAATTTTGAGGATCGTATTAATGATATCTTTATCTTCTTTTCAGCTTTTCTTTACTGACTATGTTGCTCATTGTGAAATGTGCAAATATAATTGAGTAAATGTGAAGAATGCATACGATCGTGAGGTTTTGTGGTAGAAAAAGACAAAAACAAAGTAAAGTCAAAGCTCTGATTTCATGATTTAAATAAAACTGGTGTAATTTAAAACACTTTTATCTATCCCCGTGACCATGGCTGTTGAAAAGCAACCGAAACATCGGGGAAAGTATAAACCAAAAATAAATAGATTTAATAGTTAAAATAATTTTATTAGCTTATAAATTAGTAAAATAAAATCAATAGTAGTAGTACTGTAATATTTTCAAAATTTTGTAATACAGTGCTAAATAAACAACGCGATAAAATCCGTATATAGTAGTTTAATTTCAATGAATAACATTCGCGTAAACAGAGACAATATTACTTTTATCTAGGTTAGGCACATTTACATTTAGGCTTAATTTCATTATTCAGCACTGTGTGTGTGTTTTTTCCGTGACTACAAGTAGTTAAATATGTCTGATTAGAGTAGCTACAATATTAAAGTAAAATCCTACACAGTTTTACATTACATGTAAATGCAAGACGGCAAATTATCATCTCAAAAATATCGAGCAAAAGCTTTACTTTGTGACAAAAAATGTGTTGAGTATAACCACACAGATACAGCGTTAAGATATCTCAGTGTATTTTTTTTTTAAATCCGGTCTCTTTTGGTTTCACTAATAGATAACTTATCAGAACATCCTTTTATTTCAATTCCAAAAGCTCTTTCATCGCATTCCCTATTCATTTCCGTTTAATCTCTTAAACCTTCAACAGTCCGTTTAAATCATAAAAATGTCACAACCTGTTCCAGATATTATAAAAGAGAATTAACATGTCTTCCAAAAGCTTTATTTCTAATAAAATATTGAACAGAAATTTAGACATTTATATGACATAAAACAGGTTTAATTTTATTGTTCGTTATCCTCTTATTATTTCTGTGTTTCATCGTTAATCCAACGGTGTAAATGTTATTCAACATGGCCGGTAAAGTGATAAGTGGTTTACCCGTATGATACATATCTACACGTATATTTACGTATGAGCAGGGCATAGCTGTATAATACATCCGCAAAAGTGAACTAAAACAAGGCGCAGCCTTGAAGCTTATCGTCGGTATAGGCTGAGATAATGTTTCCATGGTTAGGTGGACGCCTTTCTGTAATATTGGTGTAGTTGAAGACTGAGATCAGGGAAGTGAACTTTACTCTAATGATTATATGGTTATTACATATACTGAATGGTTTCTATTAACCAGATATGCTAAGTATACTTTAACATAAGTGTGTCTTAATAAATCTAGACAAAGCTTTGAAAACTCTGTGCTGCTATTCTAAAATTCCCGGCAGAAAATCTACCAGCATCTTAATCTTAATCTTACAGCAGCCCCCTGGATTTTGATTACGTCCTTACTATCGACTTTTGTCGATAAAAGTTAAGAAAAAGAACTTCTTGCCATTTGCAATTCGTTATATGTGCCCTATTTGGATTCGTTATCATGTTCATTAGAGGTGAGATTCCAAAGACCATTAACCAGCGTTTACTCTATAATTGTTGCACCCTGCTCAGATAATTAAAATAATAGTTCCAAAATTAGAAAAATGTATCGAGAAAGTATCTAAATTTCATGAATTAGAAGGGATCACATCTGAAACCGGACTACGGTGCACTTTTTGGATAAATAAATAAGTAGCAGCAGGACTTTGAAAGTATTGAAATAACGGAGTTAATACAAGTAGCAGAATCTTTTTACCCGTGAAGACAGCCCTAGAAATTTTACTGGCAACGCCTTATGCCACTGCTATAATTGAAAGGTCATTGAGTATGCTTAGACGCGTAGAAACGTGGCTAAGATCGACTATGATCGAAAATAGATTAAATGAGCTTTGTATGCTCAGTGTACATAGAAAATTTGTTAACGCTATGGGCGATTCTTTCACGGAAGACGTCATAAACCGTTTTAATAAAGACCCTCGAAAGTTAGTTTTTAAATAGTTATTGTATAATTAAAGAATTTATATAAAAAGTTACGTATTTTAATTTATGTTTATTTATTTGACTAGGTGCTTATAAAAATCTGATTTGCCCTTCCCTGGCCCAGAACCTGGGTACGCCCATGATTACAACAACCTAACTAATGTTATAAATGCGAATATAAATTTATATTTTACGCTTTTAGAACTTGACTACTCCACCGATCGTCTTAAAATTATATATTTCGCATACATGCTATCAGGGGTACAGAAAAGGACATATGGTAGCTATCATCCAGAAAAAAGTACTGTTCTGACCTAACCTACATATATGCGAGCGAATCCGCAGGCAAAATCTAGTTATTTATACATTATACGCCGCGACGATATGTCCCTTAAAAATCAATAACCATGGTCATGCTATCCTACAATATGCTAACCAGCTATTCAATGAGGTACCGAACGACTTTCCAAACACAACAGTTTCGTGAAAATATCACCCAGTATCTTCGATAAAATAGCAGTAAAATAGCGCAGCTTTGATAAATTATATCTAAGGGTCATCGATAAATAATACGTTCTGTTTTCTTAAGAGAAAGATACGAATAATATTTATCATTGTTGCTTAAACTGCCTCTGAACCCTTCGCATAAGTTTGCGTTTATGAATTTAATTGTCGGGTCGTGCAATATTATTGGGCTATTCTGACAGGAAACTTTGGGTAGCTGAACGAAGTCTAGCAATGCTCGGTTGATAGCAGATCGCTGCGATCACGAATTGGTTAAATATGCAAGTGTATATGCGAAAGCCGAATGCAGTAAATTTTTGTGTTTTCTTATTGACAGGCACGGTGGTGCAGAGGCAGTAAATGCTACTGCATCAGAAATCAGATTCGACTATTGTGCTAGGCAAAGTCTTATTTGATTTTTCGGTTAAGTAATTCTTAGACTGCAACTAAGTCCAGTGGACGATAATAGGCTATCATTTTTTTTTCTTGGAACCTAAAAGGCATAATTTGCTAGCGAGATGGGGGGATGTGATACACGGCTGCCCACCTACCCCTTCGGGAATATAGCCATGGGACTATTTTAAGATTTGGAATTAGTATGTTTCATCATTTTGTATATTGAAACTATTTCTTATTGAATTTAGTACACCATCTTTTATAACCTACCTACTTCACAAAGGCTCTAATCGATTAGAAACACATTGCCAGCACTACACTTTCTGTACTACCTGTATTTTATTTCAGCTTGCTGTAGGAACTTTCATCTAAACGTACATTAAAAGTCAATCAATTCATCAAACCGCTACAATGTAATACTAGTACATAGTAAAAATAATACGAAGCGAATAGTTTTAATTTTATCGATATCAATAGTGAATCGAGTCTAGAATGAAACGAATAATCAAATACATTGTGTGGTGTCACACAATGTATATAATAATTACATTTCAATATGTGCAGACAGTTTTACTATCATTTTTGCCATTAAGGTCTGGTTATATTTTAAATCATGGGTAAATTTTATGTGTTGATTGAAAAATCAGTCACTATACGTTCACCGGTGAAACTTTATGACACGGCAAAATAATAGTCTACATATACGTATACCTTGGAGCTGACTGCCGACTTCCACTACGATCTACGATCCTGGTATATGTAACCAACATATACCTGGATCGTAGATCGTAATGGTCATTTATTCTGATCGAACTTTCTTGCGTGCTCGTTAGTATTCTTAACACAACCTGTCTTCGGAATAATTTTGATTGGTCATCAAACCGGAACTTAGCTCTTCACCGTCTGTCAGAGCCTATCACATTTAAGTAATAACCTACTTAGCAAACTTTTTGTCAATCGCTATATCTGCTCAGACTATTGACATTTTCTCAATTGTAATTACGATGTTTTATTTCATGTCGCTAAGTATTTAAATCGTTAGTATAAATGAGGCGTAAAGGATCAAAGGCAGCAAATGTCCAAACTACAATTATTGCAACCACCTATTACTTAATATTGCAGTAGGTTGGCGACATTAATTAAAAAAATAAAAATATATCAATCATTCTACATGCTAAATTCAAAACATACATATATAACCTCTTTGCTATGAGTCCCATAGGACGATTTTTATTTCTCCTTAAAATTTTACCTTGTGACACTTTGCTGCCTTTGATTTTATACGCCTCAAATGCTTTTTGGTTGTTTTGTTCCCTTTGCTGTTACCACAATTCGTCTTTATAAATAGTCAGCTAGTGGACTTATTAGTCCTTATAGCTAATGTCCGTTAGTATATATATAAGTTTAATAGCCTTTTCGTGATAGATAAAATCATTACACCAACTTAATCAAATTCAGCATATTACACAAAATTGCTACCAAATCATTATTATAGTATTATGAATATGCACTAATGTACAAATAATTTGACATTAATATCTTGCTATAATAACATAATCCACTCGGCTCCATTCAATTACATTAGTAACAAAATATCACGACGTTCCTACATTACAATAGGTACTATTCTATTCAAATTTAATACTCCGTAGCTATATTGCAGACCACACATGATCTTCACACAAGCTGTCTACCGTCAGAACTACTTTTATGAAACCCTTACACGTACATTACAATTTGATTCTAATACCGTGAACTCAAAGCTCAAAATCTCATATCAATTGTATTAAAATTTACAAGAATGATCGACGTAACTTCAAGTTAATAGTCAATGGTAATCGGAAAGCGATAAAGTGCTACTGGCGGACTCGTAAAACAGTACTTTCAGTTGAATACAGGGCTCTAATTAAAGTTCCCCGGGCTTTAATACCTCCAGGACATTCGTAATAGTTGACACTTAATTTCCAACTTGTGTTGTTACGTCATTAACGCGTTTAAGCGCCTCTGACACACGGACTCGACGGTCCGAGCAAGACGCCATATTGCCAGACGTTCAGAACAATGCCAAACGTCACTCGGTCATGTCTACGCTGTGGTTTTGAAGTGACGTTTTGCGGTAATGAACATCAATTTGAATGGCTGCTAATGTCATTTCGTATGACGTTGATATTTCTGGTACTAAGCTGTTGGAACTAAACTCTAGCGTTATCTACGTTAGTACATTTGATATATGTAGGTATATATATAGTTAAAGGTAAAGGAAATCTGATTATATTTATAAAAGAACTAGAATTTGCCCGCGGCTTTGCCCGCGTAAATGTAGGTTGGATTAGTAACAGAATTTTTCTGCGTGTAAGATATTATGTCCTTATTTGTTCTCCTGACAACGCGTATGCGGCATTTCATGACGATCGGTCGAGTATTTAAGACATGAAAGCGTAACAAATAAACAAACAATTAAACAAACTCACATCCGCATTTATAATATTAGTTAGGATTTGAAATAGAAACAGATAACAAATAAATTCTATATCTAAACAACATCGCGTGACGTGGCATTATTTTTTTAAATATTACTAAACGGCCAGTCGTATATACCTACCAAATACAAATATTGTTTAGGCCAAGTCATCAATCAGAACAGTAGATGATTTTATAAAAAGATCTACTCGTTATAGTAGTTAACAAATATAAAGGTTATGGATAACGTTTACGATTGTAATTCCATTATTAACGAGCGGATATTTCTAACAAAACAATTGTGTTTAAAATATTCAAAAGGAACCTAAAATTCAAGGTACTTATTAAAAAAATATTGTTTGTCTTTCTGTCTCTTTATTCCAGCTGAAAAATATTGAATGAATTTTCACCCAGATTACACAGCTTAGTAGTTTGCGGCTTAACTTAGAGTAATGTAAAATACTGGTTAATAAAATACTCTAGTACCGGATACCAAGACATGATGTAAACTATTATTCACTTAAATGATGTGAAGCACCATAAATAGCGCTCAATAAAACTTATCACATAACGAACAATTTAATCAATTATTTATGTAAAGTAAAGGATCCAAAGCTACGACCATTCTGAAGATCGCATACATTTAGTACTTTAGGTATAAATGATCTTCATTTACTACTTACTAAGCTTTGAGATCCACGACCTAATACCGGATGATTTGTAAGATGCAAATGTAATCATAAGAGCATAACCGAAAAAAGAAAGCCTCATGGCAAATGATTCCTCTAAAGACATTACTTTGTTATCGACTAAGGTAAGTTTAACTACCTACATGATAAGTACCTACAACATCACTTCAAAGATTTTATAGGCGATAATGATCACTTATGCGGTCATTAGCCGCCTCCAGCTATCTCTAAGACCCGGTTATGGCAACTAGTTATCAATCAATAAAAGCTAAGTATTTGACAACGATCAGCTATCTATGAAAGAGGCCTGTGATTAGCAATGGACTTAACATAACTGTGAAGGTAATAATTTGAAAGCATAAAACAATGCTAAAATACTTTACGGCTTTAAGAATGTTCTGGGCCGACTTCTCAAGACTTAATTAGTTCTTAATTGACATAAAACATGATCAAACAATTATCGTACAAATTGCTTAGAGATGCCAAGCTTCTAGAAACTAAATAAGATCATGATATCAATTCGGATAAAAATGATGATTGCTTGAGAAAAGTAAGAAACTTAAACCCTTCTTGAGGTAAACTAATTTTCTAAAGATATTCTTGAAACATTGTATCGCACGTATATCTTGCCAAAACTTTAGGCTTTGTACAATCTAATTAATTTATTTAAAAATGAGCCTATTGTCACCTATAGTATAATATTATGTCACGGTCAAGAAGAAAATATACTAAAATTTATCGAACGTAAACCTTTCAATTCCGAAAGGGCCAGTGAGATTGCCTAAAATCGATACTAAGAAGTCAGTTATTAGAGTTAAGACGAAGTATTAAATTAGTAAACAGAGTTCAAGCAAATAATCAAAATTTCTCAAAAGCCGAATTCAGAATCGCACTTGGAGTTTATTCATCAACTTCCTAATTTCGCTTTAATAAACATACAATTTGTTGAAATGACAGGTACGCAAGTTCCTTGGATTTAATTTAACTGGCTGCCATTAATCGACTAATTACATTTCATGAACGTGAGCGCATTATTTGAACAATACAGGAAGTTGAATAACTTTGACTGCTCAGTTGGTGTTTTGAAAAAGCTGCTGCTATGCAAAATTTAAAAGTATAATGTTTCGGTAGCTCAAGATATTAAATAAAGTAAAATGTGGGTCTAGCTTAGCCTGACTTAAGAAATAGTTTGGTGCTAAAGCTATGCCTGCGTTGAATAGGCTTCCAGGGCTTTTATCTGACAAGTCAGTCACGTCTGTTTATAATCAATTCATCTTTTGCTCTTGCTTTCTTTTAATTGACCCGTAGAAATTTCTGAACGGAATTCGATTTTTAAAATAAGGCAACAAGGAATCTTTTATCAAATGCATACTGGTTTAATTAGGCCGCAAAATATTATACGCTGTCAAAAGCCGCAAGCATGACATCTTACCATTAGTCATTCGCATACTTATTTGTCATTTTATCAGCTTAGCATAAAAACACTCTATAAATAGACATGGATTTATGAGATAAAGCGAGCACCAATTTAATAATTGCCAAAAGCAATTTCTAAGGTCAAACAACAACATACCTGGAATTGACCTTTTACAATTTCAGAGATACTAATTTAATGTGCCGAACAGCTATCTTAATCTTGTTATCTGTCTATGTCAAAAGACGTAGCTTAATTTAATACACAAATGTGGTCGGCAATACGACTCGAAATTTACAAATTTGACAACTATTCTCTATGCTGACGCCGTAATCTAAAATATAGAACAATTTAGTGTAAACCGAATAGCTTAAGCCCGCATACATTTATACAAGCAGTTTAGAATTTAAGCAATCTCATGAAGCCATCTAAAATAGTTTTTGTGCGGTATTTTTCTCGTATCTTAACTGTTTTATAGGTTATCGTATAGATAGTCGTTCATATAACGATGTGAAAGCATGAGCTCTTTTATACCTTCCAATTGCCGAAGTGGCATTTTTAAACAAGCTCAGCATTGCTTTCGTCCAATTATCAACATTTTTATCTGTGAATTCAGGTTACCTATACATTTTTTTAATTAGCCCTCAAGCAACATTTCGTGTATGTTTAAAATGCAATCATCGTCCGTAAGTAATGTCTAATTCGATCGTGTATTTTGTAACTCAGAGAAGATATGTTAATAGAAAATATGTGCCATGGATCGTTATCGTATTCGTGAATTGAAACCTCGATAAATAAAACAGATGAATCGGTACTTCGAAAATAAAAGTAAAACAGAAAGTTAATTTCACTTAATGATTTAAATTTCGCAAATTAAAATTTGTGTTTGAAACGTTAAACTTTTATGTTAAAGGACTTTAGTTTCAAACGAAAATGCCTCAGTAATTTTGTAGTTATGTGTATAAAGAAATATTTATTGTTCCGCTCGCTTTAGTGTTTAACATCATGTAACCTGAACCTCCAGAGAGAATTTAAATTTATCTATAAGATAAAAGTTTCGCTATTTCTCTTATTTAACCTAACATGAGTAAGACAGCATGCGATTTAACTTTTGGATAAATTTTACTTGTTAGTGGTAGACTCGTAGCCGGAAGCATTGTAAAATATTGAAATATAACAATAATCGCACGATAATTTAGTATGCATTACAACTGGTGACATTTTCGACTGAATTAGACTAATAAAACTGTTCTGATATTCAGTATATAATTTTTATTGTTATAAATACAAAACATGGTTTGTTGAGGTCGCAGGTTTAAGTCCTGCTTCATATACTTTTCATGTTTATAATATATGATCAGACATTACGTTAAAAGTAACTTTTAGCCCAATTAAGCTAGCGTTTTGATTTACTTTTTTTATTATTTATTTTATTTTGGAGTTTTTATCTTATAGCTAAATAGCGTAATGTTGTAAAGTCTAATGACTTTAAGATAGCTTTATGTATATTTTAAGATTCACTATAATGCCAAACAAGCACATGACCACTGATGGTATGCGGTCACCTAGATTACAACCTAGCCTTTGCAAGCCTCGTGATATTACTTAAATAACACCTACTTTGCAGAAACCACAAAATAGAATATACTGCCAGCGCTGCCCGCAAGCGCTTTCCAAACAGATAACTCAGAATCTCCTTTATAAGCTTCATAAAACGAAGATCGGCTCTGACCATCGGCATTTTGATAAGTAACCGTGCACTATAGTTATGTCTGGCTTTCAGTACAGTTAAATAGTTGTGTAAGTATTATCATTAAGGAAACTTGTAATGACTGCGCGAACGATAAAACCTTTAGTTGCAAATGTAATACGAAACTTATGTCGTTAAAGTTAACACTCGGTTAAGTCTTCGCTTAACCCATCAAGTTATTTATACTGTCGAGTTATTGATTGCCCCGTGACAGGAACCTTGTCTTCTGTCTCAATGTGAACTAGATCTATGTTTCGATACCATTTTATTTGCAAAGCGGCTATCTTTAGTAGATAGATATCCTTCACATAGTGCCGGATAGTCGAGTTAACAGAAGTTAGAGTTTATGCTATATTGATCTATCTACCCTCAGTTTCTGAAATCAGATTAACACAAAGATTAGTTAACAGACAATCAACAAGTCTACAGCTGTGGTTGGTTGTTGCTGATTCAGTCAGCCAATCTAGTTGACATACGTTTTGATCGCCCGTTAGCTAGTTTAAATAATATAATAAATATGTAATTTGACATGAGAATGATTTTGACATGTCTTTAATTAGCCAGAATTATCTTCAGAGTCAGAAACAATCAGAAACTGGGTGTCAAACTACTAATATGGCGGAAACTCTACAGCTTCTTAAGAAAGCTAGCAACATTCATAATAAAGTGACTGCTGTTTGAAATACTATTGACACTGATAAAATAGAGAATCTAATCGTAGCCTTACGATCTTAGGATGATGACTCCTAAAATCGTATTTCGTTTATAGAGCCAACGAGGATAGCATAAGTCTTAACTTAACGAAATAATGTTTATTATATTGGATTCATGTTAAACGATGTTTAATGTATATTCAATGTATATCTATAGATGAAGACAAACCGCAGACCGTATGTCATTGCCCTCAGAAGGTCCTTACCGAATACTTTTGCTAAGTCAGGTAGAAATCCTCAATAGTTTATTGTCCTGCTCAAGTTTTCGCTTTTGTATTCCACAGTTTTACGTAAGTATTTATCCTGTACTTCTAATAAAATGTATAAGTTTGAGAATATGTCTGTAGATTTGGACGCATGTTAGTCACGTGTAAACTGTAAAACGTTGGTACACAGATAGATTACGTAGTACATAGGATACTTTTTATTTCGATTTCTGTTACTGTTTTTAGCGGGCAAATCCTTCTACCCGCGGCTTCTAGTAATGATTTATTTAATTGCTTTAAATACAGGGACGAAAGGAATTAACCGGATAAAAATTAAGATACTTTAATGCTCGCATATTGGTTTAATCTAATATATAACCTGATGTATTTATGAAGTGCATAACTCGTAAATGTTAATACACTTAAGACATTTTGTTTCTATTATTTTTTTATACTGTTAATTAGCCTCTCCTTCTCTTAAACCTTTTTTTTATGTACTCGCTTTTGCCCGCGGCTTCGCTCACTTAAGAGTTGGCTAGGTTATGTTAGTAAAAATCCTTTTTTGTTAATAGAATAAAGTCTTTTTTTTTATGGCATAGGGAGGTTAACGTGCAGACGGATCGCCTGATGGTAAGCGATTACCGCTGCCCATGGACACTCGTAACCCCAAAGGAGTTACAAGTGTGTTGCCAGCCCTTTAAAAAGGAATGAAGGAGGGAAAGGACAAAAGAAAGAATATGAAAAGGATCGGGGTAACTGAGCCTCCGGCTCTCTCACTCACCGATACGAAACGCAACCCCGGTCGATCCGGCCCATTCATGCTGAAACCAGCGATTATATAGCTTTATAAAGATGAAAGAATTTTTAAATCGGCTTATTAGTTTTTTAGTTCAATCCTTACAAAGAAACTAACAAAAATCAAATATTTCCGCTTTATAACATTAGTATAAAGTTGCGTACAAAACATGAGACGGGCTCGGCACGATAGAATCAATGATTTAAAAAGTAGCCTTATCAATTCCGTACGACGTGGGGTCGAGTCCAATACGAAACAATTTGTGCACGTCACAAGATCCACAAGACTTCTCTAACACTCTGAAGATTTATATATTCTATAATGATAGCCTGAATGTAATACTTCACATTTAATCTTATTGTATGAGTTCCAACATACAAAACTACCATGTCGCGAGGCGATTCAACTACATTATTTGCTTCTTGTGAATACAAGTACGGTAGACACTTGAGACCTATGTCCTTTTTCTTTTCACGAGGTTATTGTGTAACCTATTGTTAGTTTCCATGCCGCTAGCTGAAGTCTTCCTCGGTTTGAATACCGTATTTTAAGTATATTTATTCATATATTCATATATGGCATAATGGCTACAACATCTTTGTTAAATACTGAACGGCTTAAAAGATTGGCTGTGAGTTTTTGCTGGTATCTTCTGATAGGCTTCCTTTACCTGACCCTAGCAACTAACATACATGTAAATTCAAGAAAAGTAAACTCACTCGCTCCTTCGTCGCTTATAAATGTTACTTTTGTAACCTAAATGAATAAATAATTTTTGACTTTGACTTACAGCAATTTAATACAACTGAAAGTTTATGCTATCGGTGTGCTATGTAAATACTACATAATCATCACTATCGCTACTTCACTACATATTATAAAACTAAGTCCCTAGGGGCGTCTGTTTGTTCACGATAAACTCAAAAACTACTGAACAGATTTTCATGCGATTTTCACCAATAGACACATTGATTCATAAGAAAGTGTAGGTATATGTTTTGTGCTACCCGTGCAAAGCTGGAGCGGGTTGCTAATGTATTATAAGTTGTTTTTAAATTATGAATGATCTATAATCATATCATAGTTTTCTCTTATTATAATGATAATCAGGGCCGATATCTTTACGAAACGGGTCATGGAGATGTTAAGCTTATGTAAGCGATTATCAGCCAATAAATCACAATAACAAAGATTGCTTAATTTCGCTGATATGTTAACATATGTGTGCCACCAGTAAGTAGGATTATCATATATTTGTATTAATCCAACATATTCATCTAAATATTCAGAGCTCGGTAAATTTCACATTTTAATCCATGTAAATTTGGATAACCTGTTGCTGTTGAAACCAAACGCAAATATCAGTGTTAAATTATACTATATTTTGTAAAATTTGAACATAATATGAATTACTCGGTTTAACTGAACATTATCAAACTTAAAACTTTTGCTAAAGGTGTGTTTATTCTAAGAAGTGTATATTAAGAAATATTCCGTCGACTAAACTATGTGGTTTTTGCTATCTTTACAATAATTTATATTTCCTTCATTTTCCTTTTAAAAAAGACTATTCTCGCAAAATTGGCTATTTGAGATGTACTAGCGGTCGCCAAGTGGTCGAAATTTAACCAAAATTGATTTAAATTTTAAGTTTGATCGTTATGAAGGTTTTATTGTCTATAACTATACCCTTATAATCACATTTCATTTAGTCACCTACTCCACATACATATGTGTATGTAACCATAGTTACGAAGCATTCTACGAAGTCAACCTAACAATGCCGAAATACTACGAACGCGATTTGACTGGTCGTGTCAAATGCATGGTTGGTGTGCGTGTAGGATTTTTTCATTAATTTAATATATTTCTAATGCATATTTTATAAAAATTCGCCACTCATTCTCTATATAAACTTTAACTGTGCCAAATTTCATACTCCTTCGTCCGCGCAATTTTCGTTAAAAGGGGTACAAAGTTTATGCTTCACGTATTAATATAATTTTATAGATTTTGTGTATTTAAAATTACACCTAAAATAAGTCCTATGTTGCGGGGTAAATTACAAACATTCAAACAACGGACAGAAAGAACACTTGCCGCAGTGCAAGTGGCAAGACGACTTAAACCATTACGTCTATAATCCATTGTAGTTACTATTCCTATTTGTGGTTTTCTTCATTCTTAAACATTTGTGAATGGATTTGAGCTTGACTATATCAAGAGGATGGTTGGTTATTAAGTTTGAATAGGTACTTTGCGCTACCTTTCATGTTTGTCCCGTTGCCGCGCGGTATACGACTTATTAAAATAATTGCCAATGACGTTGATATTTATCACTATAGCCTACCGAAATTCAAAGAAATTGCGAAAATATGCATAGTTTTTATTTTAATTTTATTATCTTATTTATATCCTAAAACGATATTATATTTAGCTAATAATATCGTTTTAGGATATCCTATAACGATATTTTAAATATGATTAAATAAATAAATGTTAAGTTATAAGTAACCATACAGAAACGGAACTCTAAATCTACAGTGCTTATGTATTTAAAGGATGATATTGACAAAACTTTAACCAATTACTCACACCTCTCTCGCAAGGTTCATAATTTCGATCATCACACGTTATCAATTTCAGGAAAATGAAACTAGAAACTATTCAAAAGAAAATAAAGAAACAGGTGAAATGTTACACATAATATGTACTTATAACATCTTGTTAGCATCTCAATATGTTTAAGTTTGTGGTTTTCCGAAGATGCAACACGGTAAGGTGACGCATTGCACGTGATCCCTTTCCGTCGACTTAAAGAGCACAATGCACAAGTATTCAACCGTGTATTCACCCCAGTATTCAGCGCCGCATATTTGTGTGGACAAGGAAGAAATTTGTGTTTGTGTGTGTGGGCTCCTACGAATTACTAGGTAGTTAGAACTTTTATTTGTTGCAGAGATATTTAAATTTAGTACCTATCCAAAGGTGTCTAAATTTATCAGATTATAATATCAGCCCTATTTATAAACTGTCTCACTGTTGTCTTCTCTGTATAAAAAGGGTTAGGATATAATCCACTACGCTGGTGTAGTGTGGATGGGCAAACTTTACATATCTTTATGTCGGGTCGAGCAAAGTGTTATAGGAATTTTCTTATAAAAAAGTTCTAACAGCAAGGAGTTGGTAACTGTACCCGGTACGGGAATATGCTCGTCCTCTTTTACGTTGGACCTAAGATCATACTTAGCGAATGTGGATGTATTCGTAATACACATCTGCCTTCGGGGATAAAGATTTAAGACTATATTATATGACAACACGTATAGCATAGTGCTTTATGTAGTCGGCTCGGCAATGCTTCTGCGCCGAGTGTTGTGGGTTTAATATTATTTTGAGTTGTTTGATTCTCAAATAACTTTTCCAAACCTAAATGTTCTTTGTGTGCTTTGTTTTTTTTTTTGTTTTTTTTTATAGCGTAGGCGGTCTATCTATCAGACGGATCGCCTGATGGTAAGCGATTACCGTCGTCCATGGACGCCCGCAACCCCAAAGGAGATACAAGTGCGTTACCAGCCCTTTAAAAAGAAATGAAGGAGGGAAAGGACAAAGGCAAGGATAGGAAAAGGATCGGGGTAACTGGGCCTCCGGCTTTCTCACTCACCGATACGAAACGCAACAGTACGGGTACCGTTACTTCACGCCGGTATTCTGTGAGAGGGTAGTACTACCCCGGCCCATTCATGCTGAAACCAGCGAGAAACAACCTTAAAAATTGTTTGTATGTTTATAAAGTCCTGACACAGGAATTATTTCTAGTGCGGGTGTTGTCTTTTCCTAAATACATCCATAAATGTATGTATGTAATCGAGATAAACTAAATAAAATCTTACCTGAGATCAAACCTAATCGTCCGTGTGTCGCGCGTATTACATTTTTATTTCACGAACTTTTGTACCTAATGACATTTTAATGACTTGGACGTCGTTTCAAGTTTTTTAACGCCGACGGCCATTACAATCGAGAGAGTAAAGAGTGACTAAACAAACTAAATCGATATTAACCTGCTAGGGGGCGCCACTTTCATTTGTAGGAGCAACAAGCGGAGTCTTCAACTTATTGGAATGTAATTGATTTCTAATTTAGTTCAAACGGTTAGGTAGTTTG
Source organism: Catocala nupta (assembly GCA_963675205.1). Taxonomy (NCBI): domain Eukaryota; kingdom Metazoa; phylum Arthropoda; class Insecta; order Lepidoptera; family Erebidae; genus Catocala; species Catocala nupta. Next base: position 22,190,342 of record OY776087.1, read on the forward strand.
TTTATTTAATACTTCGTTATCTTTGTTGTAAGGAAAAGTGTATAGGCCTTTTATGTTGAAGTCTTACTTGCTGTGATATATTTGTGAGAGCTTCGTAAATGAATAAGTAATTAATTATCGCGAAGAGCCAAGCTTAATTAACAAAAGTATTATTGATTCAGGGGCCGCGATAGATAGTAGCACATTCAATTAAATTATATATAGAAAAAGCCGACGCAAAATTAAGACTCAGTTACGCACAATCGGAACTATTTGCATTGAGTCTCTAAACAAAATGCCTTGCAAAACATCTAAAGCGTAATTATTCGAATGTAAGCCATCTTTTTCACGTAAGCTCTTTCCATGTGTATTGAGCTACTTATTAGTTCAAATTATGAAGACAAGTGCAGTTATTAGTAACAAAATAGTGTGGGCACCAGATTTTCGACGTCCTACTATGAAAGTTATATATTTAGTTTAAAATTTAATTGGGTGAGTACACCTCTCTCACAATTTGATATCGCTATATACCTCTTAACCTGTCTAGTTCTCGCACAGGCAATAAATGAGAGCGGCTGTAGCTCAAAAAAGAAGAATTGAGATCACAAGATCTCGATTCCTCTTATCGATTGAGCTTTGATTCGCACCGATGTGAACCCATTCACAAAATTTCTAACTTAGCTAGATACTTCTACAATAATACTAGTAATTTGTAACCGAAATACATCCTAAAACATGTCCAATTTCAATGTGAAACATTTTAATTAAGACAACATAAATCATATCGAGAATTTGAATACACCGCACTGCAAACCGTAACAATGTCAAAATACAACCTTGCTCCGAAATTACGTAACAGCAGAGATGTTAATACAAAAGTTGCGGAAGGGTCAGAGGACTATCTGAGTCGACCCCCATAACTCACCCGACTTCATAATGTGACAAATTGGCGGGCACACTAACGTTCACGAAGGACCGACTCTATTTCTAAAAAAAAACTAAAAGATAAGATTTAGGGGAGGATTAAAGCAAGAAGATATCATCAGCATGGGAAATGAATAGATAGTCTTAAGCTTCTTTTCCCGAAGGAATAGGCATGTTCACCTGCCATGGTTTTAGGTCACACGTAAGGCGAGTCGATTAGCCGGTCACTGATTTAGTCTGCGTGGTTCTACTCAGGATATCTAGGCAGCAAAAACCCAATAGCATATTTGCCGACTCGGGTAGCATTCACTACCGCTGCGCTTCCGAGACTGTATGTACTCGTATGTATGAAATATAAATAACATACCATATACTTATATTATTAGATAAATTCAAGTCTTTTTGCGACCACTACATAGGTAGGTACTACAATAATGACGCAGTGGCTTAGGTCGCCGCGGCTTTACTTATTCGCCGAGTATTGTGGTTTTGATCCCACACGGCACAAAAAAATTGTGTTACAAATAGTTGCACCAATTTAAATTTTAATGTAAAAATTAAAATTTTATATATATTTGTTGTTTCAATGTATATAAAGTCCCCTGTGATAAAGGGATTAAATAAAAATCGAACAAATGCCGAGACGGACTCGCCCATTGAGGGTTCCGTACAAATTTGTAGGTACATATTATAAAATTTTGTTTTCCTTACATAAAGACCCTTTTTATGATTTAATTACGAATGTATAGATTTTTGATTTTTCTTATACTTTTAGTATAAGATGGTATTACTTGTCAAATTTTATAGTTTTAGGTCAGCGGAAAATACCCTATAAATTTTGATTCCCTTGAGAGTGTCGAAATTTACGTTTTTGCGGCATAAACTGCTTTATCATTTTTTTACGTTAACTTACAAGTTTGATTTTTTCACAGCTTCAAGAAACTGTAGACCTGAGTATATCGTTTTAATTTCAACTCGAATACTCTATGCGTTCTCGAGTTAAAGGGTCTTGAAAGACAGACAGACGGAGGGACGGACAACAAACTGATCCTATAAAGGTTCCGTTTTTTCCTTTTGAGGTACGGAACCCTAAAAAGGGCATAAAATAAATGGTTTATTTTAAGTTAATAGTAATAAAAACCAGACTGCTTCGATGATCTCACACTAATATTCCGTTTAGTCCGTCATGAGGTTCATCTCAGGTTAGGAAAAGTATAATAGAGATTTTCTATTAGGCAATACTAAGCATATGAATTATGCTTAGTATTTTCTAATAGCATAAAGCATTTGCATGTACTGTACATGTATGTATAAAATACATTTCAATAAATATCTCAATTTCGTATACAGTGCGACGTCGATTGAATCTCTCAAACTTTACAGTCTTGCCTTGTGAGGTTTTCTTTGGATAATTGTGTTATTGCAGAATTGATGAAGGAAGACATGACAGAGGGAGATGCATAAGTTTATGAATAAAAAGACAAAACCGAATAATGGAAACATCAAAGTATATTTTGATTTTAAGAGCGTCGTTCAACTTTCCATAGACATATATAGACATATAGAATAAAAAAAAAAAAAAAAAAAAGATAGTTTGTGGGATTGCGTCTCTGATCCAGACGTATAAGTTTGCAATTATGTTTAAGAGTGATTGTAAACTGCGTAAATTCCTAGACTAAGGTCTTGTTCCACCACCTCCAAATATTATTTATCTATAAGATAAAAGTCTAGCCATCTCTCTTCTTTAACCTAACAAGAGTGAGACTTGTACTTTTCGAACTTTTTTGTGAACTTTTACTTGTTAGTTGTGGGTCTGGCCATAAGTATTATAAGGTGTGACCTTATTTGGTGGATGTAATCTGAAATGCACCACTGAAAAAGAGATGTATGTTAAAAGGGTTAATACTACTTTTGTAAATGTACGAAAGTCAGGTATTACATTCATCGACATCATGCATACATCCTAACTAATATTATAGATGCGAATGTGAGTTTGTTTGTTCGTTACGATTTTATGCCTTAACTACTCGACCGACGACCCTTTTGGGATCTCAATTGCTTCTATCTTTCAAGATTGTAATCAATGGCAGTTTTTTATAGCAGTTTTAGTTAAAATATAGTTAATTTAATTAAAGTTAAAAAGAACAAAATCCTTATCCTTAATAATATTATAAAAGCGGATGTGAATTTGTTGGTTACGCTTTCACGCCTTAATTATTCGACTGACTATCATGAAATTTTTCATACACGTTGTTAGAGTGACAAAAAAGGTATTTCGTCCAGAAAAAAGTACTGTTCCTGAGAGATAGATAATTAACATAACCTACATTAACGCGAGCGACACTGCGGGTAAAATCTTGTATACAAATTGTAAATGTGTAATTCTTCTCCTTAAATCAATTGTAGACTATATAAAAAAATACATTAGAAATATACGATTGTTACAGACTTTAAATGACACATTAAAATAAACATTGTACAAGTTAGTTAGTGTTTGTATTAGTAAATATATTCGAATAATCATCTTCATTATTTTAATATACACGATTCACCTTAATCATTTGAATGACTTGAATGTAAAATCTCTGCCTATCAAAATATCTGGCACAGTAATAGTCAATCAATATCGTAATCGCAATTTCATAGAAATAATCAAATCATTTCTATAGAAAATTTAAAAATAAGTTCGTACCTATAACAACTAGCCTCCTAATAATACCTTTATATACGAGTATATGAATGATAAGACTTTAATCAACGTACTCTATATAAATACAGATAATACAAATATAACGACATTTCGACAAATGATGAAATACGAAATCAAATTCTATATCAGTAACAGAATATTAAATAAATCAAAATATACAGTACATTTCTAAGTCTTTTACAATAAATTCTTGTAAAGGTAATACAGAAATATCACATCAAAGCCTTCCCATTGATCGTTGCTTCCCCGAAACCCTGCAACGAGATGATAATTATCTCGAAGATGTCACAACTGAGGACTTTATTCCGTCGCAATATCTTACCGACGAGTATAAAATTAAATAATGATGCTTTGAACACAGAACCAAATTGTTAGACGGTGCCGTAAGAAGATTTGAACGTTAAATCCTTGTTGGTTACAAAGCTCTTCAATGGCTTTGTAATACCGACGAGATTTTACAACAGGTTTGGTTCATTTGTTAAGGGCAACATCGTTTACTCCTTAATATAAAATAGGAAAGTTTGCTTGTAGGGATTTGAGGAATTACATCTGTGTGTAAGCTTTCTTTGTTGTTAGGTAACTGTAAGACTTTATATCTATTTATAAATGTATCACTTAACTACACACAAAAACTACACTCGTATTTTTGTCGAGCCTCGGCAATCGGCGTGAGACTATATATGCATGTATTAAGCAATGACTTAAATTATGTAGATACATAATTTCAGTATTTAGTGGTCGTCTAGTGGTCGAAATATGACGGTTTTAATACTAGCTTTTCTTCATATAAACTATAACTGTATCAAATCTCGCAGTCCTCCATGCGCGCAATATGTTTAACAAGGGTAAGGTTCTCTTCACGTATTTAATATCCTACATACTTTATTATCTTGCTCTTCGACCCGTAGATATGTCGTTAATATTCCAAATTGTTGCTCATATTTATTGTGGTGTTATTTCTTATAATAAGACAGATAGAGAGTAATGCATTATCAAATAGGGTAATAATTGGAACAGTCTTACTGGTGACTACTGGCAGTAGTAAGCCTGATGTGGTGATTACCTCTGTTCTGAGATTCTTATTATGTTGTCTTCTAGCAGACTCAGAGAATCTTATCTTATCTTATAGGCTATAGGAAAAAACAAGACTGCTCATCTTTGGGGACTGCCGATAGAAGTGAAAACTAAGTAACTAGCGTGCGGTGAGGATGACGCGAGTTCCATGATTTTTGTTCACCCAAAAAGTGCTCAACGCGCCTAAAGAAGTTTTGCACTTCAAAAATAACGTCGATGCCGTGCGGTTTGTTTCCTTCGACTTCTTTTTTAAGGCTACGGTAATCATTTATTCTTAGCCGGGCTGTATGTTTTTACTTATAAGCTGATGTTACTCGTATCAATTGTTGTTAAATACTTATGTTGTTAAGTATAAGTACAAATTATAGTATCCGTGATATACTATTAGAGTACACCGCTTTTACTTACCAAGATAAGTATCCAACAATTATTTGAGCAAACCCGTGCAAGTCAACTAGTACGCACCCGCCGGTACTAGTTAAAATAAAAGGTCACATCGCTCCATCGTCAACCGAATACGTTACTGATGGAAAAGAAATTGAGTAATCATTGGGTTGCTTTAAAAACACAATAAAATGGTGATCTGCTTCCTTACATGGATGTTCAAGATGCACTTTAAATTACCGTTTAGTGCCTCAATTGGCTTTGAGCGATGCCGATGAGAACTCCGTGCCGCGGTTTTATGAGCTTTATAAACAAAGGTGTTGAGAGATAATTGAAATTACATTTAAATAGGTGACAGTGTGTGTACTTTATGGTATAAAATGAGTGTGTAATCTTAATGAATATATGTACTTCGGTAATATCGATAAATAAAATAATCAAATAATCAACTAGTACCTATGTAAAACTTTTGTATAATTTATTTTATATTTATATAATATCAGTGCTTAATCATTGCCGATTTTTTATATCGAATGTTCACTCGCATAAGTTCTCTCTCACTAACTAAATGATGTGTATAGTTTGGACTCCAGATTTGAGTATTGTATACTGTTTAAGATTGTGTGTATGTATTAGTCTGTAGTCTGTTACTGTATCTATTCAATAAAATAAAATGGTTTATTATATTTTGTATTTATTATTGCTATTTTTTTATTATAAAACGATGAAAGACTTAGGTACTAATTGTAAACTTGGTTAAACATTTTATTTTAAACACACAACACACACAAAATAAATACAAATAATAAATACACAAAATAGGCACAATTTGGAAAATTTCCTAAAGATGAACTGCATAATTAAATAGAAATATAAGAGAAATACACACATGCAAAAATAAACTAAATATAATTATCTATTACTCTACAAAATAAATCTAAAGCATTATAAAACTACACCGAGGATATATCGCGCTTACTTACGCGACTTAATAGACCGAGTATTGTGGGTTCGATTCCCAAATGGGACAAAAATTATGTAATCCACAAATAGTTGTTCCGAGGTTGGGTGTTCTTTATATCCGTTGTTTGTAAGTCCCCCGCAATAATAGATTTATTCCTAGAGAGGGAGATATTTTTTTAAAGAATAAGTAATTGCCCAATAGTCTATTATTTTTGGGTCTCTAGCAATAGCTTTTACACTTTGTCTGTCTGTTTCGGTATCACACAAAAAGCACTAAATTAACTTGGATGTTTCTCACAATTTATTAGTCTTATCTTGGCGTTTGCGTTTTATCTTAATTCCGTTCAGTTGAACCGGTAATATGGTGCATAGATCGCAATCTGCGTAAATGACGCCGTGAAATGTAGTAGGTGCTTACTGAAATGATGATTATATCGTTTCGAAATCAGTTTTTTTGTGAAAATACGTTTTAACACAAACCGCTTATAGTTGCGTGTCCAATGTAGGAGAAAGAATCTAATACTGAGCTAATACTGAGCGGGATCAGTTGTCCCACATATTTTCTTATTTCATATCAACTATGTTTACAAAAAAAACTGTTTTATGTGTTTAGCAAAAAAATACCAACAATATCAATCTTACTTTTAATAAACAGTGTCAATGCTAGACATGCGCTCTCCCTCAATATGAGCAGATATAGGCCATATTTCACACGTCGACTTTAAGAACATGATTGAGAGCTCTATGACATGTAGGTTTCCGCATGATGTATTCAGTCCTAACCATTCAAACGAACGATAAAAACATTTTAATTTATCTTTTAATATGCTAAAATTACAAATGCGAAATTTTAAAGACGTTTGTTTGTAATCAATCACGCGTAAACCGTTAAAATAACTTGGACGAAACACGTACAATCCAATATCCTAAATTAGCACATAGATTTCTCTTCCTTCAACTTACGTTCACGCATTCACACTGGCAAAACTAGCAGAAACTAGTCTTTTAATAACTATTTCTCTGAAATCGCTCGGCTTACAAGTACATTACGTAAGTAATCACTTCATTAACCGCCACCGCACATATTCGATTACTGTGACCACAATAATGTCAACAATAGCCGATAATAGCCCAAGCCATTGGGCCGGCCACGTGTTTCAAGTGAACTCTCGAACTAGCAATGCAATGTCATTGAAACTCAAGTGCTTGCCGGAACAAAATATCGCCATCATATTTCATATACCGGTGGCTAGTGTTTTATATGCCATATAACATTGTACATGTCTAGATAAGTGTCGATGTATGTTTGATAATAAATTTTCTACCGCAGATGTTATGAAAAATTGGTTTTGAGTGGTAGAGATTGTCGCGGTTATGCAAAGAGAAAGTTTGATTGAAGTGTGATAAAATAATGTACTTTTGAGATGTTTGTGTGATAATACAAACATGCATAGGCAGTGCCTATATATCTCTGATATACAGGCATTGCCTATGAAGGGATAGGTGTATTACAGTGCCATGACGCCAGCTATAAAAAGGATTCTAGGTCATAATATATGGTTCTATATCATATTTTCTACCGGGATCGTTTCTAGCTTTACCCGATGGCGTAGTAGTCAGTGTAACCGACTGCCACGCGTGAGGTCGTGGCTTCGATTCCCGCACAACTCAAACATTTATGTGCATAAACATGGATGTTTGTCTTGGTCTGGGTGTTTCTATGTATAATATGTATGTATTTACAAAAAAAGAGTATATATGTATGTTTATCCATTATCTAGTACCCATAGTACAAGCTCTGCTTAGTTTGGGCTAGATGGTGTTGTGTGTATATGATAGCATATTATATTAAACATATATTCAATTTTCATTCATTTAAATAAGACAATTTCTACCCTAGAATTAATTTATGTTTCGCGGAGCACTTTGCAGACATTTAAACAACAGACACAAAGAACAGGCCGACTCGGAACAACTACCTATTTCTTGGTCACACAAATTGTTGTCCCGTAAAACCCACAATACTCGGTGGCGCGGCGACCACCTAAACCGCTACGCCATTCGTGAAGTCAGTTTCACTCTGTCACTGAGAATTTATTTGCCGAAATATTCTATTAGAAGCTTATGCCACAGGATTAAGACTGCGCCGAGCGAAATGTGCCAAAACAGACGGTCACAGTTAAGTTGATAAAATCAACACTTTTTGTTTAATACAAATATAAAATATACATTTACCATAACAATGAATGTGTTTACAATTACTCCGTGTAAAAAAACTTAAAATAATTAATATTTTCGCCTACAAAATTACGTCAATTTGCACGAAAAATGCAAAAACGTAAGCTTGAAAGCGTGTTACGTGATTTTAGATTATAACAGAAGAAATCTATCCTATTTTACAGCTTAAACGAAACTTAAATAGTTATATTTCAATTTGTCCGTCCCAAATATTTAAGTTATTGGTTGACAATAAAGATACATATTTATCAAAGAACCATTTCAAATCCTCCATACAATTTTACTATGGCGGCCGCGGGACGATTTGAATATCGAGCTCTTGTGACGATAATCGCCTAGACGCCCGGCGAACGCGGGCGCACGTCACTAGCCACCTCTCGCGTCCGGTGGTGCGAGACTATATAAGGAACGGACGGTGTCAGTCGCGTCCTCCTTGCGGCCCGGCTCCACATCTTCAGTTAAGTGTTCCTGACTACAAGGACACGCAGCAAGCCTTTAAGTGACCCACGCCCTGTCTATTTTATATTGTTAAAGTTAAACGCATTAAAAGTGTAATTGCCATACCTTCTCTTATTTGTATCTTTTAATTAAATCCACCTAGGGACACCACGCCCCTACGGCGTGGTCTGTTCCTCTAAAACCTTCATTACTTCTAAAGAAAACCTCTAAAGGTTACAATGGCGCCCGGCTATTAAGTTTAAAGGCTTGCTACGTGGTATTTTTTATATTATTGCTATATACTGTGTACTGTGCGTGTGTATTCTGCTCAAAGGGTATGTAAGTTTTATTTTTTTAAGTGCTTAACCAACCACGTGCGTGATCGCGTAGTGAAATTACTAACAGTTTCATTACCCACGTCGTGTTATTATTATATTCAAGATAATTCTATTGCACATGCTACATTTATTACGCTTATTAGCTATCGCGTTTTTTCTCCTTGCATCCTTGGCCAGAATCATACGCTTGTATTTCACTGTGTTCTATTGATAGTGTTTTTATTTCGCTGCTTGTCGTGTTATATTGCGTAATTAGTAATATTTCTCGGTCGTTCGGTACCTCGTGCGCGTCGCGATCCTTCTAAACAAGATGGCGTACGAGATTAAGTTTCCGTTATTGAATAAATCAGAATTACTTTATGAAGTTACTTTGCGTGGTGGTGAAGCTAACACGGTCGATGAACTTCGAAAATCAATCGCCAAGCTCGCACCAGGTTCTCCTTCTGAGAGCATTTTGGAGTCTCATTTGTCTCCGGAAGACGATATCGCGGCTCTAAAGACCTCATTATTCAGAGCATCAAATAATGTCAGAGTATTGCGTAATAGATTAGACAGTAATTTATCAGCTAGAACTGAGTCACTATTACATCATATTTTTCATAGACTAAACCGCGTTTGTCTCGACGAACCGTCGATTCAAAATAATTTAAAATCTATTTGGGATGAGTTCCACGGCTTATATGCTTCGTTTAGATCGTTAGTTTCTCAGCCGGAGGAATCAACTTCTCAAAATTATAGCACTAGAGCTTGCGAGCAGATCGAGCCTGTAAATGTATTATTCTATGAGCGAAAACTTTTCTCAGAACTTTCTAAATTTAAATATAATGGCAAGTCTTGTGTGCGTGCTTTTATTCAGAAGGTTAATGAATTTATGTCAGCTAGGAACATACCTGAGGATAAGTTATTCTCTTTTGCATTTGAGATCTTTTCCGATGACGCGTTGACTTGGTTTCGTAGTATTCGGGATAGCGTTACTTCTTGGGGTCAATTATGTCAGTTGTTGAAAAGAGACTTTAGTCCTCATAATTTTGATTACAAACTGATGTCTGAAATAAGACAACGTTCTCAGGGCGAATCTGAGAACATAACCTTATATATAGCAAAAATGCAAGGTTTATTTTCTCGTCTCGATGTGCCAATTAGTGAATCTGATAAATTAGAAATTTTATTAAATAACATTAGGCCGTGCTACACTAATTGCCTTTTAACTACCAATGTAATAGATATTCCTTCTCTGATTAACGTGTGTAGAAACTTTGAAAGGTTTGATAGCCGTTCTAAGGACTTTAGGGAGCCACCTAAAGTGTCCCCTAGCACCCTGGCACCTGATTTTGCTTATGTTTACCCTACTTCTAATTGCCTTTTAACTACCAACGTAGTAGATATTCCTTCTCTAATTAACGTGTGCAGAAACTTTGAAAGGTTTGATAGCCGTGCTAAGGACTTTAAGGAACCACCTAAAGTGTCCCCTAGTACCCTGGCACCTGATTTTGCGTACAATTATCCTTCTTATAATTCTTCTAGTCCTTATAAGGGCAGTTTCAATAATAAACACTTTTATAATAAGTCTCCTAATTATAAAAGTAAAAACTTTAATAATCAGCCTAGTACATATTTTAATTCAAAGGCACACGTGAATGTTATTCGATCTGCACCTAATTGTAATAATCGATATTGTCCTCGCTGTAGGAGTACGTCACACTCACTCGACGCTTGTCGCCAGCCGAGATATTTAATCTGTTTTAAATGCGGTTTGAAGGGTTTCCGTGTTTCTGATTGTCCTAATTGTAAGTCTAAACTTACTACTCCGCCAAAGAAACTAATTGGCAAAGATTGGGGAAATAATAATCACTCTAAATTCAATAAAACTGAGTGGTCTGATTGGTTAACTTATATTTCTGAATTCTTTAACCATTGTCGCTCGTCCTCAACCCCCGATTCTAATATCGAAGATACCCCTTATATTTCTCTTACCGTAAATGGCAAAAGCGCCGTTGGCCTTCTAGACACGGGTTCTTCTGTGACAATTCTTGGAAACAATTCTCATAAATACTTTCTAAATAGCTATCAACTCGATAATTCTAAACAATTAAAATTGATAACCGCGAGCGGACACAAACTAAGTACATTAGGCTCGGTTTCTATACCGATTGAATTTCAAAATAAAGTAATTAACTTGGTCGTTCATATTGTTCCTGATATGCAAAATTCTTTAATTCTTGGTATGAATTTTTGGAGAAACTTTGGTCTGTTTCCTAAACACTTGGAATCAGTCTTGCTCTTAAACAAGTCTGACGCGCACGTCGCTGAGATACAGACGAATGTCGGTACTCATCTCGTCTCTTATGGTCTTCTAAAAGCCAATCAGAGAGCTACCGCTGTCAACCTAATCCCTAAGTTCATCGATAATTCTTCTCAGAAGCGGGGTCTCGGTTGCACAAAACGTATTTCACGTACTATTGATGCAGGTGATCTTGGTGGTCTTTCTTGCTCAATACCTATTTCTGCTATTACAAACGATATTAATGAACATACTAATTGTTCTCTTAATACGCCAGTTTCCACTAACGATTCTTGGTATTTAAATATCTATAACGGGTGTACTAATTCCCCGAGTTCGTTTGTCGACTATCAAGTCATAAACAATAAATTATATCGTTTTAAAAAATGTCTTAATCCTCTCACTAGAGATTTTCAATGGAAAGAGGTTGTGCCGTCTGAGCAACGGTCTAACATCCTAACAAAAATCCATTCTTCGCCCACAGCTGGCCATCTTGGCATTTTTAAAACTTATAAGCGTCTAGCACTTAATTATTATTGGCCGGGCATGGGCTCTGACGTCATAAAGCGCGTAAACTCGTGCGATTCTTGCATCGCACGCCAACCTAATTGTAAACAATATAATTTACGTAATAAACCGGTTGAATTCAACGCGGGTGACTTTGTTTGGCGAAGAACATTTTACCGCAACGATAAGAATAAATATTTTAATAAAAAAATGGCACCTAAATTTATTAAATGTAAAATTGTTTCCAAGAAGTCTCCGTTAGTATATATACTGTCTGATATGTCTGGTAAACCTCTCGGTGAGTGGCATGTTAAAGACTTGAAACTAATTAACTATAAGGAATAGTTTGGTGATTCTAGCTAGTGGACTTTTGTTGTACCAAACCCAAGACTTCGTCGTAGGGCTAGCTAGATCACGACATTGTCTTGATTTTTTTTTCTTTTGTGATTTGTTTATATTTAACCTAATTACTTAACTACAAAAGTAATACTTCCTAGCGTAACACTAGAAAATATATACTTCTAAACTGCGTACTTCAATGCGTGTATCTGTCTATAATTTTTTTTATGTATTATAAAATTTTTTAGACAATAATTTGTGTCTTAATTACGCATTCTATCTTCATATCAATTATTGCTTTCGAAAATACTAATCGAAATCTAATCATTTCATTTTTTCACCAGTGGTTCAGTGGTTAAATTGCCACGGTCAAGTCGGTCTACAGGTTCAGTCTTTTTGTTCCCAACATATTTTTTTGCATTCATAGTGGTTCTTCTTATCTGCTTGCTAGCGTACTAATCGCTATATTTTTGTATTGTACAATTTCACCGTAGTTGTCGTTTATTGATCTTCATAACAAACTCATTAGCTAATTACTTTGTTGACATTCAAAACGTGTTATTATCTAACGGCCAGCTGTCGAGTCCGCATTCCTAATGAATGAATCACCTTGCCTTTAACGTGTTTTTTTATTGTTATCAGTTAATGATCTGTTCGCAGCTATGGTGTTATCATATTGTAGATGCCGTTTACTAATCACTTATTACCTAACTTAAAATACTGACACCACTCGTCCTAAATTTTTTCAGATGCCGTCCTTCCGTGGCTGCCGGTGGCGAGGAGCATTCCAGGGACCGAGTTTTCCCTGAGAGGAAAAACTCTTCGTCAGCGAGGGGGGTGTGTGACGATAATCGCCTAGACGCCCGGCGAACGCGGGCGCACGTCACTAGCCACCTCTCGCGTCCGGTGGTGCGAGACTATATAAGGAACGGACGGTGTCAGTCGCGTCCTCCTTGCGGCCCGGCTCCACATCTTCAGTTAAGTGTTCCTGACTACAAGGACACGCAGCAAGCCTTTAAGTGACCCACGCCCTGTCTATTTTATATTGTTAAAGTTAAACGCATTAAAAGTGTAATTGCCATACCTTCTCTTATTTGTATCTTTTAATTAAATCCACCTAGGGACACCACGCCCCTACGGCGTGGTCTGTTCCTCTAAAACCTTCATTACTTCTAAAGAAAACCTCTAAAGGTTACACTCTGTCATTCAGTCCAACCGCGTCTTACGGTCAGCGCAGTCTTAAGTGACAGGAATAAAACACCAATTGATTGTGTTTATTACTCGGTTTGGATAAAATGCTATTGAGCGTTATTAACACGCTTTTATTAGCTTAGTATATATCTATAAATCTATGTAACGGAATCTTTGAACGTGATTTTCTCCCCTTTCAAGCCGACGGATTGATTTGAAACTTTGCACACTTATCGAGGACCGATAACAATACAATAATTTAGAAAAATATAAAAAACAATAAAATTTAATAATAGTAATTTTGAAATCGTTATTTTAATTTTTAAAACTATTATTTATTTAGTAAAGGAATCATCAGTACCGGCAGCATGGAGTATAGCAATGCGCTCTGCAGAAAGTCGTAGAGTTGCCCTTATTTCTTGTGATTATATATACATACTAGAATATATATATTATATATACTAGATTTTACCTACGGCTTAGCTCGCGTTAATCTAAATTTTGTCAACACATTTCTTTACCTCACAAACAGTAATTTTATTCTGGATGAAAACCGTATGTCCCTTTTTGTACCCTTGACAACTTGTATACGAAACATGATGATCTGTGAGTGGTTAAGGCTTGTAAGCGTAACAAACAATCTCACTTTCGCACTTATAATATTATAGTTAGGATTTAAAATGGAATTGTGATTTACCTCCATTCACAGTTTCAAAGATATGAAAATTTTCTTCTAAACAAAACCCTTATAGTATGTTTGACTGTGTAACACTAAATGTACGTGAACATTAATTAGCATGTTACTGCGACTGGAATGTCATCATAATATGTCGATGCTATTGCGTACAATCAGCTCGGAACTGTTTCATTACAGAACATGAGCGAGTCGCACCTGCTAGAGGCAATTGCTTTGTCTCTGTGCTGCCTAATTATGTACGCGTCGACAGGCAATTGAAGTAATATCCTTATATACCTTAATGGTACATAAAGCTCGACCAGTTATGCGCAGACCGTTTGATTTAGACGGTCCGGCGATCGTTGTGCGTTAAGTGGTGTTAACCTTTTAAACCGTGACGGCACACCGGTTGCTAGAGATAACAGATTTTTAATAATGCCTAGTATTCAAAGACTTGACAGACTAAGCTGTGTTAGCAGAGCTCTACTTTTCAGTATAGAGAACTTTCGTTCTTAATTAACAGTCATGACAAAAATTTTATGTGCGTCATGTCTACAACTACTTTATTTCCTGAAGTTAGTCTATCGTTATGTATAGTAAAAGATTTGCTTGACAACATTTTTTTTCTGTTAGTTCTCTAGCCATTTGGATTACCAAATTCCTAATATATTTTATTAACCAGGTTAGGCTAGAATGCTGATGTTAGGAGTGGGTTCACGTCGTTAGTGCAATGGGAGGAATTCGAACCCACGCCACGACGCGACGTTTCGATGACTTATTCATTAGGCTACTATCGCATCCCCTACATACACCCCTATGTATATCTATAATTTCTAATTTGAAGGGTTAGTCGAATGGTAAACCCTCGCTCCGAACAAAAAATCAATAACACTTCAAATAATTTGAATCGAACACACACACATAGATTTGTACTACTGAGCAAAGTACTCGAGAATTTATCGATAAACTTATCGTACGCCTATATTTCTAATTCATAACATCGATACATTGCTTTCACTTGTAAGTGGATTGATATCTCTCGTGTATTGTTATTGTTCAAGCCCACTACTGGGCTCTCGCTTCACCAGTTAAAGTATTACTGGTAACAAATATTCCCAAAGAACTTGCCTCTCGGTCATATTGCACAATAACTAAAGTGCTATTGAATTTTGTTGGTTGACAATGCATCGTATTGATAGCCAGCTCCATGGTATTTTGGTCGATAAGATTATTTTGTACGTTATTGTATGTTACACTATATTGAAGTGACTAAATATTTGTGCACAAAAGTGTATCACTTTATGTTTATAATGTATATGTAGGTAATTGATTTACCATAGATGAGCCAATATTTTTCTTATTTTAAGGTGTTATATTTACTACTGCGTCGAGAATTGTAATTTTCAAGTCCTATCTAAACAAATGTTAAAGATTTTAGGATTGCAAAAAGTGGGCACAGTGGCATTTTTCGTACAGTCGGAAGTATCAACAACCTGTCTTCCTGTGTGGAGTAGAGTTACTAGGCACCATAGAGAAGGTTTTTAGTGTTAGACTAGTAACCTTATCTGCCTCCGTGGCGTAGCGGTAGCGAATGAGGTGTGTGCATGAGGCCTCGAGCTCGAATCCCGGGTCGGGCCAACAAAACGTTATTGGGTTTTCTATTAAGATATCTCAATAGCAGCCCCGAGTTAGGAAGTTGGCGGTGTTGGACAACCCCGTGCCTGGGAAAGCACGTAAAGCCGTTAGTCCTGCGCCTGATCTCTCTCCGGTCGTGTCGGATTACCGTCTCATCGGGTCATGAGAGTTAGGGAACAGAGAGTGCAATTGTGTTTGCGCACACACTTGTTCACTATAATATCTCCTGCGCAGATGGCCAGTCTCTGTTAAGACTGGCCGCCGTGACCTAAATTCTGTCTGAAGGATCATTAATAACCTATATCCTGCTTTGCGCTCACAATACAGCTTCATTTTTAAAAAGCTGGCGACTCGCCATATATTCACAGGACAGAAGAGGAGACTCATGAAGAAATATGGAGAAGATTAAATGGAAAAGATAAATACAGGAACTTATAGAGAATGGAAGAGGAAACATGATTGGTACTTAGACATGATAAATTTATTACCAATATTGTGGAAGGACAAATAGAGGCAAAGAGAAAACAAGGAAGACCAAGAAGAAAGTAAACATATCAACTGCAATAAAAAGCAAATGTAGAGACATATAGAGAATTAAACGATTTGGCATCGGAGCGAGAAAGATGTAAATTGATACACCGACAAGTGAATAGCTCTTTAATTTCGGATGGATGGTATTGCTAACATCAAAAGACTTACTACCATGTGCGCCGTGATTTTTACCAGCTTGATTGTATTAGAAAACTGCGAGAGTCGTAATGAATAATTATTGCGATATTCGATTTCTTTGATCCTTGTTTAATATATAATTGTTTTTTAAATAAGAAAGCTTATGCACTACATATTAAAGCAATTAATTATTAATTGCTTTATCGCAGGGGCCTTTCAAACAACGAACATAAAGGTTCGAAACAACTATTACCTAATAGACCACATAGATACCTACTTATTTCATGTTTAGATCAAATCCACAACACTCAAAAGTGTGATAACTTCTAAAACAATTATGTACTCCATGCACTCAAATGCATTTACCTATATATTCAACAATTTCTCATAATGTAACTATTTTATGAGTGAATATAATTTTATGTACGTGTTGGGAAAACGTCGCACTCACGATACTACAGGTTAATGTTCACGACATATGCACGACATTCGTTTTGAATTTATCGCGTCGTTTGAATTAATCTTTCATAATATAGATATTAAACACACACATTTACAAGTCTACTGAAGTAGTTTAGTGTTTTTCATTTTATTTAATAGATACTTACAAAACAATCTTCGGATTTTTAAGATGTGTTGATTAGTTATGTTCAAAACGGGTACTATAAAAATAATAATTACATATAATTTTTCTTCGTGTGACAATCTCGACCAACTTATGGTACAGTCATATAAATCATCATTCGGTTACTTATACTATTATCAGGTCCCGGTTTTGATCAGACAAAGTGGTATTGGGTTATTCTGTAAGGCTGTTCTCAATTGCAGCTTGGATTTTGGGAACGTTCCCTGTAGACGACCGTAGACCGTAGACTACCTATTATTTGGGACTTAAAACCATAGCTAGTCCTAATCATGAAGAAAGAAAAATTATAAAAAACTTATTAAAGGACATCTTCATTCTGGCGAGTTATCAAGCGGCCTAAACTGTTTTGGCGTCAGCCGTGTGAATCCTACGAAACACACGCTGGTATAAAAGTATCAAAATATTAAATGTTAATATAACACTTGTTTTATCTGTGTCCTTTGGTATTGTCTTCCAAATCTGTATGTCGGTTAACACGTAATTATTTAACAAACATCGTAACATCTTCACAAACTATCACATTTATTAGCAGGGTATACTTTAGGAGCCGCAAGTTGGCCACACCTTTCTATCACCAACATAGCCCAATCCCATAATAATAACAAACACCATTTATCAGCTGGTGAGGCGCTATCGCGGTATTATTTTCCCATCACTCAATTTGCACTAATAGAAACGATGCTATCCATCCTGAGAAGTCATGCAGAGAAGGGGGCCATCTTGTTTATCTAAATTGGCGGTAATTGTTCGTTGTGTAAGTAGGTACTATATTTGTGGAGCATTTCACTAAGGGCCGTTATGTTCATTAAAAACATCTGCGCGTTTTTTAATCGTTCGGCTTCTATGTGTGGTATGTTTGTGTCGCGGGATAATTAGAAATTAAAACGGTCATTTAGTGCTAAGGCGATCCAGATAATCCGCATAACTGGTTACTAATTAATACTCGTGTTTGGTATTTAAGAGATTCAATATTTTCAATGAGCTTGTTGATCTTGTGATAAGTTAACGCTTAGGTATGTTTGCAGCTAAACATTTATAAGGTACCGGGTTAGATAATGAGTTGAGCGTTACTGGATTTTGTTGGTAGAAAATTTTTCGTGAAAATACGCGATACCTGAGAAAAATACTGGCAAAATTTTGGTGTAATTTTCTTCTGCATACCCTTTCCAGGACGTACAGGCGTAGAACGATGTAATGATATAGTATTACCAAAAGTACAACTCAGAATACCTTGCTTCTCGGGCATTTAAAGCAATCAGCCTCTCAACCTCTCAACAGCTACCAAAACAAATCCACTGCGTATTTATCTGTATAAGATTTTCTTTTTATGTAATCGTCAGTTTAGCATAACTTTCTAAGGTCATTTCATTATGCATACGGAGGTCTTCATTAAGTTAAACGATCAAACTGTACTCACCTCCATCACGTAACCTCGTATCAGCTCAGTTCCAGTATAAACCAATCTGTAAAATAAATGCAATGAAAATTAGAGTATTAAGAATCATCTGTGGTATGTCTCATTCCATCCTTTAGGATAGAGAATACGACTCCTTTGCATGTTGAGTTTGATTCTTAGATGGGGCAAAGTGTGGTTTCTTGTCAAGAAAATTTGTGTAGGAATGCGGAGTCTGGAGCTGTGCCTATTAGACGAATAGGCTCTCATTTAGGCGTTTATTCAATAACGTGGGACCTAAATCCAAAGTTGGTGAAAGATATGTTTTATACACTTTTACCTTTCTATTCAGGAATTAGTAGCAGAGCCTCGCTGATTTCAACATGACTGGGCCGGTACTTACATAGGTCTTACGCCTATTTATTTGCTGAGTTGAAGCTATCTCTAGAATAAGTATACATACTTTTAGTCTACTGTCGTATTGTGGAATATTTGGCAATATTAACGCTGATAAGCTATAACGTAGTAGAGCCTCGCTAATTCCAGCATTATTGGGCCGGCTCGACCGGGGAAGGAGTACGCTCTCACAGAATATCGACGTGAAATAGCAGTACTCCTACTGTTGTGTTTCGTTCGGTGAGTGGGAGTGCCGGAGGCCCAATCACCCTCTTTCCCCCTTCCCACTCCTTCTCTTTCCCACTTCCTTTCCTAAAAGGTCGGCAACGCGCAAGTGATGCCTCTCGTGTTGCGGGCGTCTATAGGCTACGGTGACCACTTACCTACCATCAGGTGGGCCGTATGCTTGTTTGCCACCAAAGAAGTATAAAAAAAAATAGAATGTAGCCCTTAGAATATACGAGTATATTTATGGATTAAGCAAAGTAAACAAAGATTTGCGCATGTGGAAAGAATGATCGAGAAAATATTGAGCAAGAAAGTATACGACGCAAATGCAAATGAGACTGTCGAAAGGTGACGACCTAGGTATACTTTCTCTGACCTGATTGGAGCAATCATGAGAAAGGTCAGGTTGATAGAACCCTATACTAAATTGACTTGCATAAATCCTTGTGAAATGTAAGATTGTTTGTTTGTTACGCTTTCACGCCTTAACTACTCAACCAATCATAGTGAAATTCCCATATATGTACGTTGACAGTGACTGAAAAGGACATAGGGTATTTTACATCCAGAAAGTACTGTTACTAATCTAACCTAGCCTAACCTACATTTATACAAGCGAAGACGCGGGCAAAATCAAGTAAATTAAACGAAGAAGAGTGAATTTCGTATTTACCGTTGCCTACCTATCAGGGGAATAGGCATTAGTTTATGTATATAATAATTGGATAGCCTCCGTATCACAATGAATAAAAGATATAACTATTAAATAGTTTCAAAACATTTTGTGCCTATTTCTAACTGTCTTTGTTAGAAGGAAATTGTTTGTCAATTTCCCGCATCGTCCGAAGTGTTACTAAGTATGTCTTGTAGAAATTTAGTAGTAACACAGATTTTGTAAATATGAGCCTAAAATCGCATAAACTTGTACCCTATTACGTCAGAGCTAAAAGATAGCTGATGAAATTTAGGTGTTATACGCTACTTTGTAACCCATCGAAGAGATAAAGTCCATAAATGAAAATAATAAAAAATTACAAAACCTTAACTAATATATCCAACAGAATACACTATTATTCTAAGCAGTATTAATTAAAGCAACATCTAATTAGAAATTTATTAACATAAAATAAATATTTATTAAACACAAAACATACAAAACTGTTGTTATTTATATGTGAAGCATCCAAGAGTTTCTGTGTCACGATACGATATATGTTAATAAGAACGTTAACACTGGATAACACGTGATAATATAGTTAATATATTAATGCAAGTATGCGTTAATTAAACAGATGAGCACAGAAACTGGTTTTAAAGGAAGCTTCTTGTATTATGTATAGAATCCAATGTTAACTGAATTAAATGGCATCTGCCACAGAGATAGGTCTCGAGTTCGACCCGAAGACACGCATCTCTGTCTTTTTGAAGTTCTATACGTAAGAAATAATTAATTATTTCTCGCTTTAACAGTAAACAAAACATCGTAAGGATATCTGAGGTGTTTTTAAAGATGTATTATATCTGCTAACCCGCACTGGACTAAAGCTTACCTCTTCCCACTCTAAGAAGAGATCCGTGCCCAGCAGTAATATAATTGACAAACAGGAATGACATTATTATTTATAAATATATTATTGTCACAAAGCACGGCATACTATGTGTCAAATTTAAAGTTATGATAATATTCGTACTGAGTGACAGGTGACGTTGGCAGCTTGAAACTGTTGCGGATCATACGGTATCGGATATGAATAACAGATCTGGCAAGCCAAACGACTTTTGGACAAGAATTTTTCAGTAGCAACCCGAAGCATTTGATGGTGTTTTATACCTCTGTCTCAGAACGAATCTTGAATAATGTAATGCGATTGGTCCTGCGACTGACCCCTCTACGGTCATGTCGGATAATGAAAGTGCACTTATGTTTCCGCACACATTTGTGCACTACGATATCGCCTGCGCAGACAACTTGTGTCAGTTAAAATTGGCGCCATGACTGGAAATTGGTCTGGAGGACATTATGTTCAACATTAAAATGCATTGTCATATGACATTATGAAGTTTATGCGGCCTCGATAGCGCAGTGGTTAATGTAACCGACTGCCACGCCTGAGGTCGCGGGTTCGATTCCCGCATAAGTCAAACATTTGTGTGCATGAACATGGATGTTTTTTCGTGGTCTGGGTGTTTCTATGTATAATAAGTCAATATTTACAAAAAAAAATATATATATATATATGTATGTTTATCCATTGTCTAGTAGCCATAGTAATATTAATATAAGCTCTGTATGTAAGCATAGCAATAATATTATAAGCTCTGCTTAGTTTGGGCTAGATGGTTTTGTGTGTATGTGATACCCCTTTTTACAAAAATTGCGCGGACGGAGGAGTATGAAAGGACGAAGGAATCACTCCATATATATCTGGGCCCAGTTGTTATCATAATCAAAGTAGCCTTATTGGAAAGAGAATATAATAACAAGTCGTCACCAAAAATTTTGTGATATTTCGCTTCCCAGAAATTAAGTTATATAAAATAAAGTAAAAGTGAGGTTATATGACATTAATCGTTTGCAAAATGTTATATATGTTTATACGGAGGTACTTTATCGAAGGTTTATCTATTTATTTACCAGTGGCGGTCTATGGGAGAGGCCCATGTTCAGCAGTGGACGTCTGTGGCTGATAGATAGATAGAAGTAGGTACCTCAGAAAACAAACATCAATATTGCTTTGATTTTTATGTACCTATAAATAAAACGTCCTTGTTTGTAACATGCAGATGCGAACCACTAAAAGACAAAGCAAAGATCCACTAGATTACTTAGATTGCGGCATTACCCTCTATAATAAGTATGCAACTGCACGCATTTTTGCACTTGCTATACCTACATACTTGCTATACCTATACCTATGCATGCCATTGACGTATAACTGATAAAATCGCTTCATCCTCCAAAACTCTTCTGCCAATAGAGTTATTGCGACCTATCGCAATGGTATAGTTCACACAGCGATCCATGTCGTCAATATCCAATTCAGAAGCGGAATCAGTTGTCTAATATGAAGTGCCAGGTAATTCTAAGTCACAAGATCCGTCGAACAGTCCTTTAGCAAGCCAAAGTCGTGGGGTAAAGCAAACAACATAACAAAACAATAAAAATACGTGCGCACTCCTAAGCTAAGGAACAAACCACAGAGTACATTTGGGACAAACCGAACGAGTGTTGAACTTGATTTTGACATTAGCCGTTAAACTTGTCAGTCGGTGACCACAGGTAATTAATAACCAAAACACGATTTTCAATCGGTTGAGTTTTCATTATCATCATTCGATTATAGAACACACTTTGAGATTATACCGATTTAATAATACTCGATAGTATATAATTAGAGATACATATTAATCGATTATTGGTTAACTTAATTTAATATAAGTTTCTCGCTTTCTATGAAGAAATAATCAAACGTATTTTGGTGGTAAGTACCTAAAAATATAACGAATTTTTTGGTATCAATTACAATGTGATAACTGGTGGGCCCAGGGGTTCTCACCCTCCTTTGGCACAGTTAAAGATTAAATAGAGAAGGAGTAACGAATCCTAATATTTTTATAAAATATGCATTAGAAATACATTAAATTAATTGAAAAACACTACACGCATTTGACACAAGCAGTCGAATCCCGTTCGTAGTATTTCGGCATTGTTCGGCTGATATCGTAGAATTCTTAGTAACTATGGTTACATACTATGTTTGTGGAGTAGGTGACGAAATGTGATTATATGGGCATAGTTATAGACAATAAAACCTTAATAAAGATCAAACATAAAATTTAAATCAATTATGGTCGAATATCGACCACTTGGTGACCGCTAGTTATTATTATTATTATTTCTGTAAATATATGACCGGTTGGATATGCCGGCCAAACAAGTGGTTTATGTTGTCACCTCGCCATTGCCATTGCCACTGCGCTCAGTGTTGTGGATTCAATTCCCACACAGGACAAAATGTGATTGATCCACAAATAATTGTTCTGAGTCTGTGGATTCAATGCATGTATATTCCTGTAAATAAATGACTATCATTGCAATATATGTGTCACATATGTAATTGTCACTGACACACTTAGCGAGGTTGCGTTGCGTTGCGTCATCGCAACGGACCAACGCATTGTATGCCACATCGTGCGTCGACGCAGCGCAAAAGGGCGACGCACGCACTGATTTCAGTCTTTATTCCACAATGGATCGAAACACTGTCCGTTGTCGCACCGGAGCTCCGACAGTGCAGCGCAGCGCAACACCCTGCTTCGTTTCTCGTCCGTCGATCCGTTAAAACGTCACATGCGATGACGCAACGCATTAACGTGTCTTGTCACAAAAATATTATATGGAAAACGACGCAGCGTCGACACTGCCACGACGCAACGCAACGCAACGCACTAATGAGGCATCACCCTTAGATTGTGTAAGATATTATAAGCGTCTATAGGGTTTCTATAGTAGCGAGCTATCGTGTTACGCGTCCTGGGAAAGTTAAGTAACACGTACAGCACTTTAAAAATGTAAGTACTTAAGAAGAAGAGAATGTTTTTGTTATTCGGTGATAACGTGTTTAAGTAACCTATGTTATAATGCGGCATCCAAATCTGGCAATTAATTTGTCACTTATCTTAATAGCCTAAACTTCAACTCGGACTAAAATATGGTCTCGCGTTGTTTTTATTCTATATTCACGTAAGTGGATGCTTCTATTCTAACATAAACTACTATAAGAGGGTATCTTTGAAATAATATTTATTATGTTCTTCTGACAATGTGTGTGCGAAGTTTAATGATGATCAGTCGAGTAGTTAAGGCGTAAAGGTGTAAACAAACAAACTCACATTGTCATTTATAATATTAGTTAGGGTCGCTTGAGTGTTTAATGAGTGAAAAGTGGTGAAATGGTTGCACCTCCTTAAAGAAC
Source organism: Catocala nupta (assembly GCA_963675205.1). Classification (NCBI taxonomy): domain Eukaryota; kingdom Metazoa; phylum Arthropoda; class Insecta; order Lepidoptera; family Erebidae; genus Catocala; species Catocala nupta. Next base: position 22,214,327 of record OY776087.1, read on the forward strand.
TGATTTGTAAAAAACATTATTATAAACTTGGCGATTAAAAACAGTAACCGTTAGTTTTCCAGCTTTTCTCATTAGTTCTATGCCCTTGCTTTACTGAACGAAGCAGCAGATAAAATGTAAGTGTAAATTCTTAATAAAAACTGTTACTTGGACGTTCATAAGTGTAACTTAGTGACCTATACGATTAAATACATTTTTGAATTTGGTTTATAAATTCGGTTCTGCGTTTTAGCTGCAAAACGTAACTTATTGTACACTACTTATATTGTTACCATGGGTTAAAGTATTCTTATGATTTAACGGGAAATGAAGGGATCGTTTCAAACTAAAGGGATGTTAATAATTTGAAAGACAATTTGATAAAACTTGCTAGGGGATTACAAACGCGACAGCAAATTGGCGTACCTAAGAGTATTAACGCGTTTCACACGGTAGGTAAGAATGCCGGAGGCTAACATATTTACCTCACCTAAATCCTTTCCTTTCATCCTATATTCAATTTATTTGTACTGTCGGTATGAGTGGTGCACATAGTATTGCAAGCGACAATGGTCTATGGTACTCATCAGGCCAGTCGCACACGATTGAAGGGGTGACGTAGGTACGCCAGTTTGTTGTCGGGGTACCATTACCCTTGGTAGTATAGAAATCCACTAGGTAATTTGAGAGGATTGCACAAAGGCAGCTTGTCAAACTTTTACATTAAATTAGCTATTAGCCAAATTAAAATATAGAAAGAGATCATGTCAGATATTTTTCACATAGATTTTAATCAAGGAACCACTTATCAAGTATAAGGTTGCTAATTGAATGCGGCGAGGCGTAAAGGAGCATTCAAGCGTTGTGTTAAACGAGTGCGAGCGTGTTGCGCACACGCAACTCTGTATTTCGCAGTAGGGTTTTGTTTAGTATGTTGATCAATAACAAAGTGCAAGGTATACTGATAATGCGTTTGGCGCGTCTGGCATTTTACTATCCATTTCTTATTTCGCACAAAATATATGAAAGTGTTGTGAAATACCATGCTTGCATGCTTAAAAACAATATAATGCGGGAAACCCCGCAATATGTTTTTTTTTTTACAAATGAATGCAATTTTCTTTTTACAAAACAAAGTTATCTGGCTGTTATCTTCTGTAGGGATCATTCATGGCTTTTAACGTAAGGAACAGCAAAGACACTTTTTTTTTAAATAATTATATCTTACAGTGTCTATAAGAATCAATTGTTTTGGTGTTCAAAAGACGGCCTTCTTATCGTAGAACTGATTCATTTCATCACCTTCCTTTTTAAAACCCAGGTAATAAGCGACGAACCTTTTGCAATCTACTGAGCTTATTTCCAGACGGCATGTTACTACTTAGAATTTGCTAGCGTAAAATCCAAAAATACTTTTCTCAATTCGAGAGTTAAACCCGTGACATTAGAGGCCGTGGGTAAAACCGACAAGGCACCAAACGATGCAGCGTCTAACATTTAGAATAACCTTATATCGTATTTCATAAAAGAATAATTTCATCTGCCAACATTTCCCATTAAAATATTACAAATGTTTGTTTTATTATAAAATAACTAATAATTAAATATGTTGTAACTCTTATGAAGGCTCGTTATACAAACATTTATTATTGTCGGAGCATTTCATTATGTTATAAATGTTATGACTATGCTCCACAATTAAGAAAAGGTCGGGATCTTTATTTATGTACTCGTTTACGCCGCATACGAATTTATTTCTAGTTGTAATTGGAATCGATTAGTTTAAGAACATCGTAGAAAATATGACTTTTATTAGTAGATATACATACTAGATTCTAGTGTCGGCTTCGCCCGTATGAATCCCATAGAAAAACTATCCTATATGTTAATCTAGACCATGGACTACCTGCGCGCCAAATTGTATTCAAATCCTTTTACCGTTTGACCCGACACAGGCATTAATCTAATGCGAATGTGAATTAATAAAATTAAAAAAAATCTGATTCTGTCTGTGGCTTCCTCCGTAGGCAACCCACGGGATAACATATTGAGATGTACAATATCGAAATGTGTGTGTTAATCCAGGACATGATCTGTCTCGGGCACGCCGCGATCGTAGCGGTAAGATCAATTTTGAGGAGCCATTTTGAGCTGGAGAGGCATTATGGCGCCTTCAACTTCCGGCTGACACGCGCACGGTGTTCCCGCACACCTTCTAACGTCGAAAGGGGAGAGCGGTAAGGCTCTCCCCTGAGGACGAGAGGTGGTCAGGTCCATTTGACCCGGCCCGCACCCACACGGGGGGGCCTGCTATGGATGATTTTTTTAAGAGCTCCCAACTGGTCCTCCCTATTGGGTGAGAGAAGGAACACCCCAGATTTTTAGTGGGTATACCAGCACATCATGCTGGGAGTCCTACACACCCCGCCGGTGCCGTCCCCTAGCCGGCGGACAGTGCATAAATCATTTTTCCTGGGAACCAAAAAAATAAAAAAGTAATGTCTCGCCACGGTTGCAGTGGCTACTTCCTGTGTCGCATAGGCCGGAGGCCAAGAGACGCCCGGTTGTCACCACTGCGGCGACTGCCACAATGTTGTTGTAGACACGGCGCTACACACATTGGCGGATTGCCCCGCCTGGGCTTCGCAGCGCCGTGAGTTGGTGGCGGCAGTCGGATTGGTTGCCCTCCCGCTCCCGGCCGTGGTTCAGCCCATGGTCCAGAGTGAGAGGTCGTGTAACGCCGTCGCCTCCATTTGCGAGGAAGTGATTTCCATCAAGGAGGCGGCGGAACGGGAGAGGGAACGTTTGAACCCTACTTCCAATCGCAGAACCATCCGCCGGAGGGCGCGAAACGAACTCCAGCCACCATGAGGTTTTACCTGGGGGTGGTGGGCTTCGAGGGCCGGCCACCCGATCAGCACCAGGTCCGAGTGGAGGTATGCATGTTCCCATGCGCGCCTCTGTGTCTTTTTGTCTTCGTCTTCCACAAGGGGACAGTAGGGATAAAATTTGTTAGTGAAAAAGGGTAGGGTAGTATCGTATAGTGGCCTGCCATTTCATACAGTGCGGCGGGCCGAAACCGCGCGAATCACTCTCATATGCAATTGCGACCCCGCCGACTCTGGTTATGTCGAGGAACACCGTGGTAGGTTTATTAGGTATTACCGGGATCTACTTCCGCCGGTGAGCCCAACATAATCTCTCCGCCCGTCCCCGCGCGGAAGGGTCAATGTATTCCACCACGTAAAAAAAAAGGACATGATGAGTCTAAGTGCCTAGTTGCATCCAAATCAATTTAACGGTCGAAACGTGATTGAGTAACAAACTTCCAAATATCTTTACGAAGTTTCTCATTTGTAATTTTAGTGGAAAATAGGATATTTTGATAAAACTATAATTCTGATTTCGATATTACATATATCTAATAGCTATGTTGCTGGAGGATATTTGGCTAGAACCAGTACAATCTGTGACAGGTGCAAAGAGGCAGGCGGAAGCATAAATTGCTTATTGCAATGCATAACGCGATCTCTTTCCAATATGAAACAAGAAGCTAGGATACATTTTGAAACCATGCTGGTTTCAGTAAAATTCGGCCGTCTTGACTGGACTACTCTCAAATAGATCTTGCATTAATATTTCAGGTATAGATTTTGTATACGCGCCTTTTAAACCTGTCGTGTTGGGAAGATATGATGGCACAAGTGAAGAGATACAAGATATAGTTACTTCATACACCAGAGCCATACCGGACTATACAAACTACGACACAACGGACACAAAGTACACCCAGAATCGACACTATATATGTGGATCACACAAATTTTTGTCACGTGCGGGGATCGAACCCACAACACTCGACGCTGTGGTAACACTTAAACCACTATGCCATGCGAATATATCATATCTAGTACGCAGTGATGAGAACAGACCGTCTGAACCCTTATCACCATCGCATACCAAACCATTAGGCTTAAGATGACCCGTCAAGCGAGCGATAACAAGCCACAAGAGACATACACGACAGATTATGTCATTACAACATTAGAAACATTGTTTTTGCCTTCAGCTGCCCTTTATTGCAAGACGCTACACAATACCAGGCTATGGCACGAAAGATCGAACCATAAAGATAATCAAAAGCAGGTAAAACCGCAGGGCACACCTAGTGCCATACATAAATGTGTTTCGTCATATTTAATGACATGAATTATGCAGGTATGCGACCAGCGTCAACCAATTACACTAACAGCTATACCTTGCAAATTATAGACGCTAATCCATCTTGATTGAAGGATTAGTTGGTGCACATACACAATAAGATGTTATGTAAGTCGATTAGTAGACTTAGTACAAGGTGGCACGTATACTATGAACATACTACGTCACGTCATACGCCACGTGTCACGTCGCGTACTAATTACATGCCGTGCTAGGTGACATACTTAGCATTAAAACAAAATCAAATATTCATATAGGTCACAAAGTAGCACTTATGAACGTCAAACTCACACTTATTAATGTGAATTTACATTTACGTGTTGCCATGTTTAGCAAAGCAAGGGCGTAAAATTTGTGAAAGTAGGCATGAAATTCAACGCCACTCTTTTTAATCGCCAAGTATACAATATTTCTATTTTACAAGTCAGGTCTGCAACCGTTATACTATACAAACTAACACAATATATAATAGTATGTAATTTATATATCAGTAACATTCCATTCAATATCCTATGTTCTGCCGAAACACTCGGAGTGCTTAATCCAGCCTGCATAGCACCTTCGTGGAATTATGAATGACATCCACATACCAAACCGTAGTGGCGGTACGACAATATAACACCGGCTTGCCTGACTTACAGGTAATCTTCTCAAAGGCTTACCTTTTGCCCAAACCTAGGAGCTAACCTCAATGTAAATTCAGGATACTCACAATAAGAGAGAGAGCTAAGCTAAGCTAAGCTTGAGATCAGCCTTTGCAGCTCGCCACTTAGTCTTCGTCTGCAGCAAGGACACATATTCTAAGGCAAATCGTTGCCAGAAATGCTGCTTAATGAGCTCCATCCTTTTAAATCACTCTAGAGCGTTGATGTTGACGGTCGATATCAGCTGTGGATGTGGAATAAACATAAGTGGCCGTCCAATTAAAAAGTGTGCAGGAGTTAAAGCCGAAAAATCAAGAGGATTTGAAGAAAGAGGAGTGAGAGGTCGTGAATTCAAAACTGCCTCTATCTGAGTGAGGCATGTAGCCATTTCCTCAAAAGTAAAATGCGTAAGCTGAAGTAACCTACGAAGATGGTACTTAGTAGAACGCACGGCGGCTTCTGCTAACCCATTAAAATGTGGACTATACGGGGGCACAAACTTAAATTCAATACCTTCCTGCGCAATACTACCTTTTAAGATCTGACTGAGCAAGAAATCTAGTTAATTCGTGAGAGGTACCCACGAAGTTTATACCATTGTCAGAAGTAATACTTGCAGGCTTTCCACGACGAGATATAAATCTACTTAAGGCAGCCATATATGCTGCTGTCGACAGTGGCAGACAAGACTGGCCCGGCGTAGTCCACCGAACAATGTAAAAAGGGGAACTCTAGTTCTGTTCGGGATGTAGGCAGCTGACCCATTACAGACTGAATAGTTTCAGCTTTGTATCTGCAACAACGCACACATTTTTTAACGGTAGACTTAAGTTTGTCTTATGTTCGCTAAAAGCAGTTGTGGACCAGCGTGTAAATATTCTAAATGAAAATAATTAAATAACATTTTAGTAAAATTATGTTTGGAACAAATTAAAATTGGATATTTAGTATCATAGCTGTACGGGGCATTACTGAGCCTGCCACCAACTCGAATAATACCTTTGGAATCTAAAATTGCGGATAAAGATGATAATCTATTCTTTGTCGGGAGTGCTTTGCCATTCCTTAAGATATCGTACTCGTCAGGAAACATCTCTAATTGAACTTTGTAAATAATTAAATTCCATGAATTTTGCAACTCTGAAACTGTTAAATAACCCTGTAATTTAGTTTTATTTCGACAATTATAAATAAATTAAAAATAAAATCTAGCATTAACTTATGCCTTCAATATTGTTTAATGAGATCATCCACAACATGCAACCGAAATAGAACAATAGACGCTAAAAAGAGGAAAGTAACTAATTACCAATTAATCAACCTATCTGCATATTATGTTTTATTTATACAATTGCAATATGACAATTCTTAAAAAAACTATCATTTATTAATTAAAATAAAATACCATTTATAATGTGTTATTCACTGATCTGATTAAAGTCGGTACCGATCACGTCATTGATATATATATTTATTTTTTGTTTCTGCTAGTATTTCAAAAAACGCTTTGTCAATTTCGATGAAATTTATATGAGACCTGTGGAATATTACCTACAAAAAAAAACTTTTCAAATCGGTTCACGCGTCTTGGAGTAATCGAGAAACATACATTAAAATTAACAAGATTGAATATCGAGATGTATTTTAGTACATCTACCTAATTACCATAACAAAGCTCAAAACTTTTGAAGTTCCAGGCGCGCTACTACCTCATGGTTTTACTATATAATAAGTTTAATAGTTAGCTTCATCATCTATACAATTTCATATTAATTTTCTGTATTATTCCTTCAAAAACATTGTAATCCTCTTATAACTAGTTTTCTTCGATGGATTAAAGATAGCGCGTTGAAGTACTATCGATCTATAAATGCCGCGTTCCTAGTTCTGTGATCAAATGCCTAGAGTAAATAGCCTTTTCTGTTCGCAATGGTTTAATGTCACGTACAATAGGAACTTTATTATAATCCTACAACTAAAACCGTGTTCTTTAAATATTATTTTGCATTGTAATAAACTCTCTATTGTACATAAAACAAGATGGCAGGCATTTTGATGGGTTTTGATTGCCTACACTTATAAGGAAGATCAACAGAAATGTAATTCATATTTCTGTATGATGCCATCACAATTCCTTCGGAGATATAATTACTGAGGTCTGTACGTCTATGAGGACTCTGATATGTTCCTAAAGGGGTAAACACACATCCATAAATTATACTATTTCCATCTACTGATCACATTGCCAGACACCACTGTTACTGAGAATATCCTTACATATAAACCCAAGATACTGGGAATTCCCTCAAGTACATCAAAACGTAATGACTCACATTTAGTCAACGTAAGCGCATACGTATAAATGCCATGGTCAGAGTTCATTGGTGCATTTACAATCTTGATAAATTATCTAGCTTAGCTTTTCAATTAGTTCCACATACACATACATTGAGCTAGTGTCTACTAACCTAATCAACGCTGCACTGTAAATGAATGTCCAAATCAGGCAAGCTAAACGCGTTACCTGCTCGATTTTACCTGTAATGTTGTTAATTTTAGCAAACAACGTTCTAACTAATATTATACATGTGAATGTGAGTTTGTTTATTACGCTTTCACGACTTAACTACTCGATCGATCATCATGAAATATCGCATACGAAAGAACACTAAAAGAACATACTTTTCTTTCTCATCCAAATAAAAGTACCGTTTCCGAATAATAGAAGATTGACAGAACCTACATTTACGCGAGTGAAGACACGGGAAAAAACTAGTACATATGTATAAATGTATAAATTAAATGTTACATTTTGTCAGCTGTGTTTTAATACCTATATAGAGACGACAAAATTGGCGGTTACAGATACCGTGCTGATGCTAAGGACTAAGAAGTTGCCTAACAGAGAAACTCTATAGCACTTTGCTCGATCCAGTGCTTGAACCTTCGTGATCATCCTAAATATAAGCGCACACTTATGACAAGGGTCAAGGTGGCTGTGGCCAGGAGCTTTTTAAGTAATTTGAACTGAAATTTCCTGCGAATTCTACCAAAAAATACAGCTTTTAATAAATAGTTCAGCTATAGGAATGCACTGAAGCTAATATCATTTTTTTCGGGGAGCTCCCTGTTACTGCTATATGCTATTTTACGCGACTTGTTCCTGCCCTAAACTGTTTCTCATAGGCGGTTTCTATTACAGCCTTAGGCGCTATCTGGTACAACTTCACGTTTCTTTTTAAGGGCGTTCCCAGGTATGATTGCACTGTGCTCAGCTGGTACGTTACATTAAGGAATGTCGAGATACACTTCTGTGTATCTCGAAAGAGAAATCAGGTCAGAAATTGAAAGTAATTTGGAAACAACCAGTAAAGTCAGCAGTGATTAATGGACAATGGCCCTATAAACATCAGTGTGAATGGTACGTATTAATCAAAATGAAATACCGAAGTGTTGCGTAGGCCATAAACTGTGAATGACACATTATAAAATTAAAAATTAACATACAATCGTAGATCAGATCGAGTAGCGACCCGCCCGAGCTTTGCAACTCATGTAGTAGATTGTATCGATATACTTTCATAGGTGAGATAGCGATGCGATTATCGACTAAATATTCCAATTTGTCGAATATTCAAGCGATTTGAATGTATTTGAATTAATTATTGTTATATAATAACTTGCTACAGGGGTTAAAGGCTTGACGTCGCTGCCAGTGCGGTAGCTCTCGCAAATCTAGAGATATTGTGGAATAGGTAATTGAGAAGCAAAAAATGATTCACATAAATCTGGAACATTTTCTACAAACAAAATTTCTTGGGTCAGGAATTACCTATATCAATTTAAATCTGACAAAAGAAATGCTTTCGTGCATCTTATGTAAAATGGTCTTAAATATTATACAGGGTGATTTTGAAATCGTGTAATTCCTTTTAACCACGCATTCTACTGGTGATATAGAATAACCCTGACCATATTTTTATTTAATAAGAATTATTTTTTTTGAAAAATTTATGTACCGTTTTTTTCGTGAAATCGTGTCAGATAGTCATATGTTAACCAACCGAGGCAATTTTAATTTTTTACTAATTAAAATAAAAAAAACATATTAATAATTAATGTCGTAAATAATAACGGGCGGTCCTTTTTATTGCCCCCTATTATTTACGACATCAGTTATTGTTATGTTATTATTTTTAAATTAGCAAAATATTAAGATTGTGTCAGGTGGTTAAAATATGACTATTTGAAATCATTTCATGAAAAAAATCTGTACTCTAATTTTGCCGAAACCATTATTCTAATTAAGAAAAAATATGGTCAGGGTTATTCTATATCACCAGTAGAATGCGTGGTTAAAAGGAATTACACGATTTCAAAATCACCCTGTATATAGAACAGATTTAATGTTCATTTAATGTTTTATTACAGGTGTTCATAGTCTTTGTAGAAAATTGCCATCACGTAATGTTAATTTACTAAGGGGTTATTCGAGTGTTTCAGCTTCTTGATAATCTAATATGCACATACAATAAAAATATTGTCAGGTACACGTAATATAAGTAATTATGAAAACATTAGCGATATGTAAACGAATGGCTAAAGTATAATATAAAGTAAGAACCAATATCGGCCACAGTAAACTTCAAATATAAAAATGTTTCAACAAATGGTGATTCCTTTATTAGATTGTAATTTATTCGAATATTTAAAATATATATTAATTTTCAAATGATTATTTTTTTATTTGATTGACAATAGTGCAATGCTACTATAGACCATTTTTATATTAATTTGAGATTCTTCTCAATTATAATAAGCCTAGTTCAATGTCAACATGCAACCCACCAGTTTAAACAATTATTAAATTAGTGCCACAATAAACTTAACCTCTGCTATCCTGAGAGAACACGCTACCACTATTTACAATCCGCAAGGACAGAGCTTATTTATGACACTGTTTGCTTCAGTCGGAAACTGTTTCTAATATCTAAGTTTGCATATCAAATAGGTGTCACGGGGGTCACGCTGGGCAAACAACACGAACGATTCCTCGACAGCTTAATGTAAGTTTGCGGGCAAGGCCATGCGCAAAGCAAACAAGCAATGACATGCAACGTGCAATGCAACTTGTGTTCTAGTCATTGCTGCTAAGCTGGTAAAGTAATGCAGCTGCAGGATTTAATACAGCAATTTCTTCAGTAATAATGGAGTAATCATCGTATCTAAAATTATAAATGCAAATGCGAATTTGTTTATTAGTTACGCTTTACGCCTTAACTACTCAACTGATCATCGTGAAATTTTGGATACACATTGTCAGAGGTACAGAAAAGAACATAAGGCACCTTTTATCCAGAAAACCCTGTTCCCGAGCGAGCGAAGGCGCTGTTAAAAACTAGTTATCTATATTTTAAACCTTGTACCTATCACGTTTTAAGCATATTATTGCGCGCACGGGGGATTATTCAGGAGCATATTATTTGGTTTAGCTAAAATTCAAATGAAGAAAATGAAACTTTAATTGTAAAATCCATTTTTTAACGAATTTAGCTCAAATTTCGGCTACTGTCGACCTCTAGTCATGATATAATTGTAACGAGTCGAGGTGTCGCTTTAAAAACTTGATAGTGTCGACGAGCTGAAGAATTGATTTCGAAACCTTTCCTGTCTATCTAGATTTTCCGGTGACACGCAAAAACCACTGAACAGACTTTGCGGCTTCAGAATTCATTAGCTAGAACTTAAAGTTATTTATCTAAATTTACGCCACGTTTCATTCATTGGTAAAGGTTTCTTATACTTATTGTTGTATAGCTGATAAAAATAGTTTTTATGTTTTGTACCACATTTTAATGTACACAGTTATGCAATACATACTTTTGTCTTTTTTGTTGTATATACCTAGATCTTGGATTTTTTATGTCAATGGTCCGAGACGACGTCGTTCAACGTCACTGAGAGCTAATAGCTAGAACTGTTGAATAAAATATATTCAACGAAAACAGAAGCAATGGTTTGCTTCGCGCATGCATTATCATTCACACGGTTATTTATATTGCCGAATGAACAATATTTTCATTCAAGTTTTTACTGTTAACCATTTAAGTAATAATTGTAAATCGTTCTTGAACATCATTTACATAATTAAACGTGTGACTCGTTCGTCTTGTTTTGTAATAAAGCTTTCTTTATAAATATTTAGATTTGATAGAAAAACGTTAACTATAGCTATAATTTAAATGGTTGAAACTAATTTGTTTAGTTATTTACTGTCTATTTTTATGTATATTACTTGCATGTTGACCTGGATGTAGGCAGCATTTGTCAAAGGTCTTAAAATAACCTGTATACCTGTTGATGCAATATCGTCAACCTATGTCGATAAACATTTCCGAGAAATCGAATTACTCTTTAAAATAAAAATGAAAAGCTTGGGCATACCAGGTAATGTTTCAAATGAATCTATAAACATTCTAGTTCTAGCATCACCTATTGAGGTGATGCTAGAACTAGAATGTAACCACCATGTAATGTACCAACAAGTTAAGCTTCTCAGCTACAAGTAACAAAGCAGCACAATAATATTGAATGTAAGCTAAGTATAAGTCAAACTAAAATAAAAGTGCCTACTGAACTTGTAAGTATATTTATATAATACTAGATGTGCCCGCGGTATTACTCGCTCGTTGTTTTGTGGTTTGGCAGATTGCTGCCAAGCCACAAAACAACGAGACAATAAAACATATGAGAACATTGCGTGTGCAAAAGTATAACGTTGATGTTGTACTTACGTTAAAAAAGCTTACCAACTTAAAACATTCCCTATTTCAACAGAATGCGGTCTGAATACCAAGTCCGGGCTTAATTACGTTATATGATTATTTAAATTTATTTTGCAGAGATGTGAAAACAAAATATTGTTATGAAACCAGAGTTTCATACAGTCAAAAGGTATAAATCATCCAAAATCCTTTTGGTATTAGGCATATTCTTTTGTCACTGGAATATATTTCAATGTAAAAATGTTTAAGGAGGTATCCTACTGGAGTACAGGCGTGCGTATATTAAATCTAACTATCAAAAGCCAAGGTAAAAATATCTCGTGGCTGTAGAAGTAAATGGTTTACAATTTTATCATAATGCGATAATTGTCTAGTAGTAGGGAGTAAAATAAGTTATCTCATTAAAATAAAAATGTCTTCAAAGATAATTGAAGGAGCCTTAAAGCTGTGGACGACAAATATTGAATGCTACCTAAACACGGTTACCATCTTTAATTAAAGTAATTGGTAGACTACCCCTTTAAATCAGCCGCAGGATGAATTGAAAATCTGCGCGTGACTTTGGACTTTGGACTGAAAATCAACTCTAGGGACTGTGTCCGGTAATAAACTTTGAGCTGGGTACCTATTTTGACGTAGATTCGAGACCTCTATTACTCGATAAATTTCTATAACTAACCTCAGCAAACTCATAAACATTCATAAGAGTAACTTTGTGTATAAATAAATGGTTTTGTTATTGACTTTCTGATTTTTTGTACTATTAAGTATAATTTTCGTTCGTCATAAATGTCTTGTTCTCATGTGTGCAATTAAAACAAATATATTTTCTTTCTTTTCTTCTTAAGGTGGTATATTTTATTTGTTTCCTGTGTTACTGTACTAAGTGCCAAATTGTAAATATTGTATTAGATGCTTCCGGAAAATGTATATAGTGTTAGCTGCCGTATTAACAGTCCTCTGGGCTTTCTCGAGACTTTTCGTTCATACATGCATTAGTTAGTAACATGTCCTATCTTATACACTTCATATCAGTATCTTTTGAATAAGTTTATTCTTCATCACATCTTATCTTATCTTGTGTGGGGGCCAGTCAGTACAGACCGGCGCGGGCGGCACTTCAACCCAGTGGGATCTTTTGTGTCGACTTCCCCAATAACGAATGCCATAGATGTTTATGGCAGTCGGGACCGACGGCTTAACGTGCTCGCCGAGGCACGGAGCAGGCGATAATTGTGAATCAATACGCACATAATTTCGAAAAGTCATATAACTTCCGAAAGTCAGAGGTGCGCGACGTGGGTTCGAACCTGTGACCCTCTGCATTGCAGTATGTTGGTCTCCAACTGAGCTATCGCTGCTTATTCGCCACATACATACATAGCTTTAACGGGACAGGAAGAGATGTATTACATTTATACGCACAATTCGCCGATTATAATTTTCGGTCTCACGTGATAGAGGATGAGCTTACCGGTCTCAGCTACAGACATTACTACAGAGAATTACATGACAGAAAAACTCGACAACCTGAGACTTCATGCAGAACAGTCGCATTCACTATCGCTGCACCACCGAGGCACCCTCTTCTGCTCCTTCACATAAAGGGCATATGGGTTAAGAAATAACTTGCTGCAGCAAGGCGTGTCACGCGCGCAAGGACGCCTGTCATCAAAAGTGAACTGCATGAATGGAGGTTAAATGGTCACCTCACCAATGCTACTGCACTGAGTGTTGTGTGTTTGATCCCCAGACGTGACAAAAATATGTGACCGACCAGTAGTTGTACTGAGTCCGTGTGTTCTTTGTGTCAGTTATTTGAATGTTTATAAAGTATATCGCGACGCAAACAATATTCGTAGTACGAAGCAGTAAACGTTCTAAAAGACAGGAGTTGTCTTTTAAAAAGTACATAAGGCAATTATATATCCTCAGATAAAAAGACTGAACTTTCTATTATTTTTCCACTTCTCGCTTTGGTGGAAACGGACCCTAACGCAGTCGTTTTCGTCACAAAATTTACATGCGTGATTATTTTAACCTCAAACCTAGCAAGTGATTATATTGAACAAAAGCTGTGTCAAGGTTACACACACATACATTACACACCAACAAAGGGTCTACGTAATTTGTATAATATTGCTGTTTTTCTAAATTACACCGAATATGTTTATAGTAGCCATCAAGGTAAGTGGGTACATAGATTTTCCCCTTTTCGTTGGATGATGAAGTAGGGTCAAAGGGATCAATTTAATGTCTGATAAACTCTCAAAATATATACTTACTTTGTATAATAGCTTTTAATATTTCGGTGGGTCTGATTTCTCGGCATATCGTCGATTAAACTGCTGGGTTTTATATCTGTGTGGCTTTGCAGAGTCTGGCGACAGAATTTATAAATTTTATCATGTCTTAATTTATGTGCTTGAAGTTTATTTTATACTACGGTTTGCCCGCGACTTCGTACCCCTGTAATTTGGAAGTAGGTGCTTTCTTTAATTTTATTTCTATAACCGAATTAACTAGATATTTTCTTTAAAAATATTGCCAATTAAAAAAAAAACTTTAGTTAAAAATTTGTTTGTCCTCAGAACCAATTTTAATCTCCTAGAAAAGTTACTAAAACATCTGCGTAGGTTGACCAGAACAGAGATCTTTTCCACTACCAATTGCCCTTTACACCGTTGGTATTGCATCAAATGCAATTTTAAAGTTGACGCATAATACTTTGTAGTCAAGCCATTAAATTTTAATATAATGTCACATAGGTAAGTGACATTTATTCGAAAATGTAAACTATAAATTACTTATAAGATAAAACGCCTATTTAGAAGCTAGCTCTTACTTGTGCATAGAATTATATTACCTGTGCTTGTGCATATTATAAACTAAGGTTTTATAACAACAGATAGGTAAATTATTTACAAGTAATATTAACTAAACAGAAAAATAAAACAACAAAATTGAAAAGCGTCATAATATTCGTCGTCAATTGGCAACGTGCCCAGAAGACTGGCAGCATTGCCACTTTGAATGGTAATACTTATTCTTTGTGCAAAGAAAATACCAGCCCTCTGGTCAAGTGAAGGACGCCTGGCGTCAAAAGTGAATTGCATGAATGGAGGTTTAAATGGTCACCTCACCAATGCAAGTGTGCAAGGTCATAAATATACCTCATATATATATGTATTGTTTCGTTCATAAATGGTATAAGGCAACTTGTAAGCAATCGATGAATTCTAAATGTCACGTGTTATTTTCCTGTGTTGAGTAAGATTTTAGTATCGGTACATTACTATCTTTATTAGAAGCGCAATGTCCGAATGATATCCTAAAGTGAATTGCAGGCACTCTTAGCATAAGGTGGGCCAAATACTTGCCACATATGCAAGTTGTTTCATATTAAAATACAAATGTTGCCATTGGTTGTTCTGGTCGCACGAGTAAGACTTAAGACTACACGTGGTCCCAAAATAAAGAAGAACTCCCAGAACAAGGCGTACGTAATACACATCGCGGGATGGTATTTTTAACTTGTTAAAATATTGTCTTATGTTTACGCGAATTTTATACATTAAAATTATACCGCGATTTTTTTATTACATAATTTTGAAACATTACATCAAAACACAACTACTATTGTTAAACACTTACTAGTTACTGTTACTTCTGTTTAAGCTATTTCAATTATAAAACTATTTAAATTGAATTTCACACTTTCCCCGACGTTTCGGTTGCTTTTCAGCAGCCATGTTCATGGGGAGACTAGATGATAAAATCCATATAAAGTGGTTTAAATTCAATTATTAAAATATATTTTAGAAAGAGTAGAGTAAGACTTGTTAAGTATAAAGTAAAGAAGACACGCGTTATTATTATTTTTAATTTAACCCTATATAAAAAATGACACTGAATTCTCATTATTACATTTATTCAAACATTACTGTATACCTTATAAGCTGCCAAAACGTCATAAAGTGTTAGGAGTTACTTGTTAGACGTTCACATAGGGAAGTTCTAGCATCGTCTAATCTCTTCGTCATGAAGTTATAGACTAAGTTTATGACTCTACTAAAGCCTTCCAAAGATATCTGACGACAGCTTAAACCGGCAATAAGTACATAGATGTAATAATAATATCCTTCAGACCGAATTTCAGTCACGGCGGCCAATCTTAATGCGACTGGCCATCTACGTAGGAGATATTAAAGTGCACGAGTATGTGCGCAAACACAAGAGTGTTCTCTGTTCCCTAACTCTCATGATCCGATGTGAGGGCAATCCAACACGACCGAAGAGAGATCAGGGGTAGAACCAATGGCTTTACGTGCCTGCCGAGGCAAAGAGGTCTAACACTGCCAACTTCCTAACGCTGGGCTCAAATAGAGATTTTTTTGCAGGAAAATTCAGTAACGTTTTGTTAATCCGACCCGGTATCGAACCCTTTGAGACCTCACGCATAGCAATCGCATTTACCACCACCGCTGCACCACAGAGGCATTCGATTTATAGTGCTGTCTTTCTAGGGAATGAAGAGGGTACTAACAAAGTCTCGCTAATTAGCCCTCAGCAAAGGTTATTATGAGACTATGTAGTACATTTATTACATGTCATTAATATTTAATGTCGATACTATCGCGTTGGTATTTAACTTGCAAGTAATACCGTAAAGGAGTATAAAATTCATAGGGCCGCAGGTGCATCCGGGTGAATGTATTTTGTAATATAATAGCTATTTAGAAAATAGTAATTCAGAATTTATACATTTAGTTCCAAAAGTAACTCTTGTAAACGTAAAATTTATGTTTAGTTTAGTTTGTATAAAATACAAATTCAGAACTAGAAATAATTTTTGTATCGCGGGCAGCTTTACAAACATTAAAACACTGGCACAATTGTAGTTACGAGTGGGAATAACCCCACTAAAACAAAAATAATGACATTTAAAATTATAGGTCTAAACAGCTACCTCTTAAAATTCTTGATCGAAACACAGAAATCGATGATGTCGTACAAATTAATTTCTTGGGAGTTACACTAGATAAACGTATGAATTGGAAAGCACATGTTGGAAAATAAATATATATGAATGTCTAGTTATTGTTATATTCTTTCCGTTTTAGTCGAAACCACTTCTATTTCTACAGCAAAGTCCGCCTACTTTGGCTATATATATCCCCTACTCACATATGGTGTCATTTATTGGGAAAATTCCACAAATGTCCATTCGACATTTGTGCTTCAAAATAAATGTTTGCGCATTATATACAACATGCAATACAATACATTCAAAGACAAAGGGTTTCTAACATTGACGGGTATATACATACTGGCGCTCTTCCTATTTGTAAAATATAAAACCGACTTTTTAATTTTAAGGCGAGCACTTAACTAAATATTCGCAGTAAATATAAATATAACATTAACCTTCCTATTATAAACAATGATATTAATTAAAAAAGCGCCTATATTACGGCTACCTATACGTGTGTTTAATCATATCCCTGTCTACATAAAACAATTATATGGCAATATGTTTAAAAATGCCTTAAAAATGTGGCTTATTAATAATGCCTACTATAGTCTACAGATTTCTTTTTTTTTGATAATAAATAATATGTGTAGTCTTTAAGTATTTCTTGATATTTTCTAGAAATAACAAAAGTAAAGTTGCAATACACGGATGGATAACTATTGAATCTAATATTATGTAACACCATTAAATAATAATAATAATAATATTCTATCACATACACACAACACCATCTAGCCCAAACTAAGTAGAGTTTGTACTATGGTTACTAGACAATGGATAAACATACATATATACTTTTTTTTTGATAAATACATTCTTATTATATGTACATAGAAACATCCAGACCAAGACAAACATCCGTTCATGCACAAAAATGTTTGACTTGTGTGGGAATCGAACTCGCGACCTCAGGCGTGGCAGTCCGTTACATTTATGCAATAAATATATGTCTATGTCTATGTCTGATCCATACCAGTGGCTAGTACTGGCCTAAAGGAAGTGTCGAGATAACCACTTAAATCATTATGCCATTCGCGCAATCAAATCGCTGCTAACTTTTTGGTGACGTTAGGAATGGATCTGTTCATCCAGGAATTGTATCACTGTATTATAAAACCCGTCTATCATTCTTCCTTTACTTGCCGCTAATAATAAGGGTTTAACTATGAAGTTGCCGGTGTGTAAGAAGAAAATCGGTAAGGGTTTCATACTAACTATAACTATGTATTCTTATTAATTTATTCATATATTTTTTAATGGCATATTCGAAATGTACCCCTTTTCCATATAAAAATGCCTATTACCTAAATACAAGCAAATATTGTAATATTTGCTTGTATTTAGGTCACTATGGTTTGTCTTCTATTAAGCTTTTGGTATATAGGCTCGATGGCTTAGTGGTTAGTGTAACCGACTACCACGCCTGAGGTCGCGGGTTCGATTCCCGCACAAGTTTCACGCATTTGTGTGCATGAATATGGATGTTTGTCTTGGTCTGGGTGTTTCTATGTATAATATGTATGTATTTACAAAAAAAAGGAAGACCAACAGACTGCAGACGGTCTCGGGTTCGAACCCACGTCGCGCACTTCTAACATTCGGCAGTTATTTGACTTTTCGAAATTATGTGCGTATTGATTGACAATTATCGCCTGCTCCGTGCCCCGGAGAGCACGTTAAGCCGTCGGTCCCGGCTGCCATGAACATCTATGGCAGTCGTTATTGGGAAAGTCAATACCCCCTAATATCCTGACACTGTCTAGCCTTAGGGTATCGTTAGCCTTCAGGTTGCGAAGGTGAGGTGGCAGCCGCTCCGTGTAAAAACTGATATCCAGCCAAATCCGGTTAGACTTAAAAAAGCCGACCCCAAGTGACTTGGGAATAATAAAGAAGTATGTATACCCATTGTCTAGTAGTCATAGTACAAGCTCTACTTAGTTTGGGCTAGATGGTGTTGTGTGTATGTGATGGAATATTATTATTATGTTTCTCTTATCACAGGTACTTTCTAACATTTTATATTAGAAAATACCTGGCCCTTTGGGAGGCTTACACGGAGACATGGGTCTAACGTGAAGAGGCCCTTCGAGAGTTTTAATCAAAGGTGGGATGAAATACTTACAGCGGCACTAGCCGCAGCAGGCGCAGGACTATTGCTACGTATGGATTCTAATATATGGTCTATAGGTATGTGTGTTTGGTGGACTAGTATATTGCTAGCTATGGATGAAAAACGGCGTCTGCTCTGAATACTCTAATAGCATCAATGCAATGGGCAGGCAGTGACTCGCCAACTCACTAGATGGACCTCCTGAATAGCCACTATAGGCATACATGCCAGCAGTAGAGGGCAAAACCGGTGCGAGTGCCTAGGGGTGTCGAGTCGTGCGGCGCCGGTTTCACCAAAACGGGTCTCGTGATAACGGAGACCCGGAGCGAGTTTCCCCGTAGTTATGCCAAGGAAAATAACACTTCCACCCCCAAGCATGTAGCTCTAGCGGCCTCCCTCTGACCGGTCGACCATGGCAAGCCAGAGTTGAGAGTCCTACGGGCGCTCTTGAAGTTCCACCGCAGCCAACCAATAACAGCAAGCCGGGGATGAGGCCCTAACCGACTCTCTGAGGTATTCAGGACCGCAGTGTCGCCACTCACATTCAGCTATTTAACCTGATGATACATTTTTTGTTTATATCACAAGGCGAAAGTGATAGTTTAAAAACTAGTGTACTGTGCCCTCCGATATCGCGTTAGTCTCATGATGAGATAGCGACTGTCATTGTTATTATGATACAAGACAAACCATAGTGACCTAAATACAAGCAAATATTACAATAATAATATATGAAGAAGCTTCAACCATGATTTAATAATAGCCGTTGAAACAACGTGTACGGACGGACACTAAGCGATATAACTTTAAACATAAATTTATATAAAGGTATTGAAGAAGGAATTTTTAAAATAGCTATTGGATTTTGTGCAGAATCTATGAAATGAGGGACATAATACTAACAGGTACATATATTCTTCTACACATACTTATGTCTAAATCCTTACTATCCTTATCTACTAATATTATAAATTCGAAAGTTCTGTCTGTCTGTCTGTTACCTTTTCACGGCTAAACACCTCAAC
Source organism: Catocala nupta (assembly GCA_963675205.1). Classification (NCBI taxonomy): domain Eukaryota; kingdom Metazoa; phylum Arthropoda; class Insecta; order Lepidoptera; family Erebidae; genus Catocala; species Catocala nupta. The sequence continues at coordinate 22,234,126 of OY776087.1, forward strand.
CGATTTAGATGAAATTTAGTACAGATATAGTTTAAAACTTGGGGAAGGACATAGGCTACTTTTTATTGTATTTATTTATTTTATACTTTTTAGATGTATGTACCACGCGGGCGGAACCGCGCGCAAAAGCTAGTTTAATATATAGGAATATAAATATGTCTGGTCGGCAGTGGTACATCGTTATACCACTGTATCGGTATCAAAATCAAAAAGTCAAACGTTATTTATTCATTGCGGTCACAAAGTAATCCTTATGTACATCAAAGGCATATGAAGCAATTAAGTATTAACGTTAACACTGCTATTGTAATTATTTATTTCGTATTCTATCATTGCCTGAAGGAGGATCTTTTAGTGACACGGCCGTCCATAATATACAAACTCATAATTATTTATGCATCAAGTTTGTAATTGTTTTTAACGGTGTCAATGAAGGTTATCTATTAACATTGTGAGACATCACATCTAAAGAATAAAGTTTTTTTCCGTTTTACAATGACACATGTTATGAGTAATCAGAAGTCTCTTAAGAACTGACTACGATTTAAAGCAGACACACATGGTGATGTTGTCGTCACTTCAGCGGTTCAGTGACGATATTTACTCACCGTAAACTTTGTTATGCGACTGGTGTGCTTGAGGTCTTCGTTTCGTTTCCCAAAGAAAGTTGATAAAATGACAACGCCCGCATTAGGAACAAATCTCGTGTCGAGGGGGACCTTAAAAACAACAACAGACAAGAAGAACACCCAGACTCGGCAAAACCATTTGTGGATCACACACATTTTTGTCCTGCTTGGGATTCGAATCCACAATACTCGGCGTAGTTTCAGCGACGAGACCACCATTTAAACTATTACGCCATCTGTGTAATGTTAAAGGAATTTGCCGTCGATAAATTCTTAGTGACTCTGAAAGATAGAATAAGGAATAGTGTGATTAGAGAGAGATGCGGCATAAAAGTGGATATAGTGACGAGAATAGAAAAGGGTATGTTAAGTTCGTTTGTGCATGTAGAAAGAATGGACGAGAACAGACTGACTAAGAAAGTTTATAAGGCTAGTGTGAATGTAATAGTCGCAAGGGGAAGACCTAGGCGAACGTTTCTTGATCAGGTTAAGAGCACCTTAAACCGGCGAGCGTGTATGAGGAATGTTATGAAAGTGAATGAAGCCAAGAATTTATGTATGTATGTAAATTCTTAGTAGCAATACGATGTCTGCCAATTTGGTTGATGGAAAAGGCTTGTTCTATGAGTGATATCTAAAGCATAGCTGCAATTTCCACTATAATACACCATTATATATCTTTTGGAGATATACAGACGTAACTCTATGTATGTATGAATAAACGTGATGCAGCATAAAGTCAGCCGATGAAAATTCCTACTACTAGCAACTCAAGCAGCAAAGTGTGCAGTCACGACCACCTGACATATCGTTAGCGCGTGTACACTCAGATACTGCACTTCATTCTAATTCATTCAAAGCTATTGCAATACCAGCACTGTCTTATGACTATGTCAGCTTTGTTATAATGTATTAAACTTATTTTTTTAACATGGGGAATTGTTCTTACGCATACCTCTCCGCGGGGCGGGCGGACGCGTTTTTTTTGGCTCACCCGGGAAGGAAGGAAAGTCCGGGGTCCTACCGATAATGCTGCAGATAATGACTTCATTCACTTTTGCTGGGCATTATTTTATATTGTATCATATCTACATTATAACAAAGTTGACGTAATCATAGCGTTTAGACAGAGGTCATAAGCAGAGGTAGGTTTGAGACAAAGAGAGGGAAGGACTATATCTATGGTATCTTAGATTAAGGGGGCAAATAAATGAACGCGTTTGTAAGCTGTTAGCGTGGTATTGGAATCTGAACTTTGCTTATTCTGTAAAATAGAAATTGCTATATACTAACACAATAGTGTTTTTATTGCCGTAAGTAGCACATGAGCAAGTGGCTCATCAAGTCATCACCTATGTTAGCCTATGCTAGGACTTCAACAATTTTAACGATTGCGAATTTTCCGTTGAGCCTATAATCCTTTCTTTAAGCCTCCTTGAAAAAAGACAAAACGAAGTGCTTTATTTAGATATATAATTTCCCAAAGTTTTATAAAATCTACTGCACAAATATAACAGTAGTTTGAATGGTCGCCAGATAGTAGGTTCAGCTCCTGCATGCAATACTATTTTAATGATTAACATATACCTATGTATATATATAATTTTTGGTTTGGGTGTTATGTAGCTAGGTGTATTTTATGATTTTTATCCATTTTTTTGCCAGTGATAGCCTAGTAGGATATCGTTGGACTCCCACGCAGAGGTTTCGGGTTCAAACCCAAGGCGCCCATCTCTGACTTTTCGAAGTTATAGGCGTATTAAATAGTTAATTATCGCTGGCTTTAACGGTGGAGGAAAACATCGTGAGGAAACCTGCATGTCTGACAGTTCTACATAATGTTCTCGAAAATATGTGAAGTCTGTCAACCCACACTAGGCTAGCGTGGTGAGCTATGGCCTAACCATTCTCACACTGAGAAGAGGCCCGTGCCCAGCAGTGGGACATTTTAATATAGTGCTGATTTTATTATTATGCCTTTCCAATTTAGGGCGTTGTACTTCAAAACAATAAATCCAATAGCTGTCATATTTGTATTTAAAGTGAAATTATTTCGCTCTTTTAAATGACGCATTTAGCTAGATGGTAATAGGTTCCATTAAACAAAGGGTTACTTTTAAAAGTCCTCAATGTCAACCGAATTGTAAATATAGAGAGATTAATTAACATTATGGCATACTGCAATAGGTACACACAGCGACACATCAACTTAGACTGTTTGGACTTTGAACTATTAGAAGTTGAACGCTGCGAATCGTGCGAGAGAGTACGTTATATTTTTGTTATTTTATCTCATCATGAATGGACCGCGGCCCCCGGTGGGTCTATACAACACTATGCACTGTCTCTTTCCGACAATTCTCTATTTTATATGTAGCGTAGTTATGCGTATATAGCGTGTCTAACTTGATGTGTCGCCGTGTGTACATTTCACCGAGCTAGGTTCATAACACTGTACGGATGGCGTAGTGATTTAAGTGGTCGTCTAGCCAGTGCCAGTGGGTCGAGTGGGTTCGATTCCCACACGGGTCAAAAACTTACGTGATCCACAAATAGTTGTTCCGGGATTGGGTGTACATTGTGACCTTTGATTTAATTATTTATAAATTCCCCAGAGATATAGGAATTATTCTTAGTGCGTTAGTCTATTTAATGAAGTAAAAACCGATATTTTGTATAATCATTACGTCTGACAGAATATTTTAATCCTCTTATTTAAAGAAAAAACAAATTATACATTAAGTTTCGAAGTTTGCGTTGCGGTGGACTTTAAAAGTATACAATTAACGGACACAAGTACATCTAGACACCTACAAACCTAAACGCTTGTCCACTAGTCCATCTAGAGCTAGTCAGAGACACGTCTAGAAATTAAACAACACATAAATATTTTACGAGCTTAGTATTTTTTTTTTTTTTTTTTTTTTACGTGGGGGAATGCTATGACGCATATCCCTCCGCGGGGGCGGGCGGAGGGATTATGTCGGACTCGCCGGGGTAAAAGAAAGATGGAAATAATAGTAAAGTACCTCCCGGAATACCGACTAAACCTACCACGGTGTTCCTCGACAAAACCACTATCGACGGGGCCGCGCGAATCGCTTTCGCATGCGGTCGCGACCCCGCCGCGGTTACGGCCCGCCGTATGAAACGGCAGGCCACTACACGAAAGACCTACCCAAAATAGGCACTACGTCGCATAAAACCCTACTGTCTCCCCTAGTGGGGAGACGGACTCGACACAGAGGCGCGCGTGGGAACACGCACGCCGCCTCTCGGACCTGGTGCTGAACGGATGGCGGGCAGGCCCACAAAGCCCGCCACCCCCAGGTCAAACCTCAGGGTGGCTGGAGGTCGTCTCGCTCCCTCCGCACAGTGATTCAGGTTTCATACAAAGGCGGTCATAAATACACAAATCCGTTATAAAAAGTATTTTATTATTTTACACGTTGGAATATATTTAGGTAAACGTAAATAATTAAAATTATAATATATTATATAAGTTTAAAAAATTCTTAACAACATTTAGGTGTAAAAATGTCTCGCAGTAATTTTATTTTAGACGATCGATGTATCTAAAACATTTTATATTGCGAATTTTAATAGTAAAACTGTAAATAATGGTTATTTGTATTAACAATAACCACAAAAGAATAAAATAAAATAGCAAAAATACATAAAATAAGTTTATTTTCTAAATACAAACAACCTACAAACTATACGAAATATTGGCAAAATTACCTTTAAATACATAACAAATCTAAAACAGCTTTTGACAGTACACTCTTTTTTTTGACAGGTAACTTTCGTAGACCTGTTATGAAGGGATCTGAATGAAGAAGAAGCCTATTAATTAAATCAGTATTGGTCAAAATGCGACTCATTTTTCGCGTGTGATTTCTCCTAAATGATTTGATGTGTTTGTTAGTTGCTTCAGCTGCTTCTTCAGACAGCTCTCCGATTGACAATAAAGCGTGATCAATAACATTAGCACCATGAACTAGGACTTTGTGAACGGAAGCAGGCATGTTATACCACGGATACTCGGCAACTAATTGCCGAGCTGTCTCTAATGCGAACTCTTCGAAGTTCGTCTTATTAATGTTATATCCCGAATTCAAACATTGAAGTATGATCCAGCAACGATCTAGGAGATCTTTCTTGATCCCAGTAATTTCAGCTGAAATTTCTGAGTTCGAGAAAAACCGTCTGGCGGTATTACCATCGTTTGAGGTCCCGCTTCCGCCACTTTTGGGCTTATCCACTATAAGACCTAATCTTTCTCTAAATTGAGTCTGAATATGTTTTTTTTGCTGCAACAAGAATTTTGTCATTTTCAGATCTAGCTTGCCATTTTTTAACATCTAACTTGTATGCGACATGAACAAAATATTCAAAGAAGCGTATTAACGCGTGAAGAGGTGATAAACCAAATTCATATTTACTCTCATCGACTTTCTTGTTAAAACATTTGTCAATTTGGTTCATTTCGCTGGGCAAGGCATTACAAATATAACATTTAGACGAGGAAACACTGCTAAGTGCATTACACACTTTGCCATCTACCATAGTAAATTGCAAGCAATGAGTAACGCGGTATTCCTGATCTTCTTTTTTGAAAACAGTTTGCTGTAAGTTACTTATTTTCTCTTTAAAATATGCTTCTTCCTCAACTGATACTGCAGTCGATTCTTTCAAATATCGAAAGCGTACAGGCCTACAGTATCTAGTTGACGAAGGACGAGGATTTTTCCACAAAACTACGGTATTTTCTCCAGTATCTAATTTCAAAACAAGCTGAAGTGGCACATATGAAGTAAGAAACAAGCTACCGTCTTCAATAGTGGCGTCAGAAAAACACTGTTTATATTCAGAATGCCCTGTACTGCCATCGAAACCCCATTTCCCTATCAAAGCTATCTTATCCTGGGATTCTTTAGGTACCCTATCCAAAACAACCTTTTGAGACTTGAGAATCCGATTGGCTGTATGATCTAATAAACTTTGAAGTTCGACTTCGGCAGATGATTCGCTAACAGTTATATCTGGAGGATAACAGTGTTTTTTCGATTCCACAACAATTTGGTAAGATGGCAAAATGCTTTTTGAAAACTTATTGTTTATAAATTTCTTTACTAATAAATATTGATGTCGAGTTAAGTGAGCTTCGACAATGAACGATAAAACTTCGTTAGCATCGATTTCAGGAAAAGTTAATAAACTATCATCGGAAGCACTAAGCAATGAATGTACAAGAGAAGGATCTTGCTTAGACAAATTAGCTAATCTTCTCCTTTTTGTACGTTTACTGGTCTCGTCAAAGTTCATTTTCGGACGGCCAGACGATGAAGATGTTGATGCTTCAACTTCGTCAAAGTTCAGAGATACACGTACCTTAGTTCGCTCTACATCAATATTTTCAATTTCATGCAGCCAATCTGAACACATTTCTAAGAATTTAGATTTAGTACGATTCGACTTGGCCCAGTAATGAGAAATTCGTTTACATACATTCGTAATTCTAAGGCTTAAAGGTTCTAGGTTAATGTTTTCGATGTAATCAGAAAGGCATGATGTTTCAGTCAAAGTGTTCAGGACATGCTGTGATTTTTCATTTGGTTTACCCACTTTAGAGTACCAAATGTTAAAAATTGACATCCTCGATACAGAACATTTGAAAAATGTACCTGACACAATATAAAAACTGAACTTAAAAAAATGACTATTTTTATTCTATGGGCATACATACTTTGACAGCCCACTAACGTAAGAAGAGGCAGGAAGAGGCAGATGAAACTTATAGCCCTTTATAATGGATGGATGTTCTCCTTATTCTAAAAAGATATGCTTCAAGGGCAGCAAAGTACAGCGAAAAGTTGTAGGTCCAAAAGATATAAATATACATCACATTTTTTAAAAAGAAAACTACCCTCAATAATAAAATGATACAAAATAATATGTGCATAAAAAAAATAAAAAGTGGTTGATAATAAAAGTACATACCTTGCTCTTGAACATCCATACCTTCACAATACGTAAACACTTGATTTGAAATGGTGACACTCAAAAACAACGTGATTAAGTTTTAATGACTCACACGTAGCGTTAATTAGTATCGCGATGCGCTCACTTCTGCTGCACAAAAGTGAATGATACTTTGACCTAATTACGTTGGTATTTATAGTTTTTGGAAGTATGTGAACTAGCTAATGACTTAATGAGGATATCTTACTGGAGTAAGACAATGAAATTTTTCAATTTATGGCCTAGGGCGGAATCACAGTGCTCCGGCGCCCGGCTCTGCGGTTGGGGAGAGGGTTTAAACGCTCCCTCTCCCGCTCCGCCGCCTCCTTGATGGAAATTACTTCCTCACAGAAGGAGGCGACGGCGTTCCACGACCTCTCACTCCGGACAATAGACTGAACTACGGCCGGGAGCGAGAGGGCAACCGATCCGACTGCCGCGATCAAATCATGGCGCTGCGATGCCCAGGCGGGGCAAACCGCCGAAGTGTGCAGCGCCGTGTCCTCAACAACGTCGCGGCAGTCGCCGCAGTGGTGACAACCGGGCGTCTCTTGCCGGCGTATACGACACAGGAACTGGCCAAAACAACCGTGGCCAGTTAGAACCTGTGTCAGTCGGAAGGTGAGGGCGCCATGCCGCTTCTTCAGCCACTCCTCAAAAACGGGACTTACCGCCACGATCGTGGCGTGCCCGGAGCTTAGTATATTCCAACGATATAGAAGATAAATAATGTAGTAAAAACATCAGCGCTAAGGGTATATTCACATTATATGGTTTCACGGATTGACTTACTGACTCAGCTTGTCATATACATATGTATAAGGAAAACTACTACACGAAAAGATCGGGGAGCCGGCAAAACAAAAGCGAACTGCATTATATTTTCAAGTTTGTATGCGTGGGAACAATCGCATTATAATGTTTTCTTAGAGATCTTACATAAGGCTTAGTGGTATCATCCAACTAATATTATAAACTAAATGTTCTCCGCGGATTCGCTCGGGTAAATGTAGGTAAAGTTAGTTCAGTAACCGTACGTTTTTCGAATGAAAGGTACACTATGTCTTTTTGTTTTTGTTTGTATACATATGTGAAATTTTATGAAGAATACAAACGAGATGCGTGTAAAAACCCAGGATTCAACATCTTCGTCTTCATGTAAACTTTTTTTTCATCAGCTTTTTTTAATGTCCCACACTGCTGGGCAAAAGCGTCTCTTGGCCTTAAGACCTTGTGACCCCTATATCTCGGGGGTCTTTTGACCCACAGGGCCCATATTGAAACTCGACCGAGGGATGATACCAAGGTGTCTGCACACCAAGTAACAAGAAGACTCACAGGTTAAAATAAAATATTTATTATAGATATTACTAGATGCGAATGTGAGTTTGTTTGTGTAAATAGGAGCTCTCCAATAAAACTTCCTCGTCGTATTGTTCACACTCTGTATTTTGATAATCGTATAACTACACACTTTGTAACACGTCCGTTCGCCACGACTGTCCAACTTCAAGTGCCACGAGTCCACTCGCCGGGCTCTCGATCCCCACTTGGTTGGTATTGCCAAGTTAAAAATATTCCTCCATTAAATCAATTTAAATTATTTATCGATTTAAATTATTTTATCCCAACTCGGTTGGTATTACCAACTTAAAAAGTGTTACTCGATTAAATCGATTTAAAACTTTTGACAAGTGAATCGGGTTGAATATTATGTATTTTATTACCAAAACAAAAGAACCTTACACTCGACCATCCTGATAACGTGTATGACCCCATACACGTCTCAGTTGAGAACCTTACACTCGACAAATCTACCCATGGCAGCAAAAGATCACATTGCTATATTTTCTCTTATGAATAAGTTTACGTTTGTTCCAACCCTATCCGGCCCGACTCGAGTAAAAGAACAAGCAAGAAACCTCGGCGGGGTTAATTCTTTCCGCGGTTATTAAGTGATCTCAATAACTATTAATAAATAATAATAAGAATAATACATTATTAGTATAATGACATAGGTAATTTGTTTTGTGATCATCACAAAAATAAACTGTATTTATTACACCTAGAATAATAGTATTACATAAAATTTATCAATTAGCTGTTTACGTAGGTATACATACATTTACTTTATTTTTAAACTTATTTAATTAAGAAAATTAAATTTAGTTTTGGTCTGCTTTCTTCAATTGAACTTAAAATACACAGTAGTTTATTTATTTCTATAAGTATATACGTGCACAATTATCTTATACATTTCAAAATTACACATCAATTCAAAATTATGTAGTAATTATAATTCAATTGTATTAATGATTACTCAACAGGGGAAATGAATAAAGGTTACGAACCCGCTCGCTCACGAAGTCTCGCACCCATATCTCTTTAATCTGTCCTAGCTAGATTCGTCAGTCATCAAAATTGTATTAACTGTAGAGTTATCAGCCAACAGGGGAAATAAATGAAGGTTACGAACCCGCTCGCTCACGAAGTCTCGCACCCATATCTCTTTAGTCTAGCTAGGACAATCGTATATGAATCAGTCAGACTGCCATAACTCTGACACGTTTGTATGTACTCTATACGCCAAAGGTCAAGTCGCGAACTCGCTCGCTCACGTAGTCTCGCGCTCGACCATCTCATTCGCTCAATGATCTCTTTTATTCGAACTATACTCGTATTATAAACAATGAAGTCAAGTCACGAACCCGCTCGCTCACGTAGTCTCGTGATTGACCTGGAACAACACAAAAATCTCTTGCAGATAAACTCATAATTCAAGGCATAATCAATCATCTCGTTTCACACATCACTAGGTTTAAAAATAATTAAAAATAAAAATTATCCGTACATATGTAATTTCATCTATTCATCCACATCGGATGAATTACTATCATTTGCCGCGATATCCGCGTCATCACTATCCAGCTCTAAAGATGCTACATGTATCCATGGTTTCATTCGATCAGATGCCACTGTAGTTTTGCGCTTATTTCTCATTCCCTCAAAGCCAGGTATGGGCGCCACTTTGTAACGGTCATTTCCCATTACTTTCACCACCTTTAACGGACCTTCGTATGAGGGCAAAAGTTTAGTGCTTTTGCCATCATTTTGAAATGCCGTTTTTACTATTTTAACTAACTCCCCATTCGTGTAATTCCGAGCTGGTCTACGCCCCTTATCATAATACTGTTTTTGTTTTTCTTGCTCCCGATCGATTTTGTTCTTAACTTCCTTACGTAGAGATGACAGGTCACAAAACTCACGAGTCAAATTTGCTATTTCATTAAGTCTTGGATTACTCTCACTATTTATTACAGTACCAAACATAACCTCTGCGGGAGTTCGGCCTATTGTCTTTTGTAACGTATTATTAAGCCCCCACTGAATTTTACCGAGTTGGATATCCCAGTTCTTCTCATCATCCCTAAGGTTCTGTGCGGTCAGCGATTCCAAAATGGTGCGGTTGTATCGTTCTACCTGCCCATTAGACCTTGGACTCGCCACCGCGTTCAATATATGCTTAATACCCCTGTCTACACAGAACTTCCTAAAAGCATGGGACGTGAAACAACTGCCACGATCGCTTATAATCCGGTCAGGGTTTCTAAAAGTATCAAAAATATCTTCGAGCACTTTGATCACATTCTGGGTTTTAGTATTTCTGACGGGCTTAATGAACACGAACTTAGTAAATGAATCTACAGTTACCAGTATATGAGTGTTCCCTCTTTTGGACTTTACAAAAGGTCCGAGGTGGTCGGTGTGCAAAGTATGGAATGGTATGTCAACTTTAGTAATAGGATGCAAAAGTCCTTCATTATTAGCAGTTCTTTTGGAATATGTGCAGTCAATGCAGGATCTTACATACTTCTTAATGAAACGCGACATCTTAGGAAACCAGTAGAGCTTTTTAACGCGCTCTAATGTCTTCTCTCCACCGACGTGTCCAATATCATCGTGATTCATTTTGCACACCTGCCACCTCGCTCCCTTGGGCACTACCCACTTAATGTTAGATTTATCCTCGTTAAGAATTCTGAATAATTTGTTATCTTTAATCAGATAATTTTCTTTAATATACTCAAGCCCCTTTGAATCTAAGTTGCTATTGATAATGTCACGAATTCGGCCTAGTTCTGAATCACCCAACTGCAAGGTCAATAGCCAGTCTTCGTTACTTATGGCTAAAATAGTGGAATACTGACCGATGTTCTGCGTCTTTTTATCATTAACTAGATTCCTTGATAATGCGTCCGCGTGGGCCATTTTTGTACCCGCTCTGTACTCGACCGTGCAGTTGAATTCCTGAAGGGCAAGCCACCATTGCGCGATTCGGGGAATTAGATCACGTTTTTGGAATGTGGAGCGTAGGGCACTACAGTCCGTGACGACTTTAAAATCCTTTCCGAGCAGAAATACCCTAAACTTTCGCAACGCACAAACCACGGCTAAGGTCTCTAGCTCGTAGGAGTGAAAGTTTTTTTCCCTCAGGACTTGTCTGCCGACTGCAGTACGCAACGGGCCTTAAAGAATCGGCACTACCCTGTGGTCGTTGCAGCAGAATTCCACCAATGCCCAATCTGCTGGCATCCGTATGGAGCTCAGTTTCTGCAGAGTAATCATAAATAGCAAGGACCGGCCTACTTACCAACTTGGTCTTCAACTCCTCAAAAGCTCTCTCCTGATCTCCTTGCCACTCCCATTTTACGTCCCTTTTTAAAAGTCTAGTAAGCGGAGAAGCAAGCTCAGCGAAGCCCTGAATAAACTTTAATTGACTAAGAAGAGAATAAGAATTGACGCACTGCATGAACGTTTTCGGGCCGGGGAAAATCAGACACCGATCGGATTTTTGCCTCTCCAGGTCTCATCCCTGCTGAACTGATATCGTACCCTAAGTACTCAATTTTGTTCTGCAAAAAGCTACACTTCGCCAAGTTCAGCTTAAGATTTGCGTTATCTAACAGCTGTAATCCCTCCTCTAACCTCGTAAGTGCTTCATCCGCATTCCTGCCGTAAACAAGCACATCGTCAATATACACAGTGGCTCCGCTAAACCGCATCGGTCCCAAAACACGGTTCATCATTCTTTGAAAAACTGCAGGGGCATTCGCTAGCCCGAACGGCACACGATTGAATTCGTACTGGCCGTCGGGGGTCACAAACGCCGTCAAATACTTGTGTTGTTCAGCTATAGGTACCTGATAGTAGCCTGACATCAAATCAAGAGTAATAAACCATGCTTGTCCAGCCAATCGACTTACCTCGTCATCAATGATGGGCATTGGGTAACGCTCCTTTACAGTGATCGAATTAAGCATCCTATAATCGATGCACATACGTACCTGCCCATCCTTTTTACGGACCAAAATGATTGGGCTAGCGTAATTTGATACCGACTCTCGTATCACGCCAGCTTCTAACATATTATCTATCATATCGCGAACTTTCTCTCGCTCATGGTGCGACAGCCTATAGGGACGATATACTACGGGACGATCGCTGTTCAACTCAATTTAGATCTCCGTGACGCCAGTACACCCCAATTCAGTCAAATCAAAAGCGAAACAGTGTTTTTTGCGTAGCAATAATTGTAACAGCTTGTCCTTATCTTGTTCAGTTACCGAATCTCCTAATTTTACTTGTTTTTTTGTCAAATTGACTGATAGTTTTTCCTTCACAGTCTATTGCATCTGGCGAGACCGTAGTCACCCTCATAACTGCGTCTATCTTTTCAGCACGAGAAAATACAAAATTCTTTTGTAGCAAACACGGTATGGAACATGGCGTTACAGTAACTCTCAAATAGCCATTTTTGACTTCATAAGCACCGCCGAGTACAACAAACTGTTCATTAAGTTTTTCTACAATTTTTGTTTCTAGGAGGATGTTCCCACTAAATTTAAATTCCGTTGCAGCTCCAACACTAGCTGACCCGTAAAGTCGAGTAAATCCCATAACCCTTAACATTGCACGCCTTTCATCCTCAAAGCAATCAAAAGGAATCTCTGTACCAACATCAAGGAACCGCAACTTGGTTGAGTCTTTAATAACTGTTATATGAGGTTGTTCGGAATATGTTTGCCCAACCAACATCGCCCTATCAAGTAACCGATCGTCAACCACCTTACAAACAACCGTTGCAGCAACCCCGTCATTTGTCAAAGTCAGTGTCGTCGACCCTAACGACTGGACAAATCCATTGCCAAAACCCTTCATAGTCGAGGATATCCCATCATGTGTTACTCCTAAATTAATAGCAGTAGATTCTCTAATTAGGGTAACCTCGCTACCAAAATCTATAAAGGCTTCCAAAGACCTGCCATTAACTAATACCTGCTTTGTAAACTATCATTTGGATGCGAATTCATTATGCACATTGTTTTGTGGACAGTTTAGCGCGACAATTATCGATTTTGTGTCCTATTTTGTAGCAATAATCACATTTTACTAGAGGCTTAGTACATTGGAGATGAATATGCCCTTTTTCCTTACAGTTGTAGCAAAACAATCCTGTGCTGTGTATGTTAAGTTTAGAATTTCCCTTCTGACTATTTTCGTTACTATGTAGGTTTTCAGTGGCAATTTTGTTCCTAAAATTCGACTGATACGAATGTTCTTTATTACTGAGCAAAAACTGCAGCAACTGATCGGGTTCAGTACAACGCAATGCTAAGGTACTTGATTTAACGGTTCTGTCACTGAGACCATGGATAATGCAGTCTACGGCGCGCTTACCTGTGATTTCACATTGATTAACAAAGGCTAGCTTCTCGTAAAAATAATTTTCGATCGGCTCATTATATTTACTCTTACGTCTCAGCATGTCCTCCAAGGACTGGCCATAATTCTGTTCGCACGGAAAAGCATTTTGCATAGCGAAATGTATGGTTGTTTTATCGTCCCAACCGTAGACAGAGGCACTTTTCTAAGCCATCCATGCGTTGATTTTTATGAGAAGGATCAAATTCTGGCAATATATTCTTGTAATCAAGTTTGTTGACTGAATGTGTACTCTGTTCTGACGGTTGTGACGCGGAATTATTTTTCAGAAACTGTATTATTCTAATATCCCTAGATGAATATAACGGACTACATGACCTTAAGCGGTTCCGGTGATCTCGACGCTGGACGCCTCGCCAATCGCCGTCGCCTTGATGCTTGCGATGCTCGCTGTCCACACGACGGCTGCGCTGATCACTGTCCACGCGGTGCTTATGATGTTCGCTGCGTCTGGAACGAGCCTCCAAATCGCGTTCCTCTCGGAGTATTCGTTCCAATTGATGTAGACGCTCCCTCTCAAGCTCTAGGTGTTGTTCCCGTCGGTGTATGCTGGTACTGCGACGTTGATTCCAGCTTTCGTCGCGACTGCGTGGTCGGGTTCGTCTAGTAGACACATCTTCCATATCCGGACTTCCCCTTAAGCCATCAACCGGGGCTCGGCTCCGTTGGCGAGCGGAAATTAGCATCGCTCCACGCGGCCGACTGTGACTCCGTCTGCCTTCATTACTGCCGCTCCCGGACGGATTCCGTTCTTGAGTCCGCAGACGGTGGCTCTCACGACTCTCGCCCCGCTCCATTACTTTTATGCGAGCTTGGTAATCCCACTTCTGAAGTGTAAATAGGAGCTCTCCAATAAAACTTCCTCGTCGTATTGTTCACACTCTGTATTTTGATAATCGTATAACTACACACTTTGTAACACGTCCGTTCGCCACGACTGTCCAACTTCAAGTGCCACGAGTCCACTCGCCGGGCTCTCGATCCCCACTTGGTTGGTATTGCCAAGTTAAAAATATTCCTCCATTAAATCAATTTAAATTATTTATCGATTTAAATTATTTTATCCCAACTCGGTTGGTGTTACCAACTTAAAAAGTGTTACTCGATTAAATCGATTTAAAACTTTTGACAAGTGAATCGGGTTGAATATTATGTATTTTATTACCAAAACAAAAGAACCTTACATTTGTTACTCTTTCACGCCTTACTTACTATGTACCTACTTACTGTCTCCGTGGCGCAGCGGCAGTGAATGCGACTGCTGTGCATGAGGTCTTGGGTTCGAATCCCGGGTCGGGCAACAAAAACGTATTGAGTTTTTCTGTTAAGAAATCTCAATACGAGCCCGGAGCTAGGAAGTTGGCGGTGTTAGACACCCCGTGCTTCGGAAAGCACGTAAAGCGTTGGTCCTGCGCCTGATCTCACTCCGGTCGTGTCGGATTATCCGTGCCATCGGATCATGGTCAAAGTGTAAGTGTATGCGTCCTCATGCCATACTACTGTCTATTACAAATGGCTACGTACTGATAAATATTATTTCAAATCTTAAATGCTTTTTACATAATATTACCAACTTTTCTTTATTTTAGAATTTAGTTTTATATGGACAGTGACATATGGCATAATGACTGCAACACCTGGTACATAAATGAGTTGTAACATACTGAAATTATAAGTTGATGGCGATTTAAAAGAGTGGCCTTGAGTTTCTTGCAGGTATCTTCTCATAGGCTTAACCTTTTGCCTGAACCTTGCAACTAACATAAATGTAAATTCAGTAAATATAATAAACTCACTAACCCATTTGACGTTCATAAGTGTTACTTTGTGACCTAAGTGAATAAATTATTTTTGACTTTGACTTTGACTTTGAGGATTAGAGAACAGAGAGTGCACTTGTGTTTGCGCACTATAATATCGCCTGCACAGATGGCCAGTCTCCGTTAAGATTGGCCACCGTGACCGAAATTCGGTCTGGAGGACATTATTACTTGACCGATCATCAAGAAATTTTGAATACACCTTGTCACGGGAATAATAAGTGCTTTATAAGATATTATGGTAATCCCCCTCCCCTCCACCCCACGCCTGCTTACATTTAAATTATTAAATATTTTTTTTTAATAAACCTTGCTTTTTAGTTTTTGTAAACTATTATTTACTTTTATTTATCAAACAATTAAATTTTCTAAATTATTATATTGTCATCGGTCCTCGATAAGTGTGCAAAGTTTCAAATCAATCCGTCGGTTTGAAAGAGGTGAAAATCACGTTCAAAGATTCCGTTACATAGATTCATATATATGTACATACCAAGCTAATAAAACCGTATTAAAAAGGGACATGGGACATATACCTTTTATGAATAAAAAATGCGGGCACTGTTACTAACCTAACCTACATTTACGCGAGCGAAGCCGCGGGCAAGATCTAGTATTTAATAAATGCGGATATGAATATGTTTGTTTGTTACGCTTTAACGCCTTAACTTATCGACCGATCAGACATATGCAATACACGTTGTCAGATGAACGGAAAAGGACATAGGGTACCTTATATCCAGATAAAGTTCTAATCTATATTAACGCGAGGAAGGCTGCGGGCAAAACCTAGTATCGTATATGATGCGAATTCTCTACAATGTATGTAAGCGTTACGTCAACGTTCAGATAGTCTTCGATACGACTCTACTACGTCTTACGTGCGAAGTCACTCATGGTGTTCCTGTCAGCGTAAACATGACGTGAATGTACAGTAAAGGCGCACGAGTGGTTTACTAACGCTTTTATTAACCTCTGAGTCTTCTTCGAAGAGGTTAATAAAAACACTATGTGGGTCTGTGTGTCTGTCTGTTAGTGACAGTTTGTTAGTAACAGGCATAGCTCCGAAACCACTGGACTGATTGACTTGTAACTTGGTGTACAGACACCGTGTGGGTCAAAAGACCCCCGAGATATAGCGGTCACAAGGTCATAATAAGGTCAGGGGATATCCACCAACAGAGTGATTTGGAAGTCCAAGGGAGAGCCTTATGCCCAGAAGTGGGATATTACAAAAAGCTGATGAAATAAAAAAGTCATAGGAAGACGAAGATGTTGAATCATGGGTTTTTACACCCATCTCGTTAGAGTTCGAATCGTCATAATGGATTCAGCGCTTAATTAAGATGCTTAAAGCAGTTGACTTAAGGTTGAATATAATTAAGCACCTATGTACAAACCAGGGATGTTGCAGATGCAGATTTTTTGACATCCGCGGATGCGGTTGCGGATACGGATATTTGAAGACTCACATCCGCGGATGCGAATACGGATGCGGATATCCAAATCGATGCGGAAGATCCGCAATTGCGGATGCGGATATTAAATAAAAATTGTTCGTCTTATTTAATAAAAAGTATCTAATATCAATACCTTCGAACTTGAACCTGTCAAGCCTGTTTTGCAAAGGTTCGTAAATAAAACACGTACTACTGAACAACTCATTTCTGTGTTATCGTAACCTACGCTATATCTGGATCCGCATTAACATCCGCGTTGATTATTGCGGATGCGGATGCGGATGCAGATGTCTAAATCGATGCGCAAGCTCCGCAATTGCGGATGCGAATATTTGCAACATTCCTGGTACAAACGGATGGCGTAATGGTTTATGTGGTCGCCTCGCTACTACCGCTACGCCGAATGTTGTAGGTTCGTTCCACACGACACAAAAATCTGTGCGATCCACAAATAAATGTTTGAATGTTTGTAAAGTCCTAAGCGATACAGCAAATAAGCACAGTTCAGAAAAGATCTTAAAAAACCCTATGCTCATATAATATGAATCTTCTTTGATGGTGTAAATTATACTATATGTACCAGCAATTTTACCCGTGTGCGGATTGAGCAATCAGACAGACTATCCATAAGGTACATACTGGTAGGTACCTTGCAAATATATAAGACATCGCCCAGTTGTTTTGTCCGCTAAATATCACAATCAAGCTCACATTCGAGTTAGCTGTATAATTTGGGTGACTTTTCTATAGTAACCATGGCAATATAAGTTGTTTACTGTGGTTACTAGCGAAGCAACAATCGAGTTTGATGTGAGTTTGTCAACAGAATAGCACGTTATTATCCTTCACTCGCCGTATCAACTACAGTACTACGCGGAGCGTGAATTAATTTATACTAGCGGTCGCCTAGTGGTCAAAATTTGACCAAAATTCTTAAGCTTGCTATTTTGTATTCTGTTTTTCTCTATTACATATAAATAAGGTTAGGTAACCATAGTTATAAAGAATTGTACGACGTCAGACGAACAATGTCGAAATACTACGAACGCGATTCAACTGTGTGTGTCAAATGCATGGTTGTGTGCGTGTAGTGTTTTTCCGTTAATTTAATGAATTTCTAATGCATATTTTATAAAAATATTAGTATTCGCCCCTCCTTCTCCATATAAACTTTAACTGTGCTAAATTTCATAGGTACTCCTTCTTCCGCGCAATTTTCGTAAAAAGCGGTACAAAGTTTTTGCTTCACGTATTAATATATAGATGAATTGCGTATCATTTATATTGCATAATTATATTTTCTTGACTATACAACCTAATCACATGCTGTAAAATACACAATTTATGTTCATTGAAATTCAATGAAGATGATGTTACTTGTTTTAATATGAATTCATAATCTATGTTAGTTAGGTATAAAATTACTATCAATTCATGTTGAAATAAATATTGTTGTTAGCAATAAATAAGATTAATAATTAAGATGTAGATGTGTTTGTGCAATATTGGTCTGCTCACGTCGATAAAGCAGGCTATGGGCTCATTTTTGTTTAACTTAATTTGTCAAATATCATAATTTTGTTCCAAACCCAATTCTAAATAAACATAATATAAGTTATATCACTCGTAATATTATACTTTTATAGTTTTATTTACAAAATTATTTAAAATATTAAACAATGACATAATAAACATAATATATACACAAATTATTTACAAGAAAAATATAAACTAAACACAAAAATAAAACTGCAAAATCAAAAAGCGTCATAATATTCCTCCACATCGTCGTCAATTGGCAACGTGACCAGAAGACTGGCAGCATTGCCACGTTGAATGGCAATACTTATTCTTTGTGCAAAGAAAATACCAGCCCTCTGGTCACGCGAAGCGTCGATGAGCCGCTTAGCTAAGTCTCTATAAACAGACCTAGCACTTGGATCCCATGGCCCCAGCGTTTCGACACCAAACGGCTCAAATATGTACTCACCAATAAGGTTTTGATATTTACGCCGTTTGAGCGTCTCCGCTGATGCAGCAGCAGCACCAGCGCAACCCGCTTAACTCGTAATTACCTTCTTATTATAAAGATTATATCAAAATTAATTCTATCACTAAAATAAAGATAGAAATCATTTGTAGTTCAAGCGATTAACTCCTACTGACATAGGTACATATGTACATACAAGCATTTTTCTTTATAACGAAATCTGGATTATTGGTTAAACTGGCAACGTAGTCAACCTAAAGCTAACGATCGTTTACGGACAATAAACACCTGTCCGGCTAATCAAGCGCTAAACCGGTGCTATCCTTGCTGCGTATGCCTCGTAGCTGTCCGCACGATATTTTAATGCGATTGTAGTAGATAGTATGAATTAGCTTTAGACTACGGCATTTATAAGTTTGCATGCATGACTAAATATTACCCTTGACTTTGTTTGCATATACTATTATTTATATTTAGAATCTTAACTAGATATGATAGATATCGGTCCGTCTGAATGTTCGTACGCACATCACGCAAAAAATACTGTATGAAATTGAAATTGAATGCAGTTTTCACACTTGTATTGCTGAACGACTAACTTAAAAATACTGCATGAAATTGAAACATTTTATCCTGATTAGCTGCCTAGACATCGAGTATAATGTGTGTAGAAGAAGATCATCAGATCTTCTTCTTACATGCAAAGAAAGAAATGGTAGTAGGTACCTACTGCCAAATTCCACGCGTATAAAGTCACAAGCATAAGCTACTCAATCAATATACCCAATGAAAAAAGTACTCTATCCTTAGAGTCTGAAGGTTCATAATAATTCATAAAAATTCTAATTCCAAGAAACCTGATAATGAAACCAGCAGACATTCTTAATCAAATAATACTTTTATAATATAACTTGAAACTTATGAATTACAGGGTCATGGTCTGGTAAGCACTTACTCAAGTTCGTCCCTTGAGTATTTCGAATTTGAAACAAACCCTTTTTAAGGTTGAGCTGACGTCACGGTACTAGTTCGTTTGGGGTTAGGAATTAGGGTTGCGATATTAAATCAACTGTTTTATGATACTCTGACGTTTAGGTTTAGAAACAGGCATGTTTTTTCTATAGGGTCTTGTCTGTGTTTACTGCCAGTTACTTTAATTCATTTGAAAGTACTACTGTCTTTATCATTTACTAGTTTTTGCTCGCGTCTTCGCTCCCGTAAATATAGGTCAGGTTATGTCAGTTACAGTACTTTTAAAATAAAATACAGCCTATGTTACTCGGTGATAATATACACTACATATTATAAAACAAAGTCCCTCGCCACGTCTGTCTGTCTGTTCGCGATAAACTCAAAAACTACTAAACGGATTTTCATGCGATTCTCACCAATAGACAGAGTGATTCATGAAGAAGCTGTATAATTTGTTAAGGTTTTGTACTACCCGTGCAAAGCTTGTGTGAAAAGGTACCTAGTATATAGATAATGCTGTTTGGTAGTATATGATACCTATCAACATTTAACGTTCTACACAACATTACTAATTCCGAGTAAAGTTCCCGCTGTTGCATTTAACTACATACTCGGACAAGTTGCGAACACTGTGAAGTAAATATGTAATCGATTTGGCCGCCATTAGCTCTCGACACGCCTTACCAGCGCTCACCGTTGGGGCACGATACACGGAAGACATGTAATATTAATCTCACTACGGAATTGAAACAAAGCGTTCTATAGCCAACGTAAGGATATTTGGTTCAATAAATTAGAATCTAGACTGAATAGACGTTATTAAAATCGATTACTTAGAATAGAATAGAATTTGTTTATGAAAAAGTGGGAACCGTTGGACTACCACGTAGAGGTCTCGAGTTTGAACCCTAAGCGCGCATCTCTGACTTTTCGAACTTATATGCGTATTAAATAGTTAATTATCGCTTGCTTTAACGGTGAAGGAAAACATCGTGAGGAAACCTGCATGACCGAGAGTTCTCCATAATGTTCTCGAAGATATGTGAAGTCTGCCAATCCGCACTAGGCCGTGTGGTGATCTATGGACTAACTCTTCTCACAGTGAGAAGAGGCCCGTGCCCAGCAGTGGGACAGTTTAATACAGGGCTGATATATATACTACTACTATTATTATAGACTAGCGAAACCGAGAGACGTTGTCCTGTACGCATGAACAAAAAACCAAATCTAAACCATTCTCGAATCCACTTGAATCAAAATCGGTCTAGCCGTTTAGGAGGAGTTTAATTACAAACACACGCACAGAAGATAAAGATATGGTAAATGGTGATATACAAGTAATACAATGTTTTGCATCAGGGTATTCTGCCAATTGACTGTACGGATGGCGCAGTGGCTTAAATGGTCGCCTGGCCACTGCCACCGCGCCGAGTGTTGTGGTTTCGATCCCCGCACGGGACTAACCTTTGTGTGATCCACTAATGGTAGTTCCGAGTCTGGGTGTTCTTTGTGTCCGTTTTTTGAATGTTTGTAAAGTCTCCCGCGACACAGGAGGTATACACAGCGCGAGAGTTGTTTTTTTTTAAATAAAAATAATTATGGCGTGCGTATATTTCCATATTATAACATGTGACTCCAATATTTATTATAGGGTAATACAATGCCTAACCCTGTATCTAATAGTTAATTATTAATTGTATCTAAGTCTACTGTTAAAAAATTATAATATTGCTAACACGAATTACATTTTACAACAACGCCTAATTCTTCATATATTTTGAGAGTATGTACTCGTATGTCAATGAACTCTTTCTAAACGGCTGGACCGATTTTATTGAAATGTTTTGTATCTTCTCGTGGTTCCCGAGATGGTTTAAATTCACAATAGGCTAGGGTTTGTTCAGATGATAACGTTTAGTGGGTCCGCTAACATAATAATATATGTTTTCATAGTTAATAGAACATATTATACATACTCAAATTCAAACATATTAAGCCTATATAATATTGTAAAAAGGATATGTTTTTACATTACACATATTTGAAAGCTAACTCAGATTAATCAATTAAAGCTTTCTGAAACCGAAACTATGTTCATATTGCTTCATAACTGTATGTTTATTGGAGTTTCACGCAAAATACACAGAATGTATTTTGATGTAGTTGTAGCTTGCAGTTTAACACAAAATCCAAGCTAAGCTTCATCTAATTCCGTTCAGTAGAACTGAATTTATGGTGCATAGCATAATCCGAATAAATGACGGTGCAGGCTAACTGTAGCCGACGTGGACCAAACCGCGCGTATAACATAGTTATAGATATAATTTGAAGTTCATCATAATGAAATTCTGTCTCAAAATACTGCTTACGTCACGTCTACTATTTATATACGGGAATTATTGTCACATAATATTTATTGTAAATACTAACTCATTTTAGTCCCTGTAGGAATTACATAATATGTACTTAATAAGACACTAAAAACACACAGAATGTGGCTATCAGAGCCAATAAAATTATTATTATTGTATTTACGTCTATACATACATGGTCTCTTTACTTACTGCCTCCGTGGCTCAGCTGTAGTTAATGCGACTGCTGTGCATGAGGTTTCGGGTTCGAACCCGAGTCGAGCCAAGAAAAAGTTATTGGCTTTTTCTATTGAGAAATCTCAATAGCAGCCCGGAGTTAGGAAATTGGCGGTGTTACACACCCGCGTGCCACGGAAAGCACGTTAAGCCGTTGGTCCTGCGCCTGATCTCTCTCCGGTCGTGTCGGATTATCCGTCCCATCGGATCATGAGAATTAAGGAACAGAGAGTGCACTTGTGTTTGCGCACACATTTGTGTACTATACTTAATATTTCCTGCGCAGATGGCCAGTCTCCGTTAAGACTGGCCGCCGTGACCGAAATTTGGTCTGGAGGACACATTAGGCTTACGCTTATATCTTAAAAGTAAATTATCAAATAATAATATTTTGAAGTTGGAACCAGAATGAGTCTTCATTCTGATGTATGGTAAATAAAGAAAATTGATAATCTGACATCCACGTCAGGGGAATATACACAACACTACATATGTAATGACGGGGGCCATTACAGAAAACCTATATCCATGGTGGGGGGGTTATCGAGCACCAGATTCTGTGCTGCTACTGAATTTCTTAACAACAAGAACACTTTCCCCGACTTCGAAAGTCCTGGAGGCCCAATCAACCCTTTCCTCCATCCCGCTTGCTCCTTTCCTAAAGTGTCGGCAACGCGCAAGTGATGCCTCTGGTGCTGCAGGCGTCCATAGGCTACGGTGACCACTTGCCATCAGGTGGGCCGTATGCTGCTTTGCCACCTAAGTTGTATAAAAAAATCTTGTGAATCGAGACCTCATGCACAACTGTCGAATACAATATCTCTGCGGCACCAATAGCCCAATCATTATTCAAAATCATAGTATATTATTATTCTGTATTTAAAAAGTGCTTAACAGCCACTAAAGTCCCCAATTTGCACACACATTAATATGGCCGCTGGAGCTATATTAACAGCGTGTAATTACGTTTGCCAAACGTACGCATAATGAACCATTGACGATTTCATATTACTGGCTTTATATTGCATGTGAATACTGAGCGTATATATGTACCTATCTATATTTATACTAATATTATATAGCTGAAGAGTTTGTCTGTTTGTTTGTTTGGTAGAACGCGTAAATCTCAGGAAATACTGGTTCGAATTAAAAAATTGTGTTGGATAGCCAATTTATCGAGGAAGGTTATAGGCTATATAACACCACGCTACGATCAATGGGAGCGGAGCATCAATGAAATATGTTGCAAAAACGGGGAAAATTCTCTTATGTGAAGCAGACGAAGTTACGCGGGTCAGTTAGTGCGTTATAAGTATGGCTCTTGCATCACACAAACTTGTGTCACTACTTGCGTATACAAGGTTGTTATGATCCATGGACTTTAAAATGGACAGAGTATTCCATATGGGCTCAGTGTTCATTCGAAACGGTTAAAAACTCGATAAAGATAAAACTAGAAAATCACTTTTTTCAAACAAATTAAATACGCAAACACCATGTTTTATTAAACATCTGTTGTCTGTCATTGTT
Organism: Catocala nupta; assembly: GCA_963675205.1. NCBI lineage: Eukaryota > Metazoa > Arthropoda > Insecta > Lepidoptera > Erebidae > Catocala > Catocala nupta. The sequence goes on from OY776087.1 coordinate 22,257,922, forward strand.
TAATTGTTATTTTTCTTTTATTGTTTGATTGTTGTCACGAGTTTATTTATTGCTTCCTTGTTTGTGTTACAAACTAATGGTATGTAAACTAGTAGTGAAAACACAAGCATAACATATGCTTGTGTTTTCGTTCTTATTGCGCTAAGATTAAGACCCACTTTGGCATGATTGTTGGCTACTGTAATAATGTATAGTAAGTATCAGAGCGGCAACGTCTCCTACATTTTTGTCGCTTTAAGGTGCATGACCTTAGATACCTAAACTTAGACTCTCGGTCAGCTGTTAGGGCAGATACAACCCGTTGCAGTCTAGCAAAAACTAAAAATCTATCCTGTGGCTAAACTACAGCTCCTATTGAACTAAAATTTAGTGTAGAGCTTGTATGTGGTAACATACTATATTATGTAGATAGAAATAAAGCCTCACTGTTTAATCAACTTTGTATAGTCACATCAAACAGCTTATTTATCTATATTAACCTAACTTAATATTATAAATGCGAATGTAGACTGACGGATGGCGCAGTGGTTAAGTGGTCGCCTCGCCACTGCAACGAGTGTTGGGTCTTAATCCCCACACTGGGCAAAAACTCTGCAATCCACAAATAGTTGTTTAAGTCTGGGTATTCTTTGTGTTAGAACGTTTGTATAGTCTTCTGCGACGCAGGCATTAATATTAGTTCGGGTGATGCCATTTAAAAAAGAGATTTATTAAATAAGGAAAAAAGGGCAACTGAGACTCGATTCCCACACGGGACAAAATTTGTGTGATCCTCAATTGTTTATACAGTCCCCCGCTATACAGGAATTATTCCAAGTGCGTAAGATCTTTTAAAAAAAAGTTAGTTTGTTTATGTGTTACGCTTTCACGCCTTAACTACACGACTGATCATCATAAAACTTCGCATACACGTTGTCATGGGTACAGAAAAGGTCATAGTGTGCCTTTCATCCAGAAAAATATCGTTGTTCCCGAGCAAAGCCACGGGCAAAAGCTAGTACTACAATATAATTAAGCTAAAGAGTTTGTTTTTTGTTTGAATGTGCTAATCTCTGGAAGTACCAGTTGGATTTGTAAAATTATTTTTGCATTTAATAGCTCAAAGGAATATAACATCACGCTACGAACCAAAGGACAGGAGCAGTTATTATAAACGTGGATGAAACCGCGGTGTAGAGCTAGTCTACACTAAAATTATAAAGAGGAAAAATATGATGTTTTGTTTTTGTTGATTTAACTCAAAAACTACTTAACCGATTTTAAAAATTCTTTCTCCATTATAGTAAGTAGCAGGTACCTAATTTAGTCTCCATACTATATACTGCTCTGTATGTATTTATATTTTATTCTGTTGTGAACAAATAAAAATATTTGTCTTTCTTTCTAGCTATATCCATTGAAAATAAGCGTTGAGATATCACGTCAGTTTTATCGCAGCATCAATGCAGAATGGAAAGCATTTGTTGCCACAATAGCATAATATGTACTTTTTACTTACGAACTATTTATTTAATACTTTTTTAATTATTTTGTCGATATTTTATAAGAAAAATATGTAGTCATATATTTCTTTGTGGCAATAATGAATGTTTTCTTTCTTTCTTTCTATATTATTACCGAGTGATATAGGCTATTATTATATTAAAACCTACTGTTACTAACATAACCTAACCTAGTTTTACGCGAGTGAAGCCGCGGGAAAAAGCTAGTTGTTAATACACTTGCTAACGGTAAGATAAAAGATTGTGATTCTCAACAATGTTAATTTTATTCAACATTCATTTTCTCATCGCTGAATACATAATCTCCAAAATAGCTCTATACATTGCACTTATAGCAGGCATTTTACAAATGTATATAAATGGTAGTATTTAAGGTGTACTCGATCGCTAGAAATAGGCATTAAATATGCACATTTGAAAACCCGTGGCGACGGCTGATAGTGTTATACGTTAAGGTCCTAGTCAAACTATAATCTTTATGCAATTACTTAGTTGTGTTGTTGCGGCAACGAAACGTGTTAACGTTGATATTATTTACTATGATAAGAAACGATGCGATTACATATATTTACTAATATTATAAAGAGGAAAGTATTTGATGATTTGTTTTTAAGGATTTAACTCAAAAACTACTCAACCGATTTTAATTCTTTCACGTTCAGAAAGCGTATTCTTTTTTTTTTACTTGGGGGAATGCATTGACGCATACCTCTCCGAAGGGGCGGGCGGAGGGATTGTGTCGGACTCACCGGGGTAAAAGAAAGATGTTGAAAAGATAATCTACCTCCCGGAATACCGACTAAACCTACCACGGTGTTCCTCGACATAATCGCTATCGACGGGGCCGCCCGAATCACTTTCGCATGCGATCGTGACCCCGCCGAGGTTTCGGCCCACCGTATGAAACGGCAGGCCACTACACGAAGAGACCTACTAATACTATAAAAAAAGGCACTCACTCAATAATATACCCTACTGTCTCCCCCCTAGAGGGGAGACGGACACGACACAGAGGTGCGCGTAGGAACACGCACGCCGCCTCTCGGACCTGGTGCTGAACGGATGGCGGGCAGGCCCACAAAGCCCACCATCCCCAGGTCAAACCTCAGGGTGGCTGGAGGTCAACTCGCGGTTGGTTTAAATCCTCCGGTCATGGTTTAAATGCTCCCTCTCCCGCTCCGGCGCCTCCTTGATGGAAATCACTTCCTGACAGAAGGATGCGACGGCGTTCCACGACCTCTCCCTCCGGACCATAGACTGAACTACGGCCGGTAGCAAGAGGGCAACCGATCCGACTAACATAACCTATCCTACTTTTACGCGAACGAAGCCGCAGGCATTAACTATCACTTATATAGTAAAACACTGTAGAGAAGATACCTCGTTTAACATAAATGCAATAGGGTAGTTGACTTTGTTTGATCTTGTACATAATTTTACACCCAATAGCAAATAGCAATTAAAAGAAATCTTTCTGTGTAAGCAGTATCAAAATTAGCTGCAAAATAAGGAAGTAATTAATATTGTAAATTCGGATATAAGAAACAGTGAGGTCGTAGTGGAGCTGTCTCGCTATCTCCGCGGTTACATAACTGTTTGTATCGTGCATCCTTTTTTATATTAAAAATTCAAAAACCTCGACACATATTGAGGGAGTTGTGAAAAAAAATTTATATCGCCATTTTATGGTGGCGGCCACCTTGGATTTGCAATTTATCATAGTGTATAGTATTCTACTAGTCAAGCCCTTTCATTTGATACCCATATTGAGGGAGTTGTGAAAAAATATGTAAACCGCCATTTTGTGGCGGCGGCCATCTTGGACCGATTTTCATCAAACATAACTAAGAACACTCCCGACTAGTTCACCTTTCAAATAAAAAAAACAAAATGAAAATCGATTCATCCGTTCGGGAGCACAGACACGTCAAACTTATAACACCCCGTCGTTTTTGCGTCGGGAGTTAAAAATGAACTCTAGTTACTACAGATTTGAAACGCTTCTATCTTAATCATTTTAAGTTAATTTAAAACATTATTTGCTTTTTTAGAGTTTGGAAAATGAAACTACTTAACGTAAATAATAAAAAAATGTGAGTGAACTACCTACTTTCATTTAGTATTTATTCTATTTATTTTAATGCCAGTAGGGCCAAAAGCATATCTGATGGTAAATGGTATCCGTTCCTCAATAGACTGTTCCTTTACATGAGTCGTTCGTTGGTAGGCCGCAGAGTTGTAGGATACTGTTGCCTCATATGAAAATTAATAAATCTGGGCTATAGGAATAAGCTAACGTAACGGAAATTATCGATAAAACATTATTATCGTTTCTCTTTTACGGGTATTTCTCTAGTAGGTACGTTAGGAAAATACCCAACCCTTTGAGATGCTTAAGCCTGCGCAAATAATAAGGTAATACCCGGTTATATGGGTTGAACCGACCGGGACCGGTACATGGGTTTAACGTGCAGGGCCAATAAGGCACTAGTTGCAACAGGTGCAATGACTATTGGGGTGTGTGGCCAGAGAACCTCCTCGTGCGCTCGACGGCTGCTGGTCCTTTCTACATTTCTCGTGGATTGGAACGGCAGTCGTTGGGCCGGTACACCTCGGGCAACACGGGTAATAATGTCCTTTCGGGGGCATTATTACTCGTGGCTAATACTCTGGCACGCGCGTAGGGAACCCGAGGCAGTTTGCCTCGTGGTTATCGGCCCGTGAGGGCCGCGTTTGGGGGTCTCTCCACGTGTTCCTCTGATTAGCAGAGGACACGTGGATGAGATGGGGGGGTTAGAGGAAGAAAACCTCTATAAAAAATTACCAGTGGGGGCCGTCAGGCCGGGGTGGGGAGCGTAGGCGTCCTGCCCAGTCGGGCGGTCTTGGGGCGGGTGGATCGGTCCAGCATGGACCCCCATCCGGCCCAACACGGGGGCATAGAGGAAGACAACCTCTTTAAAAAATCACCAGTGGGGGCCGTAAGGCCGGTGCGGGTCGCGTGGCGTCCTGCCTCGTCGAGCGGCCTTGGGGCGGGTGGATCAGTCCAACATGGACCCCCATCCGGCCCAACACGGGGGGATAGAGGAAGACAACCTCTCTAAAAAATCACTAGTGGTGGCCGTTAGGCCAGGGTTTGAAGCTCAGGTTTCTGCCCAGGTGGGCGGTCTTGGGGCGGTTGGACCGGTCCAGTATGGACCCCCTTCCGGCCCAACCCGTAATCCTGAACTGACAGGACCGGGGGCCTTCGGGCTGCGAGGAAGAAAACCTCTATAAAAATTACCCAAAGCCCAAGTTTTCAGTGGCCCGGCGAGGGGCTGTATGACTGGGGGGAACCCAGCCATTAGGGCCACAAAAAACTTAATAATGATGTCGGCTCAAGGTTTTAAACTACCCCAGGAGGGTACCGGGTGCGCCGCGCCCGGAGAATCCCTCACGGAGTCTGCTGGCTCCGTCTGCCCCTCGTATTCTGGGGGGAGCAACCCACATCGCAGCGCTGTGCCGCGCGAAATCTCAGGCACCGAAACCCCCGCGGAGTCGGATACTGACTCCGCGATGAGTGTCGCCTTGGGGCTAGTCCCGGACAAGGCGACTCTGGCGCGGAAGCGCAAGCGCCGCCCCCGTCGGACCCACTCGGGTTCCGAAGGGGAGTCGAGCGCGACGCCGACTCCGAAGATTGGCACAGCCCGAAGAGGCAGGGATCGGCCTGGCACACCGGGGCCTTTCAGCCATGCGAAGGCGGCCGAAGAGGCCACAGCTAAACGCGCGGCGGCAGAGCTGTGCGCAGAGGAGGAGGTGGCGCTGCTCGCGCGGAAAATACGTCCGCAGGGGAGCAGCCCCACCCCGAAGTCGGTGGCAGAGGCGGTACAGAGGGTCCTTGACGGTTCCGAGATTGTGACGAAGGTGGCGTCCAAGTCTCGGAACCTCAAAGGGACCTTCCAAAAGCACCTCAAGGAGGCGGCGGCCACAACGAAGGCGTCGGTCGATTATCTGGCCGACAAATTCGTGCGGCTGGAGGCGGAAGTGGCGGAGCTGCGCCGGGAGATGGTGCGGCTCAGGGCCGAGACCCGAGGGCGGGCGCCTAAAGAGGCGCCTCAGCCGTCCGGAAAGGAGATGGATATGCAGGCGTCCATCTTCAAGTATGTTGACGCCCGCATAGACGGTCTCGGCGATCGGTTGCTGCCGGCGCCTAGCTACCGATCGCGGCTTCAAGCCGCGCCTCCTGCGGCTAGTACTGCGGCTGTCTCTGCGGCCAAAAGGTCACCGCTGGTGCCGCTGGAACCACTGGTGCCGCCTCATCCTACGCCCCCAATAGGCGGTAAGAAGTCGGAGAGGAGGGGCGGAAGGAAGTCTGCCAATGACTTCCCGTCCCTTCCAACACCCAGGGCTCCTCCGCCCCAGAGCTTACGGCGAGTCCCCACTAGGCCTGCGCCCCCCACGCCGTCAACCTCCGCGCCTACTATGTCTCAGGGTGAGGGTTGGCGGACGGTGGGCAATATAGGCAAGGCTCGCCGCAAGAAGGCCAAGAGGGCCGCTGCAGCTGCGGCTGCTGCTGCGGCTGCCTCTGCGACGACCTCAACCGCAGTAAGACCTGGCCCCGTAAACCAAGGCGGGGCCAAGAAGAAAAAGAGGTGGCAGCGAAACAGGCTCCGAGCGCCAAAGTCAGCTGCCGTGGTTATTACGGTGCTACCGGAGGCGGCTGAGCGCGGCCTGACTTATCAGGCCGTGCTTTCCACGGCGAGGCGGAACACCGGGGACATTACACACCTCGGAGCCAGGGTCCGCCAAGCCCATACAGGAGGCCGCATCCTGGAGTTTCCCGGAGCTGACGGAGGCGAAGCGGCAGACACCATTGCCGCTAGGCTCAGGAATCTGTTTCCTGAGACGGATGGTGTGAAGATTGCGAGGCCGGTGAAGTGTGCAGAGATGCGCATCACCGGCCTCGATGACTCGGTGTCCGCGGAGGACGTCTCTGGCGCCATTAGCGCCAGAACTGGTTGTGCTGCGGACGCCATACGGATTGGCACCATCCGTCCCGGCCCAGGGGGGGTCGGCGCCGTGTGGGCGCAATGCCCTGTCGCCGCGGCCAAGCTGCTGGCTGACGCCGGGCGTCTACTCGTGGGCTGGAGTTCGGCCAGGGTCCACATCCTGGCCGCTCGGCCCATGAGATGTTTTAGGTGTGGGGGAGCTGGGCACGCTCGTATTAAGTGCCCTAGCCCCGAGGACCGCAGCGACGCCTGTTATCGCTGCGGCCAGCCTGGGCACGTCATTGGAGCGTGCAAGACGACCCCGCACTGCCCGGCGTGTGCGGCAGCTGGTCGAGCAGCTGCCCATTTCCGTGGCGACAGAGGGTGTAAATCCCCGCCCACAAAACGCGTTGAGGGGGGCAGCTCATCGACCCCGGCTGCCGCCCTATCACTTGAGGTAAGACCGCCCTCAGCGGTGGAGGAGGGGATGTCGACCTAGTCATGGACCAGGATCGTGACTATCTCCTCCTCCAGGCGAATCTCAACCACTCCGCCCGAGCGCAGGACCTTTTCCTGCAGTCTATGGCGGAGTGGTCGATCGGTGTAGCTGTAGCCGCGGAGCCATATTACGTTCCTCCCAGTCCCAATTGGGCAGGTGACCGGGACAGCTCCGTGGCAGTCGTCGGCTCCACGGCGCCTCGTTCACCCTCCCTCTCAGTTAAGGAGAGGGGAGCGGGATACGTTGCGGCCGCGTGGGGAGAGGTTACAGTCGTTGGTGTGTACTTCTCCCCCAACAGGAGTCTGGCAGACTTCGAGGCCTTTCTCAACAACTTGGAGGCCTCGATACGGCGGATATCATCTAGCCGCATCCTTGTGATGGGGGACTTTAACGCAAAGTCTACTGCGTGGGGGTCCCCCCGCACGGATGTCCGAGGAAGGGCGGTCGAAGAGTGGGCCGATGCGGCGGGCCTCTGTTTGCTGAACAGGGGCGCCGTCAACACGTGCGTGCGACGGCAGGGGGGGTCGATAGTGGACCTCTCGTTTGCTACCCCGGCCCTCGCCGCACGCGTAAGGGGATGGCGTGTCCTGGAGGAGGTGGAGACCCTTTCGGACCATCGGTATGTCCGACTGGAGGTCTCCCAGCTCCGGGACCCTAGCAGGGGTCAGCGCCCGTCGGCGGGCAGAACACCTCGCTTTCCGCGGTGGGCTGTGAAAAGGCTGAACCGGGACCTACTGGAAGAGGCAGCCATAGTTCAAGCTTGGCTGTCTCCTGCACCCCCGTCTGGGGAGGTAGACGCCGGGGCTGTCCGCTTTCGCGACAGCATTCAAGCTGTTTGCGACGCGGCCATGCCCCGAGTGCGACACTGGACCCCAACGGGGGTCTACTGGTGGTCCCAGGAGCTGGCGGACCTCTGTGCGGCCTGCATTCGTGCCCGGAGGTTATACACACGCAGCCGAAGCCGTCGCCACCGCGATGAGCGAGAGGAAAGCCGACTGTATGACGCGTATGGCGAAGCGAAGGTGTCTCTGCAGTCGGCCATCTGCCGCGCCAAGGAACGGGTGAAAAGTGAGATGTTGGAGGGTCTAGACCATGACCCCTGGGGGCGCCCATATCGCGCGGCGCTGAACAAGCTCCGTGCGCGGGGCCCCCCCCCTTACGGAGACCCTCCAGCCCAACTTCCTCTCCGAGGTGGTCGAGGAGTTATTTCCTGACCGGGCAGAGCACGTGCCCCCGACAATGGCCCCATCGGGAGGCCGACATCGGGAGGCGGACCTCAGTGCTCCCCCGGTTACAGACGCGGAGATGGGGGCGGCTGTCTTGCGGATCCGCTCCAAGACGACCGCCCCTGGACCTGACGGTGTGCCGGCGCGAGCTCTCGCGCTGGCCCTCGATCACCTGGATGTCCGCCTCAGGGAACTTTTCGACGCGAGCCTGGTGTCGGGACGATTCCCTGAGTGCTGGAAGGAGGGGAAGTTGGTACTGCTGGCCAAGCCGGGACGGCCTCCTGAGTCGGCCGCGGCGTACAGGCCCATAGTGCTGCTGGACGAGGCGGGGAAGATGTTTGAGAAAATTCTCGCCACCCGCATCGTCCGGCACCTGAGCACGGTGGGTCCCGACCTGTCGGACGCTCAGTTCGGATTCCGGGAAGGACGTTCGACGGTCGGGGCCATTATGCGCCTGAAGGCCGCGGCCGAGGAGGCGGTCGCCGGCGGCGGTGTTCTGTTGGCGGTGTCTTTAGACATCGCCAACGCGTTTAATAGTCTGCCATACAGCTGTGTCCAGGGGGCGCTCCGATATCACGGGGTACCTTTTTACCTGGAGCGGCTGGTGGCAGACTATCTGAGAGGCAGGAGTGTCCTCCTCGAGGTTCGAGGCGAGGTTTGGCGGCGGCCCATGTCGTGCGGTGTCCCGCAGGGATCGGTTCTTGGTCCGCTCCTGTGGGACATGGGGTACGACTGGGTCCTACGTGCTGCCCTACCCCCCGGGCTGAGCGTCATCAGCTACGCTGACGACACCCTGGTCACAGCCCGTGGGGGTACCTTCGAGGAGGCGGCCCGTTTGGCTACCGTGGGGGTTTCCCAGGTGGTCGGGCGTATCGAGGCGCTGGGTTTACGGGTGGCTATTAACAAGACGGAGGCCCTGGTCTTTCATGGGCCTAGTCGCAGTCCACCCCGCGGCGCCTCGATAATGGTGGGCTCGACGCGCGTTCCCGTCCAGGCCCACATGAAATATCTGGGCTTGGTGCTGGACGGATGGTGGCACTTCGACGAGCATTTCAGACAGCTCGCCCCGAAGCTTCTCGGCACTGCGTCCGCCCTTGGGCGGCTATTGCCAAATTTGGGCGGGCCCAATGCTGGTTGCCGGCGACTCTACACGGGGGTTATCCGGTCGATGGCGCTTTACGGCGCACCGGTGTGGGCGGACTCCCTGACCGCTCAGTGCAGGACTCTCTTGCGGAGGCCGCAGAGAGTCATAGCGGTCAGGGTAATACGCGGATACCGCACGGTGTCGGCCGACGCAGCTTGTGCGTTGGCCGGGACACCCCCGTGGGATTTGGAGGCTGAAGTGCTCGCCGAAGTGTTTGCAATGAGTGAGGCGGTGCGGGAGGAGACGGGTTGTCGTCCCCTCCCGACAGTGATTGAATACGCGCGCAATCGAGCCCATCAGGGCATGATTTTAAAGTGGCAGGCGCGGCTGGAGGTGCCCTTGGCCGGTTTCAGAACCGTTGGGGCCCTCCAGCCGGTATTGGAGCGGTGGGCATGGCGGCAGCATGGGACCCTTTCCTTCCGGCTAGTGCAGGTGTTGTCAGGGCACGGTTGCTTTGGCAAATACCTGCACACGGTCGCTAGGAGGGAACCGAGTCCCATCTGCCACCACTGCGATTGTGAGGAGGACACGGCGCAGCACACGCTCGAGCAATGTCCTGCTTGGGCGGTGCAGCGCCGTGAACTCATTGAGATTGTGGGTGAGGATCTCTCGCTGCCGGCCGTGATCAAAGCCATGGCCGACAGCGAGAGGAAATGGGCAGCGGTCGCGTCCTTCTGCGAGGACGTCATCTCGCAGAAGGAGGCGGCGGAGCGGATCCGTGAAGAAAGTATCCTTGCGGATCCGAGCCGTCGCCGACGAACCGGGCGGCGCAGGCGCGCTTACGCGCGCCTAATGCCGCCATAATGAAGGCCGCGGGCGGAAGAACGGGGATCTTCCGTCCGCCAGCCATTGAGTCGGTCTGACGCCCTATGTAGTGCCGGGGCGTCGCCGAGGAGTTGTAGACTGCTGGGTGGGTCGCTGAGGTAGTAATTTTGCCAGCGGCCCATCCAATATGCAAGGCAGCGAGCGTGCACACCGTGGGGTTTTGGTCCGTAGGCCCGAAGTACGGGAGAGCCGGACATAACCCTCTCGCCTCCCCTTGTGGCGAGAGGGTATGCATCAGGCGCATTTCCCCACGTAAAAAAAAAAAAAAAAAAAAAAAAGGTGCAATGACTATTGCTACATATTATTATTTATTATTATTATCTCAGACTGTATTGTCCCAAAGGGCAAAGACCTCCCTTTTGCTTTTTCACATCTCCCTGCTATGTGCTATTTGGCACCAGTCTTTCCTAAAGCTATCTAACTCGTCCCACCATCGACTCCTTGGTTTACCATGGTTCCGCTTAGCATCATCTGGGATTCAGTCTGTGTTAGCCCAGAGCTTCTTCGGCATGCATTTGGTCCCCAATAAATAAAAGCTATGGGCTAGCTCAATCGTGTCTGATGGACTAATGTAATGTGTTTGGAAACAATGAATAAAGACGTTATTATTGTTTACTTAATTTAACTCTTTTTATTTCTGGACATTGTTGTCACAGTGTCAAGAAAACATCCGTTCCACTATCTACCATCAAAAACAGTCAATCAGTCTACACGCAAATGTGCTTGGCGACTCATATGAACAAAAAAGAAAAATACCGGTAAGGAAGGAGTGACTAGAATAAAATGCCGGGTGGCATACAAATACACTTGCTTAACATTCTAACTAATATTATAAATGCGAATGTAAGTTTGTTTGCTTATTATACTTTCACGCCTTAACTTATCGACCGATCATCATGCAATTTCGCAAACACGTTGTCAGGGGTATAGAAAAGGACATAGAGTAACTTTTATCCAGAAAAATACTGTTTTCGAGGGTTGTAGAATTGACCCACAATTTTTTTTGGCGTGGTTTTATGCATTGGCGCATACCCCTCCGCGGGGGCGGGCGGAGAGGTTATGGACTCACAAGGGAAAAGATGGAGATATCCCAGTAATACCGGCTAAACCTACCACGTTGTTCATTTTCACAATCCATGGCTGGGGCGGGTAATGGCAGGGATCACTCGCGCATTTATCCTTCTGCAGAAATGACACAACTAACATACATTTACGCGAGCCCAGTCGCGGGCAAAATCTAGTATTCTATAATCTAGTAACTTAACCCAACCTAAATATCCACTTGTTTGTTGTTTGTTTATTATGTCGATAAAGAAATTATTGAAAATAAATCGGTTGTGTCTAAGTAATTTGAATGAGTGTATTTTAGACATTCACGTATAATCTCACACCTCCATTTCACTAAAGTGCACATCCACATTCTGCCAGCTATGATTTCTGATACCACATAATATGAGGAGAGCCTATCACCATCTACATGGCACAATTACAAATACCGGGCTTCTATAAAATATTTGTTGATAGAAAACCAAATACCTCTTTGGGAATAGAACGCCAGACAACACGCAAAAGCCGTCGCTCTGACACCTAGAAAATCATTTGTAAACAAGTTTTCCTCCCATAGAATAACAAGGTAACCTAAATTACTAGGCTTTGCGTGCAATCAAATAAAAAATATCAAGGCTTACTTCATTAAGTTTACACTAATTACAAAAACCATTTATTCATAATAAACATCTGCTTCGTCCAGAAAAACAAAACACTGACGCCCGATTTATACTACCATACAAACAATGTTCTACAAGCACTATTTGAAGATAACCAGACTACATAATATACTATGCAATTTTTCGTTCGCTGTGAAAGTACTTGCTTCAGTTACAATTTAGAGGGTGATAAAACAGACTTGGATACAGGGTAGGATAAGCTCTTTATAAATCTTCTCGTACAATTTGTAAGCACTGTGGTACGCCGAACATAATTGTTCGATGTTTTCTTTGTAGCATCCAGACGGTTGGGCAAACTTCCAAATAGCCTTTTTTGCAAAACAAGGTAGTAGGAAAGAATCTAGGTGATATTACTGTTGAACTACGGAATAATGAAATGTAATGCGAGTGTAATAATAAAACCTGTGTTGTTTTAAATATATTGTAAAAAATAAACAAGCATTCTGTTAATACCCCTAAACATAATATCTATAGGTTTTTAAAATGTGATAGGTATTTAAAACATATTTCCTCTGTGTTTGTGTCCGCAAAAATTTTAAAGTAGTCAATGTTGAATTAAAAATTTTACACAACGTAGGTAGTATATCTATATAAGAGTGCTTTTATACACTTTATATACCCAATTTGTGACGGGCACGTAAAATAAAAATTTCAAATTGATCCACAGTGAATTGTGGCCGGGTTTAGCTAGTGATATTATAAAGGGAGAGTGCGAATTTTGTAAGTTTTTATGTTTTAGGGGAGTCATTTTCAAACCCAACATTAAAATATTTTCGCAAATTTCTGAATTTTCACACCTCTGCCTATTCCTTCGGGGGGAATAGGCTATTTTTGTATGAATTTAAAATATTCGTAATTTAATCTTTTAATATATATTATTTGCGTATAGTTTAATTCAATCTGTTAGGCACAGGTCAGGCACTTGTGTGATATATGAACCTTTCGATGTCAAAGCCAGCGACTATTGAGTTTACGCATTCGACACACATAGGTAATAAAACTTTCAATAGAACTTGAGACCATTCTTCCCATTAGGATATCCCAACCAGTGAGGTCATGCATACTTAAGCTAAATATACCTCTGTCAAATTTTCCGTAAATAATTTCAGCAAATTGGCATCAATGTACCAAGTGCCCCTAGACTATGAATTATTTAATAAAGCAATAAATTCGCGGTGTTGTTTCAAAATATATACGTAGCTTTATTAAGAATAAATATTGTTTAAGAAAGGTACAAAAATTATTCGGCTCGACTCCTTGCACCCGAGAGAGAACTCATAATTTCATAGCTCGAGTCTCGAAGCGCTGTGGATTTATTTGATTGGAACGAGACTATCATTATAACGAGTATTCTTGAGTAGTATGCGGATGGAGCCTCGAATATAACATTAAAGCATCTGCTTTTTAAATTAATTTTGTATTTATTTATTACAATAAAAGATGTATAATATTTTATAATTACGAAAATCGCATTGTGAATGATTTCTCTGTATAGGACTTTAGAAATCGGTTTCTAAACGGCAGACCAACTCAAGAATTTTTTCACAGACGGTCATATGCATGTCAACTGCTGTCATTGCTGTACTGACTGAATTAGCAAAAGCCAATCCTATTACTTGACATAAGTTTAATTTTGACACGTTTAAGGACATAGGAGTCCTTCAGAGACTTGATGTTTCTCTTTTGATTCTTCCTCGTAACAATTATTTGTGTGGCATACAATGTTTGCGATGCACTGGCGAGGTGACTTACCTCGCTGTGTCAATCGTACATTAAGGCTGCTAGGCTTTAACTAAAATAAAGCATGATTATTTTAAATTAAAGCAACGCTTTCGTTACGGGCGCTTAATTACAGTAATATAGTAATGAAAATGAATTCTACGTATTTGTTCAAAAGCACACATTGCAGTTACTAAATGCTTTGGTCGACACGAATGTACAGAATATATACATATCGTAATGAAAACACTATAATTATGAGACGAGCAGCAACAGTCTAGTTGGGTAGTTTAATTGCCATTCAGTATCGGTATCTTATTAAAACTGAATTGTTATAGGTACATAATAAATTTGTTTTATGACCATCATATATCGTCACCAAAACATGTAATCGGGCTCAGCAGAATTCAATTTATCATTCGTTTACTCTTGTATTCCCTTCCCTTATATCTTCAGTCTGATTCTTAAGATACACATCTTTAGTGCTACGGCAAAAATAAACGCAATCCGAGTAATAATGCGCTCGCGCAGCTGTAGCTGTAGCTTTATTGTGCTTGATTGTAACTTGCCGGCCATAATTACCCAGTGTAGCCTTAGCTTGCTTGTTCATTCGAGTTTTTATCTTCTTTATATCGCATATTTGTACAAATATTTGTACTGTTTGGCCAAATCAAAACCAACTTTGTTGTTTAAACATACAGTTGATTTTGTTTCGGCTAAATGGCACATTCATTAAAGTGCCACTATAATAAAAAGCCTCATTTACTTAGTTGTTTCGCAGCACAGTTAATCCTAGGATATGCGTTTTCTTGTGCTTAACACAGTACGAGTTTCTAGGTAAGTAATCTAGGTTTATAAAGCATAATATATATTTCTCAGATCGCAGCCATTAGTGCGTCCATCTTGAAATTCGTAGAACTAACCTATCAAGACGGAAAATTAACAAAAGTTACGCAGAATTGCTTCTAGCAACGTAATCACTTTGATGTTTTTCGATTGGTATTAAAACTTAGCAAAAATGTTTACCAACTTTGTTGATAGGTCAAGTATTGGTGCTTAAAGTTACTGCCACTCGTCAAAGAATTGAAACAGTCCTTCAGGAGACACTGTTAATATTAGTTAAAACAAGTATTTTCATTAAACTTTCACAGCCAAATTATTTAAGGAAATATCGATCCATTGAAAGAAAAATATTCAACGTGAAGTAATCGTTCTGGGATAATTTACCCTGTAAATGAGATTTGCTCCAAGTTTCTTACTATTTTCATGGATTTATTTGGCTTGAGTAAAGTAATTATTGGTTTATCATTAACCTATATTTTGTAGTATCTTTTTCGGCATCCCAAGTGTCATTACTCATTACAATACGGACGTTTTTGTGTATGTTTTTTTGCACATCGGAGAAGCAATAAAGCTTAACGTAGCAGAAACAGTAACATAAATACATTATATCGTAGGATGCGAAATACACACGATATTGCGGTGAACAAAATGCTTACGTTAAATATATATAGACATGTGTGTTAAACTTTGTATTTACCACCCGTAACAGAGTAAGATACACAAATTTTGGTTCTAACAAAGAATAGGTTATCCTAATTTAATATTATAAATGTGAATGTTTGTGAGTTCGTTTGTTTATTACGCTTTAACGAAAAAATTTGAACGATCGTCATGAAATTTCTTGTAAACGTTATCAGGGGTACAGAAAAGAACATCGCTATCACTTAGAAAAAAATAAAAATAAGTTCTATTCCCGAGGGATATAAATTTTTAACAAAATTACATTAATGCAAGCGAAGCCGCGAGCAAAAGCAAGTGTTGAATAAAGTGACGTAAGCTCCGATGTTCTTAAGTAAAATGTAAATCAAAATAATAAGTATGAACTTTGTTTTGCTTCAGCTAGAAAGTACTTAACAGTTATGAACGTCAAAGTTTATTAGTTAGTGGGTTGACTGAAGTTATATTTTATGTTAATTGCTAGGCGTAAGGTCGCCATCCGTTCAGCACCAGGTCCGAGAGGCGGCGTGCGTGTTCCCACGCGCGCCTCTGTGTCGAGTCCGTCTCCCCCCTAGGGGGGAGACAGTAGGGAATTTTTGAGGGAGTCCTTTGGGTAGGTCTCTTTCATCATTTCATCATTTTACATATAAGTTCTTATGCTTAGATAGCAATAAAAATAAATCATTTTGCGCTGCTTTTTTTTTATGTCTCCCTCCGGCAGCTGCATTTATACCTATAGCCGTTACGTCACCAGATTTGAAACGCATGTATCTTTTTTATTTATGAATATATAGTTCGGATAACTAAGTTTTTGTGTTTAAGTAAAAAAAAATCCGAAGTAATATTTCATAGTAGTAATTTATAATATACGGGAGCTAAGCATGACTAAATTTCATTTTACATGTACCTATCTAGTAAGTAGTTCTTCAGTGTCATAGCTCACAGGCATCCCTAAGCCTTTATGATAAAGCACTTACTTCAAGTCCTAGGACAGACTGTGAATTGGACGGGACACGACAAATAAAAATGATACCCTTGTCTGTGTGTTACTAACGTGTTATCTCATGAAAATAATTATTTAAAATTACTGGTTTTTACGAGAGTCATTATGACTGGTGGCCTTATTAATGTGACTAAGTTAGGAGCATGCTACCTTCTAAGTAGTAGCAGCACACCGGCGACCAGATACAATAAATTTTTAATAGGGTATTTGACAATACTATGTCAATCATTGTATTTAAGTCTGATAGTTACATTACCTAAGCTCTAAATCCCATAATTTTTTTAAATCTATACGAAAGTAACCAACAAAATTTATAATTAATATTTAAATTATATCTGGTATTCTATGACTTGACAGAATAAATAGGATTGAATTGTTTCAAATCCGGTAAAGGTAGTTGTCAAATGACAGAAAATTTATGGGTGACACAAAGTATGACGTAACCGCTACTTAAACGCAGCTGTCTGAAAGAGATAGCGACATATCCATACCCACTTTTTATTATATCAAATTTAAAATATTAGTTACTTCCTTATACTGCAAACGATTATGAGACAGTTTGCAAAAAAAAAATTCTTTTGATTGCTATTTGGTCGTGTGTGTAATATTTTACGAAATCTCTTTATTATGTCTAGCATTCCAACGATCAACATACTCGTATATTACTGTATGAAGATTCAAAACAGTTAGGCATACGTTAGTAGTGGTTTAATTCGACCAAAACTACGCCGTTGAGTGAATATTTTATGCTCGCGCTACTCAAAACATTATGTAATTCTGCTTCTTGTTCCGAATCACAATAATTTGTAGTTCCTTTTCAATCATTGCAAAATCCTCTAAGGAATGTCCCTAGCGTAACAGCTGTCTTCTTAATTAAAAAAAATAAAGCAAAACTTAACAAACCGTCCTTTTCCTGATTATTAATTAGACCGGAAAGCCTTTAATCATTCGCATCATTACCTTAATTATTTCTCATTACATAGTTTCATAATTAATGAACAGTTGAAACTTTAAGCTTGTTTTTCGTTTCCTCTTTAGCAATACGAGTTTGTTTCGTGACGAAGGCAAGTGTGCGGTTGATAAATGGAGAAATGAAATGCTCGTTTGGTTTAAAAGAGCGTAACACGTTTATGCCGCCATGGTTATAGGCGCAATGAAAGGGGCAATAAAATGCTGCTGCTTGCTTATTATATGTTTTGCGTATCGCACTTGTGCTGCAAAAATGATGAGTACAAAAGGTAAACAAGGAGGACTTACATGGGTCTTACGCCTATTTATTTGCGGAGTTTAAGCTATCTCTAGAATAAGTATACATACTTTTAGTCTACTGTCGTATTGTGGAATATATGGCAATATTAACGCTGATAAGCTATAACGTAGTAGAGCCTCGCTAATTCCAGCATTAATGGGCCAGCTCGACCGGGGAAGGACTACCCTCTCACAGAATAACGACGTGAAATAGTGGTATTCCTACTGTTGTGTTTCTAACGGTGACTGAGAGTGCCGGAGGCCCAATCGCCCTCTTTCCCCTTTCCCGCTCCTTATCCATCCCACTTCCTTTTTCTCTTCTTCCTTTCCTAAAGGGTTGACAACGCGCAAGTGAAATGAATCACCAGTTTTTACCCACGAGGCTATGGCTCTGGTGTTGCAGGCATCCATAGGCTACGGTAACCACTTACCATCAGGTGGGCCGTATGCTTGTTTGCCACCTTAGTTGTATAAAAAAAGAAAATAAATAATAAGAGTGGTTTGATTCCCAGGAAAGACAAGTTTATGTCTTTAAGAAAGTTCTCAGTAGCCATACCTTACGGATAAGACGAGGCAGGCTTCCAAGACGATACCTCTGTTTAAATCCGGTCCATTTCCACAGACCCGACCGTTTATTAATATTTAAGTGGCTATAAAAGCTGTTTACTAGCCTTGTTGATATCTTCGGAACACGGGAAGCTATTTCACCAAGTTCGTGAATGACTAATAAAGATTACTTTTCGACATTAAGGCTACTGCATTCGTACTAAAAGCGGCATTTTATCAACCCGATTAGCCGTCCAGATAACTGTCCAATTACTGCTAAAATTAAACATTTTGATCTCAGCCGGATGATTTCAATCGACATCATAATTAATTTGTCTTAGTACATTGAGACGGGCCCATAACATAAAGAAAGTTATCAGAATAACTGCTAAACGACTGATTTTTTAGAATTTGAACTTTATGACTTAAGCATAAGATAGCTTTTTATATGTATTGGGCTTACGCTGGTAAAATAGCAAGACTGACAATCAGTCCCTAGAGTTTATTCTTCCGATAATGAAGAACTTTAATTTGGCTTAATATGCCGTCTTTTAAAAAATAACTTCTGAAGTAGGGAAAATGACTGCGTTGCTTCATGTTGCTTCATGGGAATGAGAGCATTCGAACTAATGGCACAAAGAAGTAGTACACCTAGATACTACGTATAAATTATATTATCTATCCAATATTTGTTTCTTACTTTATTGGTTTTCTATAAAAAAAGTCTTAGTCAGATCAGAACCCAGTAAAAGATAATAAGCTTGCTAATAAGCAACCTATAATGTGAAACTATATCGTATCTGATGAAATGAATGACTAGATAATGCCCGCGATTACCTCCGTGTGAATAAAACGCGAACGCATACTAGAGTAAAAGTCTTAAGTTCAAGACAAGACCTGTCTGTATGCCAAAGTTGATCCAAATCAGTTTACGCGAAATTAAGTAACAAGCACCTAAGCACCTAAATTCCAAACACTTTTACGAACTGCCGCAGTTATAATATTAGTAGGATAGTGTTTCTTTGCTTAACTCCTGTAGCCAATAAATGTGCAGTTTTTTTTTTTAATAATGTAATATAATATTCTACCACATACACACAACACTATCTAGCCCAAACTAAGCAGAGCTTGTACTATGGGTACTAGACAATGGATAAGCATACATATATACTTTTTTTTTTGTAAATACATACGTATTATACATAGAAACATCCAGACCAAGACAAACATCCATGTTCAGGCACACAAATATTTGTGTTGTGCGGGAATTGAACCCGCGACCTCATGCGTGGCAGTCAGTTACACTAACCACTACGCCATCGATCTATAATACATTTTTATTTCATTCTTGTAAAAGTCGACGATGACATACGCATGCCACCCACTACGACGTTTAAAAAGTAAGTATTAGTATTAACATGTTTCGAAATATCTTCTAATAATTATCTTTGCATATAGCATCACAAATCATTTGTAGCAAACAATACAATAAAATATAAATCAAATATATAGAGACTTCAATAATTTTAGTCTATTTATTGGTTAAATTGAATGTTGAAATGAATGTCAAAAAGCACTTGAATGTCAAAAAGCTTAGAACAATATGAAATTGATCATTATTTAAAAAAAGTTGGCCTACACAGAGCAATAAATTGTATATATCAAACGTTAGTTGAAGTTTTCTAATCACCAAATGCCGATCTCATTGGAATTAAACTACTATATACGGATTTTATCGCGTTGTTTATTTAACACTGTATTACATAATTTTAAAACTATTATACTACTACTACTATTGAATTTTACTAATTTATAAGCTAATAAAATTATTTAGAGTGTGAGAGTGTGAAATAAAAGAAGATTTTCTTATTATTAAATCAAACTTCCTAACTAATGTTATAAATGCGAAGGTGACTTTGTTTGTTACGCTTTCACGACTTAACCGCTGGACCGATCATCATGAAATTTTGTATGCACTTTGTTAGGGGAACACATAAAGACATATGATACCTTTCATTCAGAAAAAGTACTGTTACTTATCTAATTTAAACTAACCTACATTTACGCGGCAGCGAAACCGCGGGTAACATCTCGTATACGTGTAAAGTAAAATCTATTCGTTTTCACTAATTACTTACTAATATTTACTTTACACCAGAAATGTGAAGTCGAATAATTTTGTAAAATATTTAGACACCATTTCAAAAATCAAAAACGAAATCAGAAATTCTTTAATTTCAACTATTACAAGGTAATATTAATAGGGTTTGGAAACTCTTCTGTTAAGTTAAATAACATGTGTTAGAAGAGTCCCCTCTTGTCCATGGCATGCATTGAAACAATGTAGTAGCATAGTTAATTTACATAATAAAATAAACATTTAAAGGACTCCAAGTATAATAAAAATATAATATCCAAAAATCACAGTAAAATTAATGGCTTTATATAGAAATCCATTTCCCAATTTAAAAATTTATAGCAAATACTTCTGATGTAAATATTTTAGCTGTTTTTGATGAAAATATATTTGCTTATGTAAATAAACCAGATAAACCGAAAGTAATAAGCCCTGAGGCAGTTCATAAAACATTCAGATTTTTCCTGGCGGAAATAAGTTGGAACTTATTAATTTTGCCGGCAATGTTTGTATACAATTACAAATTATAAAAATATTGGAACTGACAGAAGTAATTACGATTCTATATTGTTACTTGTTTATCTTTGTGGTAGATAATTAAATAAAATATCTTATTTGAATCCGAACTAATATTTTAAATGCAAATGTAAGTACATATGTTTGTTTGATACGCTTTCACGTCTTAACTACTCGAGCGATCATCATGAAATTACGCATACATGTTTTCAGGGGTACAAAAAAGGACATGGGGCATTTCATCCAGCAACAAAGTTGTGTTCCCAAAAGAAAGAAATTTATTGAGAAAATATACGTTAACGCGAACGCAGCCGCGAACAAAATCTAATACTTTATAAATATGCATTTTAAAGCTGATCTAAATATTTACCCTTTGCATATTACGAGTACTAACAGTCACCTTTGTCATCAGAATCAGCTTCGCACTGTGACAACAGGTATTTGTTACGCACCGACCAATGCCACTCCACGACGGAATGTAACAACTTTAAGGATTAATATTATAGAGCTAAATAGTGTACTTAAATGTTTAAATAGCCCTATTTAAAAAAAAAGCTTAACGAGGGTGAGATTAAATGTAACACAGCCATTAAGTTTAGCTGGCAGGGTTAAAACTTTAACCTTAGCCCCTTCAGATAAACATAACATATGTGTTGCATTTCTTATTGCTTACTTAGCAATTGTTAATGGTGCTCTGTACTAGCAATGTGCACGATTGTATTCGAATGTGTTGACAACACTATACATAAACGTACATCCCTATCTATGTGAAGTAAGTATCGCATTGGCTCAATTTGCTCAACTGCGTTCTGTCACACGCAAAAACCAGAGTGAATATGAAAATAAAAATAATTATTCCCATTGAACGGTTTATTCTGAGCACAAAGTAACAACAGTTCCAAAATCTTGACTCGTGAAGCTCGACTACAACAACTGTCGTGATATGTGTCTAAGTCCCAATTCCAACATACGATAACTAACTACATAGCGATATACCTTGAATACATTAAATATTAATTTTAGAATGATTACATATATAATAACATATCTCGAATATTAAAACCGTCCATGTCCATAGATGATTACTTTAAAAAGCAAAACCACAATAGCAGACATCCACAAATGTATTAAAAACTCTTTCTCTGGGGCGCTGAGGAGTAAATAGGGAAATACGTGTGTACAGGAGAACTACCGTCACGTCACCTCCCACGTTTTCTCATAATGAAATTACTCTACAATTACTTAAAAACGTGCGACGTCATTTCAGAACAACTCCCATCCGTTGCATTAATACATTGGACGGTAAATTTAAAGTAACGCGAATTTATAGTTTAAATAAATTTCTGGTATTTTTAATTAAAATCGGTGTGTGGTTTATGTAAACAATCTACATGTACTATATTGTAAATTGTAGTGACACGAGTTTTATCGTTTCAATTTTATTACTAGTATTACGTTTCTAGTTATAGATTTTTGCAGACGGATTTTTATCCTAATATTATAAGGGTAGTATTTAACTGTTCCTCTTGTTTTCTACTACAAGATATGCCTTTGTTCCACCAAAGATAATAATTGTGCACTAAAATAGGCTTACTAAAATATTTCATAACGAACACCTTTTAATAACTGTTGCAAATCTGTAATATTAAAAATACTCCTCTCTATTAAAGAAGCACTTTATATTTTAGTTCTACTTCAATCAATG
The DNA here is from genome assembly GCA_963675205.1 of Catocala nupta. Classification (NCBI taxonomy): domain Eukaryota; kingdom Metazoa; phylum Arthropoda; class Insecta; order Lepidoptera; family Erebidae; genus Catocala; species Catocala nupta. Next base: position 22,280,183 of record OY776087.1, read on the forward strand.
TACACTAAAAATATTTTAATTAAACACCAATCAAATCCCAATTTACTTTTATTTATCTAATGTTGTTTATTTATCTAATGTTATTTATCTAACGTAGTTAACGTTAAAATTACATTACGTACTAAAAAATATATGGTATCAGTATAAAAAAATTATATAAGTAATAAGATATTTTGTAAAACGATTGGAATATTTGGTGTAAAATTAGTATTTTTAGGAAAATAATAGGTAATATAGCTAGCAGTAGAATAAAAGAGTGTTATATTTAGGTGGTCGTTTTAGACTTGTTGGTATAACATATTATGTATGTTGATGAAATTGTTTACTTGTAGGAAAATAATTTTAATGGGTTTACGGTAGTTTTATAGCGTAACACACTTAAGTGTAGCTTAACATTTTTGATGCACAGTTAAAAATATCCCATATTAGAAATGTGAATGTGAGTATGTTTGTTTTTTACGCTTTCACGCCTCAATTACTCGACCCATCATCATAAATCTTCGCATACATGTTATAAGGGGAACAGAAGAGTCTCATCCAGAAAAGAATGCTGCTAATAAACTTTTTTTTACGTCGGGCTGTGTTTTGACGCATACCTCTCCGCGAGGCGATAGAGAGGTTATGTCGGACTCACGGGGGAAATATGGTGAGCGACATCCCGTTAATACCGATTAAACCTACCACGATGTTTCTCCACATAACTACAATCGGCGGGTCCGCGCGAATCCCTTTCACATGCAATCGCGACCACGCCGACTTTTACTAACTTAACTAAACCTAACCTACATTTACGTGAGCGAAGCCGTGGGCAGAATCTAGTTGTCTACGGTTACAAACTAGTGCTTTCGATCTAACAGTAACAAAGAATTTAAACCTCAACGCGCGCTTACCTAAGCTGTCCATATGAATCCAACATACAGTCTAGTCTAGTCTCGCAGTTTGTACACATAATATAGACAACGGGTCTTAATCACGTGGGTAAGTATTTGAAAATGTTTATTTCGCGACGTTTCGACCAACTTGCATCGTTCGTGTTCACGGGTTGAGTGGTGTGAACACAGCGGCGCCTTCGTGAAATGCGGGTACTTCGAGACATAACACTGTCAACGTTTGCATACTGATGAACTGCGTCACTACGTTTACACTTCCTGAGGACAGGATTCTAAGATATACATAGACAATTGGTAACTATCCTCCCGGTTAAAAGTACGATGTTTTATTTATCACGTACTATTCTAGAATAATAGTGACGTTTGATGGATAAGATCTCAGGTTCAGTTCTATCCAGTGGTTTGGTCCAGACTCCAGCAAATGCTTGGCTACAGCAGACATGTTTATTTAACGGTTTTACTGCTGCGATGCCTTGCCATGATTCCTTAAGCCTCTCCTATATAGGAGCTACTGAAACTGCACCTTGTAAACACCTGGCATTAGGTGTTGGGAGAGAAATTATATCTTTTGGAGTGCGTATATTATAATTAGCTACCTTGGAGAACGGATTATATACAATCTTAAAGAATTTCTTCAGTAGTGTTTCTACTTTGTCCGTCACTCCTTTGAAGTAACTCCATAAAGGCCCATACCAGTTAACCCGCGACCAGTATCGATAAAAGTTAATCAACAAAACAGATATTTAAACTTTATTTCTTACCAATGCAATTAAGACCTGTTGTCTAAATTATGTTTACGAGGACAAATTGTAATATTTTACATGCTGTTTAGTAATATTAGCATATTATGTGCACTTAACTGTATTTAAAAGCTCTATTTCAACTGCAATCTATTGTAAAGTTTATAGTATAACAGCTTTTGCCACATCTCTCAGGAACAGTACCTATTGTTTTCAATGATTGGCACTCTATGTCCTTTTGTGTACCTCTGACAACGTGTATGCGTTTTTTCATGTTGATCGGTCACGTAGTTACGTACGTACGTTAAAGCATAACAAACCAACAAACGCAAAAACAAACTCACACATCCGCATTTATAATAATTATATTATTATTATTATTACAATTTAAAAGATATTAATAATTTACATTACTAATAAGTAAATTAATCATTTTTGTGGCCCACAAATAGTTGTTTCGGGACTGTATTATTTTTGTGTCCGTTGTTTGAACGTTCGTAAAGTTCCCGTGACACAAGAATTATTCCTAGTACTATGTCCATTAAAAAATAAATAGTAATATTGTATCTTTCCGTCCAGTTTGGTAATGGGCAATACAAGACCAAACATAACAGGTAAGAAAGACTACAAGTTTAAAGCTTACAAACTCAGCTAACAGTAAATGAATAGAATTTCTGTTTGTTTGTTCTGGTTTGCGGTTATCCTGCTTAGGTTACCTCAACGAAACGCAAAATCTCTCTTCATTTAATTTAACTACCTTTCTAGTGGTTTATTATTCTGTATAATGTAACTATTATTATAAACGTTAGGTATTTGTACGTTTTATCAAGGGGTGCAACGGGAAAACATTTTACTTCGTTAGTCTGCCAATCCGCACTAGGCCAGCATGGTGGACTATGCCTAACCCTTTTCACACTGAGAAGAGGCCCGTGCCCAGCAATGCAGCAGATTATAATCATGTTATATTATTATTAAAAATACTAGATATCTTTTTTATAAGCGTATACCCGATTGTTTTAGGTTTATCGTATAATCGTATTATATCATACAGTTTAATACAGGGCTGACATATTATTATTATTTACCTCACAGCGCATATTGCGCTTGAGGTCTCGAGTTCGATTCCTGAGCGAATTGCTTTTGTATTTTCCTGTTAAGAAATTGTCTGTAGCAGCAAGGTCTCAGGAACTGTATCCAGCAGACGATAAAAGGCTTGTCCATTCTTACGTGGAACCTAAAACTTTTGCCCATGAAATGTGGGTATAATATACCTCTGGCTATCTCTTGAAGAATATAGACCTGAGACTACGTGTGAAGGTCCATACTATCTATACTTATGTTATAAAGAGCAAGAATTTGATTTCTTGTTTGTTTGTAAGGATTTAACTCAAAAACTACGTAACCGATTTTAAAAATCTTACACCAATAGATAGCTATATTATTACCAAGTAACAAGAGTTTTTACTATAAGTAATAAAGCTTATTTTGTTACTATATATGTATTTTATTTTATATAAGGTATTGTTAATAACCTCGATGGCGTAGTGGTTAGTGTATCCGACTGCCATGCCTGAGGTCGCGGGTTCAATTACCGTATAAGTCAAACATTTATGTGCATGAAGATGGATGTTTGTCTTTGTCCGGATGTTTATTCTATGTATAATATAAATGTATTTACAAAAATAAAAGTATATATGTTTATACGTTCTAGTACCCATAGTACAAGCTCTGCTTAGTTTGGGCTAGATAGTGTTGTGTGTATATGATAGTATATTATTATTATTATATTATTATAACCTCCTTTTACGTGAGCGAAGCCGCGGGCAAAAGATAGTAATTTATAATTTTAGACATATTAATATTATATTGATGACCGATTCAATGGGCTCGTATAATAAGTTTTTGCTTATAATTATAGCTGTATGGTCCTGGGTTCGATACTGGACTGGAAAATGAAGGTTTAAAATAAATACATCCACATTTAGGCGATGAAGACCTAAATGAAGAAAGGCGCTTACTATCTCGTGAGTACGTTAAATTCTATGTAGTTACATGTACTCGTATTTACTGATTTAGTAAACTATGTTAGTAATGATTATAAGCAAAACTAAACTAACAAACAGAACAGGCAAAAAGAAGACTTAGTAGTAAAAATTTATATACCTTCGAAATATTATAAATCTACCCAACATATTAGTAATTACCGGCTTTCGCAATTTTGACCTACTGATACGCACGAGCTGTGCCAGTATGATTACTAAATAATTATCTTAAAAGAGTCTGCCCACTACACCGTCTCATACCATGACCGCGCTAGGAACGTATCAGACACGAAAAGCAACACGATACACTCTACTATAGGAACTGCTGGTCCGTGACGGAATGGTCTAGTGGGTATAGTCTTATACATTTCCTTACAAAGAATATTTTTTTGCCTATCTCTTTCCTAGCACGGTCATGGTATGAGACGGAGTAGTGGGCAGACTCCTTAATTATAATGGACAGGCAAAAAAATATTCTTTGTAAGGATATGTATAAGACTATGCCCACTAGACCGTTCCGTCACCGACCAGCAGTTCCTATAGCAGGGCGTATCGTATTGCTTTCCGTGTCTGATACGTTCCTAGCACGGTCATGGTATGATACGGTGTAGTGAGCACTCCTTTAAGATCATTTTTAAACCAATTAGTTTACGTAACAAATTTTATAAGTTGCAATTTCGGTAAAATATGATGTAGGTGTTTATTTCCCCTGGATTTGAAAGCAGCGATAGCCGAATGGGTAACCGTTGAATTACCACAAGGTCTCGAGTTTGATCCGAAGGCATGCACGTCTGCCTTTTCGAAGTTATGTGTATATTAAATAGTTAATTATCGCTGGTTTTGATGTTGAAGGAAACGTCGAGAGAAAACTTGCATGTCTGGGAGGCGAACTCGAACTAGGCCAGGGTGGTGGACTATAGCCTTACTGTTTCTTTTCATCCCGTGAATGCCACTGTTGTACGTGAGTCACGGGTCCGACTTCCAAGTCAGGCTCATAAAAGTTATTGGTTGTCAAATGTGTTCCTGTCAAAAATTCTCAATACAGCTAGCTGTCAACTGGCAGCGAGGCTTCAGAACGCCCGTAAAGGCTTTAAGGTAGTATGACCAAAGGGTCATACACCTAATCTCTAGGTCGTGTAGGATTTTATGAGGGAATAGAGAGTGCACTTGTGTTTGTTGTGCAGATGTGCTGTGACCAACATTCGGCCTGAGCGTCATCAGTGTAATGAAATGTTTTTAGCAATAAATATATTTATAGCTATTCTTTTGACCCAATATTCTCGGATAACTCGTAACTAACCATCCAGGGCTATAATAATAGCGGACGTACGTTGTGATACTTTATTATAATAGACTTTATTAGATAAACATCCTTTTACCAATTATGAAGATATTTAATTATAGAGAATTTAGATTGCCGAGTTATTAGAGATTTATATCAAGAAACTACATTAAGAGAGTCGCTTAATTTGGAATTCGTCCCGGCAATAAGCTAAAATTAAAGCTACTTATTAAGTAGTTTATTAGCGCTTGCTTTAACGGTGAAGGAAAATGTCGTGAGGAAACCTACATGGCTGGTAGCTTTCCATATTTTTTTAACATTTATGTGAAGTCTACCAACTCACACAGGGCTAGCGAGCCCTAAACCATCTTAGGCTGAAAAGAGGCCCGTGCCCAGCAGTTGAACAGTACATACATACAGTACATGCTATACATACAGGGCTGATATTTATTATTATAGCTGCCAAAATATAAATTAGTATACCTCTGCCGATCCCTTGAGGGATATAAGCGTGTGACTATATACCTATGTAGAAAAATACTTAGCCCTATATTATCGTTTTAACTAGCCAACCGCTATCAAACATACAAGCATTCACCAACCGAACTTATTCTTATTGTAAATAATTTCAACCTTATTTTCATAACAATAAAAGCTAACATCACTCCAAATTAATTACCGGTAATCCTTAGATAAGTATAGTTAACAAGGTGGTTACGTCACATTACTATCAGTTCGTGAGGTTCGATGGAATCGAAGCGTAACTAATGACCCTATGGACACCATAGCACATTTTATTACCATGTTCATGGGACATAATGACCTTAAGCCGGTTACAGTTTTATTACCTGTCTCATATTTTTATTAAATGTTGTTTAATATTTTTGTTAAGAGTTGTTTAATGTGCGGGGTAGAGCAACGGTTAAGTTATTTTGGATGATTGGTTATCACCCATTGCATTATGGAATTGAACTAAACTAAACTAAACTAACCAACCACTACCTACGATTTGACAAACCACATATACTCGCAAAAGAACACCGATTCCTACCAAGGATGCTTCGCGAGGCTATTGAAATTAAAAAACATCCTAATTTCAATAGAGAGGATGGTTGGAATGTACCACCAGCTTGGGATCCAGTCATTCAAATAGTCAAACCCAAGAAGAAGCAAAACACAGCTAGACTTCATGATACTTTGAGCTCATTCTGCGTAAATAGGAACACCAAAGATTAAATTATGTTCGGGTACTTTAAAATAACTAGCTACACTTCAGAACGTTGGGACAACTACCATCTTAGTCTCCCCGTGAACATGGCTGCTGTAAAGCAACCGAAACGTCGGGGCAAAGTGTAAACTTAAATACAAATAGATTTAATTAGAAAAAATATATAGCTTAAATAGTAGTAAAATTCAATAATAGTAGTGTTAGAGTTTTCAAAATTATGTAATAACAGTGTTTAAAGTAAAATAAACAACGCGATAAAATCCGTATAAAGTGTTTAATTTCAATGTATAACATTCGCGTAAACATAAGACAATATAATGTTGGAATGATAAAGAGGTTTAATTGTTCGCCTTGCCACTGCCATTTCGCCAATTCTTGTGGTTTCGCCGTTTGTTTGAATGTTTGTAAAGTCCCAAGCGATATAGGAATTACATCAAGAGCGAAAGTGGTCAGAAAAAATATATCGTACGGCTGGCTGGTAGTGGACGCACGATATATTTTTGCTATTGCGGGTTCGAGCCTCACAAGGGTATTAAAATGTGCAGACCACATATCGATTAACTTTATACATGTTTTTTTTTTAAATGTCTATACCGATACATGCCGAAGATTGCCAGGAATTGGGGTCGCAAAATTACTAGTATACGTATTAATCCCTCAAGCTAAGCTAAACCCCTCTTTAACGAGTAGGTTCTGTTCGTCGATAGTGCAATGCGTAGGCAACCTATGTTCTTTCGATCGCAAGTCCAATGTCATCCACTGGGCTACCGATACTTCCCACATGCGGTGACGATAACAGTTTTACACTAACACAATCTTCTAACGAAGTTACCCCGAATAACTACTGGTAATGTCCAACATAAACAGCTGGAAGTGGATGTATATTTCGCTCATTTAAAAAGGTTACTTCAAACGATATATTTAGAAAAGAAAAATGTCTGAGAAAATTTGTGGCCACCATTTTAAGGGTCACGAATTGAAAATGAAAATAACATCTGTTGATTTCTCAACGGAATTGAAAATTAATTGCTTAAAATAGTAGCTGTTCTATTTTACTGTTTTTAACATTTATTAGACACCTTTCTATATTGAGTTCACGTAAAATATGGATATATCTTTTTTGTATTACTTGTTGGCCTCAGAATTTTACACGGACTGTGGGGGAGCGCAGAAGGCTCCCAACCCGTTAGGTATAATAGTTACAGTTACAGCTAAAGTCTGAAGTGTAGGGCACTCGGCTAGAAATCGGCAGATAAAGATTAAAGCAGTAACAGTGTTGCAACTAAGATATGGGAAAGAACACGTTAGGAACCCTCCTATTAACAGAATACCTAGTGATTATTTAATCGTAACTCAATCGTAACAAATTTCACATTCTCCCATGTGCGCAATGTCCATAAAAGGATACAAAGATTTTTGTATTTTATAATGCCTATTAGTATGCACACAATGGATGAGCACAAGTCCAGTGGCATATTAAGATAGGAATATTTTGAATATGGTTTTAATTTGCGTACATGACACCTGCACTTGACAGTGCTTTAATTGGTCCCATCGACACTGCGCCGAGTCTTGTAGGCTACATTTTTGTCTAGTGTCACCCGGAACAAAATATCCACAAATACTCTAGATGTTCTTTGTGACCGTTGTTTAAGCGTATTTATCTGTGATTTAGGAATTAATTCTAGTACTACTACTATTTTATAACCACTGTTGGTTATACTAACCAACAGTGTTTATAAAATAGACCTCTGTATAATTAAATAAATAGAATAATACGCCTTGGTTATGTTCCGTAAGCCTATTAAAAGAATGTCTATCGAAAACTTCGTGGCAAACAAAATATTAAAAATATAAGAGTAGGTAATAAAATTTCCTTGGTTGCTTTTTTGGAAAGTGATATTACTTCTAGTAGGGTTTAAGACGATAAAATCGTTAATTCACGTATTTCATGGCACTAATTGCAAAACAATTATTGGCCTCATGCGTACCTGCATTATTATGTGGTTTCATAGTAGGTAGGTGTTGTTATTGTATCTTAAAAGGTAAATCCATAGCTATGAGAAGAAGGTGCATAGAAAAATGGAATGGTATTGTTCGCGGTTCCATATATTTGTTTAATTAGTTAATCAACTGCTGGGAAGGCAAGGAAATATTATTATATATTTTACTTAAATGTCTACCGATACTAATAGCGCGTTTTTCCATTTGGAATATAACAGTAATTATAATTAAATATGTTCCATTTACTTTCCTTAGATCACCAAAATATTTTGACTGCATACTGCATATAGTTTTAAATCGGATTTGTGTAAACTAGGTATACAGTCAATGTAGCTACTTATATTCAATAATTAGACATGTTGTTCTAATTTACCCAATTAGTACCTACCTAAGTCACGAATCATTAAACCCATTTTTTACGTACCCAGTTCAAGCTTTTTATCGTGGAAGCTTTTATAAACATATAATTACTTTACAAAAGGCACATCCAGAATCAAAACAATTATTTGTGAATCACACTGGACACTTAGCGACAAACGCTTAGTGTGGGGACAGCGGCAAAGTGACGCTTACCCGCTACACCATCCGTGGAGTCGTTTATTGGACCTTTACCGCTTATTATACCAAGTAAGTGTTATTCAGCGCCTGAACGCACTACACATACCTACGATATCTTGCTACTCACGCACGTATACTCCGGATAGATTAGGCAGAGATATATTACATCTAAACTACGCCAGTCATGCTTTATAGTCCCTCGCAATCAGAGGCGAAATTACTGCCACTATTTTTCGTAAAAAGCACTACTGCTATACTACTGTGTTCACAAACATTCAGACAACGAACACAAGGTTTACGCAGACTAGGAACATTAATTTATGGAACACAATTTTTTGTGTGTGGCTTTCAAACTAACAACACTCGGTGTTGTGGGAAGGCGACTATTTAAATCGCTTCACCATTTAGGCAGTTCGCTTACGAGACCATTTGCAGAAGATTTTCTGACAGACAAAGCTAATAACACTGTGCCCGGCCCGAGAATCAAACCTACAACCGGGTACTCAAGATCTCACATAAGGCGAAAACTTACGCACCAGATCCAACGAGCCAGTTCAGTTGTATTCAATACAAAAAACAAACCTAAACAGCTCATAAGAATTTTAAGACTTCCATAACTGAAACTAATATCAAGAACTAACAAACTTTATACTCCGAAGCGATGACGTGCTGTCGATAAATCAAAACCTAAAAAAAACATGTTCACAGCCAGACTCGCCGTTTCCTGTCTCAAGAACAGCCCACAATACTCCCCAGTATTAGAAGCCTATAAATATACCGCAAGCGAATTTATTTACAGTTGTGTACTTACATTGTTCATTCGTTTCACACATACTAAGCTCTTGTGAAAAAGAAATACTTAGGTTAGAACTTTTAGTATTCTGTGTGCATTTGTCCGCAACTTCAACCAGAGAGGAGAGAAAATTGCATCCAATTCAATGTAAAATGTATGCCGGCTAGCCACCAAATCAGCCGATTGAACAAGTAAGTAATGAAGTATCTAAACTTAATTAGTTAATAATGTTCTACTGCTCTAGAGATTCATTGTTCATAATTAAGTTTCGTATTTATTAAATATGTTGTGGATGCAGTAAAATTACATATATGTATATTTATTTTATTTTAGTTGTGTGAATGCATCGATCAAATATACTAGTGAATGCATTATCGCATACATCTTCGCGGGGTGACGGAGAGGTTATGCCGGACTCACCGGGGAAAGATATCCGGTAATACCGACTAAACCTACCACAGTGTTCCTCCACTCCCGCGAGCAATTCACGGAGCTGCGATGCCCAGGCGGGCAATCCGCCAAAGTGTGCAGCGCCGTTTCCACAACAATATCGCGGCAGTCGCCGCAGTGATGACATCTGGGCGTCTCCTGCTGGCCTATGCGACACAGGAACTGGCCAATATAACCGTGGCCAATCATTATCTGAGTCAGCCGGAAGGTGAGGGCGCTATGCCGCCTCCCAGCCGTAAAGAGCCATGTCCCGATGACCCCCTCATAGAGCCTCCGGAAGGAGATGTTTGGCCCTCTAAGGTTGGGCAGCAGGCGCGCGCGCACCTGCAGCGCCCCGAAGACTGGAGGCCAAACGACGGAAGTGAGCTACAAACTCCCATCGGCTGTCGAGCAAGAGAAATTGAGAAAAGGCCTATGCCCAACAGTGGGACAGTTTATATATAGTGCTGATATTATTATTACATAATTAAAAAGAACAACATTTCAAATAAAAATAATTTTGAATACAATCAAATGGGACAGTGGCTTGTCTATTTGTTAGTAGGGGTAATTGTCAATTGATAAAAAAGGATGCACGATACAACGTTGTAACGTAACTGCTATCTAAGTGCAGGCATGCGAAGGAGATAACGAAACCACTACGCCCTTTTCTCATACACTTTAAAATATGAATTATGAAACTAATTTTAATGATATTGCTAGGGATTATTATTAACTTTACTCTAAAGTATATAGAGCTCAATCTCCGGAATCACTTTTGAAAAATCATTTACTATTTGATAGAGACATTATTCCAGATGACTGTTGGCCTTATATTATGTTTAACTTGGCCGAAGATCGGGCAGTCATAAACCTATTGAGTCGTAGCGGCACACCGGTGGTCAGACACTAAAGTATTTCAATTACGTCTGACATTCTAACAAACATAATATAATTGTATATTCTTATAATTATACTTATATCACTAAGGTATAGGCAGGGACTATTGCTGTAGTCCCTGCCCTGTTATATCAATTTTTTTTCAAATTAATATTTATATCTCTCCCGCTAGGATCAAACCCTCTTAAACCACTACACTTTTCGTGCAGTGCTTTATGCACTCTTATCATTTTCTAAGATAATATTTCGCACAGTCTTCAATTCTCGCAGAGGCACATAAAAATGTGTGATCCAACAGTAGTAGTCCGATGTCTTGGTGTACATTGTATCCGTTGCTTCAATGTTTGTAAAGTGCCTCGTTACTAAGTTTTTATCATGTTACCTTTAGTTATACTAAACGTTAGTTGGTTCAAGTTAGTAATGTAATAAGTGGGTGAACGTACGACCTTTTGATAGCAAATCAGTAGCCTTAACTATTAGACTATTTTTTTATTTATTGAAATAAATAAACAGTTATACAGTATAAGTTTAGGTTAGTAGGTATTACAGCTACGGTTAATAATACAACCAACGACATTATCCACATGTTACAATCTACAGGTTTTCTTAATGCTAGGTGATGTTTAACTAAAATACATTACAACTGTTAATACTATGTCACATAAATATGATTTAATTTAATTTCGGTGTAATATGGCTTATTAATGTTTTTTTGAAGTTTTGTAGTGTCATGGCAAATATATCAATATCTTCAAACTTTTATTATAAATATCAACAATACGTCGCAAAGGTGATCTCAGACCGGCATTAGTTATGCACTTAGTCGTCAGAGAGAGGCGTCGTTGTCTAACCTCACGGATATGCATGGTTCTTGGCACAATATAGCAGATTCTGTTTGTCAGTGTGTTACAGTCGAAAGCATTGTTATATAATCGGTAAAGAATTAATGTTTGCAGAAGAAGTCTTCTAGATTCTAGGCTAGGTAGTTTATAGGTTATTAATAACTATTTATATGTTAAGTGACCTCTGCGAGTTCTAAAATGCAGAGCACTCAGGAACTTCCACTGTACTTTCTCTATTCTGTCTTAATAATTGTTTTAAAAAGGATCCCAAACAGAGACTGCGTATTCTAATTGCGGATGAATTAAAGATTTGAATAGATGGACGTAGGTTTCAGGGTGCTTGAAGTCTTTTGTTGCTCTCATTACGAATCCAAAGTGTTGAAAGGCTTTATTTACGATTTTTCAGCTTGTGAATCTAAATGCTGGTTTGAGTCCAGAGTTATACCCAGATCTTTAATTTCATTTACTAGTATTACTAAGTGTGAGTGTCTTATCAAATGTATTTTTATTTTTAGTAAATGTAATATTGAAATATTTAGAGGTATTTAAACACATTTTAAATACAATATTCTAATAGTCGATCTAGGTCTTCTTGGAGAAGTCATAATTAGATTTAAATGTTAAAAATATATTTAGATCGTCGGCATATAATAAGAATGTAGAGTATAAAATACATTTATTAATATCATTTATAAATAATATGAAAAGGAGAGGCCATAAAATAGATCCTTGTTAGACTCCAGAAGTTATTCGAATTTGAACTGGTCGAAACCCGTTAATAATGACACTTTGACTCCTATTTGTTACATATGAGGCAAACCATCGAAGTAAGTTACCCCGAATTCCATTGAACGCTATCTTAGCTAAAAGCGTTTCAAGGTCCACCTTGTCAAACGCTTTTTGAAAATACGTGTACACAGCCTCTATCCAATCACCCCTATCTAGTCCTTCAAACGAATATTTCGTATATAGCAATAAATTCGTCGTACGTCGCGCTGCACAAAACCCTGTTGTTCACTAATTATGATATTGTGCAGTTGTGGGTAAATTGTATTGTGAACTAATCTCTCAAACAATTTAAACATAGCGCTCAGAATGGAGATTTTCCTATACTGTTCCACATTTTGTCTTGAGCCGGACTTATGTATAGGAGTGACGTTGGCTAGTTTCCATATTGCAGGCAAGATACCCTTACAAAGACATTTATAAAAAATTATGTACAATGACTTATATATGACATCAGCTGTATTAACTAAAAAGGAAGGTGGGATGGCATCCGGTCCTGGTCCTTTGGAGTGGTCCATGGCTTTTAGTTCTCGCTTCAGTATAGTTTCACTGATATATAAATCGTGAATCAAGTCACCATTATCAATACAATTATTCGGAGGTACCCACTGGTTTATATTTAAAGTGGTAGGCTCATAAACAGACTGAAAATGTCTGAGAACATATGGCATATTTTACTAGGATCACTAGACTTTTGATTTTTGTAATGCATTGTTGAGGGTACTCCTTGTTTAATCTTGCGGTTATTAATATACCTCCAGAAATGTTTTATATTTGATGTAATACCGTCCTCCACCGATGCCATGTGTTAGCAATCATAGGTAGAATATAATTATTATATAGAAATATTTAGTTAAATGTAGCGATGTAGAAGCATTATTTGAATATGTTTAATTGTATCCGTTATTTTCTGTTGGCAACACTGATTTTTCTCGACTGCCACACTATGCTTGATAGTATAAAACTAACGCGCGGAACTATAACGGGCAGTCGTGCGTTGTGTGGCGATCGGATAAGTTTGTGAAGTAAAAGTATATTAAGTGGCGGATATTGCATTGAATTAAATCAGGTATGCATATTGTGTAACTATGTAAACTATTAATATAAAATATAATTATGTTACAATAATATTAAAGGAAATAAATACTTGAGAACTGATTCTAGAGTTTCCTTACACATGTACCGTGCAAAACATCTCGAACACTCTGTTTTAAAACGTGACCTGTACATAGAGAAAGATTCATAATCACAAATATTCTTATATTTTTCCATCTAGTCCACGCATTGGCTTTGTTTTTATAAATACGTATTAACATTGGGGTGAACCAAATGGGAAAATGCTTAGGATATATAGTCTCTACAGGCGTGTGGTTTTTTATAATGCCGTAAAGAATGTTATAAAGTCTTGTCACTGCGTCTTCAGCTGATAAGCAATTCAGTATATAATCACAATCCATGGCGTTAAGTTCTGCGTTGATTGGACAATAATCAGCTTTATGAAAGTTGTATTTGGTCACGGAACCACGCACCATGTTTGAGTAATTATCATTTGTGTGACAATACAAAAATACTTAATGTTTTCTTTATCAATAACCCTTTGAAGAGCTTCGAGACACATCACATAAACCTTATCACAGTCATCACGCGTTCCAGGGGGGATGTAGAAGGTACTTATGAGTTTGTTGTTGAGGGCATTAGAGTTCGGTATTATTACATTTACATTTTCAAGTATACTAAAATGCGTTACTACAGTGGTTTGATAGGCGTGCAGTTCCCACCGGGTAGCTACAACACCACCCCCATCTCCTTTCTCTGTTAGTATACGATCTCGATCGCACCTAAAAACAGTGTAACGAGCGTCAATAAATTCACTGTTAGAGATTTCTGGAATAAGTCAAGTTTCTGTAAGTATTATTACATTTATTACGTGATAATTTTCTAAGAGTATGTTCAAATATAACGTGTTTAGCTTTGTACGGATACCCCTGCAATTTTGCTAGTAAATAGATATATTATTGGTCATATCGAATTTTGCATTTTGTGTAATAATTCTGTAATATCAGCCAGTAGTATATAATTATCATACGCCAGTTTGTGTGATACTTGTGTTGTAAGTGCAGTATATTGTGCTATGATCATCCGTGTCTTGCGACTTATTACGATAATTACGTGATTATTGTTATAATGCTATCTCGATATTGCCAAGACAGCTATCTTGTGATTAGTTACATGACATATAATTATTGTAATATAATATTTATGACAAAAATACAGAAAAAGTAAAAATTGTGATAAAGGTTATGTAATATAAAAAAAAGATTAAATAAACAACAAGGCATGCATGAATAGATTTATTGTTTATCAGAACATGTCCGGGTCTTAATCTTAAATAAGTCGTTGGAGTTACGTATGGAAAACGTATGGGAGTCTTCCTTCTCTTTGACCAGTATTGTTGCATTTTTAATCCAAACAAACTTGTAATTGTTTTGTTTTGCCGTTTCGCGGAAGAAACGACACTTTTTTTAAAGTTTTATATTCATTCATGGAGATCCTGTGTGTGATGCCCGAGAAGCCCAGGTGATCAGAAGTAACGCCCTTTTTCAATCTAAAAGCGCTTACTATTTTGTCTCGTCTACCGTCATATATGAGCATTACATCATTTATGTTGTAGTTTAATTGTTATGATTACGGCACATGGTGAAGATCCAGGTTCGATTCCAAGGTTGGACAAAGAATAAATAAGACATTTACATTTATTTTAAAAAGACCTCTCTCTAGTAGGAATATATCCTGTATCACGGGGGACCTTACAAACATTCGAACAAAGAACACTAATTTTTAAAACAACTAATTGTGATTCACACAAGTTTTTGTTTCGAGTGGGAATCGAACCTATAGCACTCGGCTCATCGTCAATGGGAAGGCGACCATTTAAACCATCACGCTATCCGTGCTGTCATACTAGTAGGAACTAGTACTAAGCTTCTTCAACTACGCCACTAAACTCGACCCTTAGAGCTCTTACACACGAGCGGCATGTTGCCAACAGCAGAGGTAACTTACAGCCGTCATCACGCGTCGGCAGTAGCCGTCGACGCGTCGGCGTCAGCCGTTGACGCATCGACGGCAGCCATCGACATTGCCACTTCGAAGATCAGCGACAGCCGTCGTCAGCTCTCAATGAGTTTGAAAAATGGATACAGAGAAAAACAATGCCCATATTGATGTTTATTGAATAATATTTCTTGAATCCATAATTAACGATATTTTTTATTTTTCGTTTTTGTCGGCGTCGACGAAGTAAAAACAGTAACAGTTTTTCTTCTTTGAAATCCATTCTCCATTCCAACTGAGTCCTATACTAAGACAGCTGACGACGACTGCCGCTGATCTGCGAAGTTGGAATATCGACAGCCGCCGTCGACTCGTCAACGGCTGCTACCGACGCGTCGAAGGCTGCTGTCAATGCGTGTCGACGGCTGCAGTTACCTCTGGCGTTGGTAACATGCCACCCGTGTGAACCGTGTTTTTTTTTTTTTGATTCCCTGGAAAAATGCTTTGTGCACTACCCGCCGGCTAGGGGACGGCACCGGCGGGGCGTGTGGGTCTCACCAGCCGAGTGCTGGTATACCCACTAAAAAACCTGTCCACTACCTACCGTAACACAGTCAATCCGACTTAAAAACGCTTACACTAATTTACATTCTTAACACGTTAAATAGCTAAAAAGCTATAAGTTATAAAATAACCCCTTACGTGCGAACACATTCATTTCCCTTAATTTGTTTAGTACCCATACGTCTAGACAATAAAAAAGTGCAGTTGAAGCGAGCTAATCTTGACAAGTCTTTAAATTTATATAAATCTAGATTATGCCTGTGGCTTCGCTCGCGTAAATCTAGATTGTGTTATTTTTATTCCTCGGGAACAGTAGGTACTTTTTTTGGATGAATTGATCGAGTAGTTAACACATTCGCTGCCAACTCCGCATATTTGCGGGGTGCGAGGCGTGCGCAGGAGGTCAGCCCCGCGTATCTGCAGAGTGTGCACACGGCTAACATCCTATATACCCATAACTACGCTACATACAAAATAGAGAATTGTTGGAAAGGGACGGTGCATAGTAGTGTCGATGTAATGGTAAGGATAGAGCGCCGCGTCCTGTTCAGCGTGAATGTAACAAAAATATAACGCACTCTTTCGCTTCTCGCTTATTCGCATCGTTCAACTTCTAATAGTTCAAAGTCCGAACAGTCTAGGTTGATGTGTCTACGTACGTACCTAAAATAGACTAAATATATTTCGGCCTCTCGCGTGACACCAGGAATTTCAGCTGGCAGTGAACGTGTTAAGGCGTAAAAGTGTAACAAACAAACAAACTCACATTTGCATTTATAATATTTGTTATAATTATAATTGTGGACGATATATTCATAGTAGAATCGAAAAAGATGACTGTTTGATTAGTTCAATACACAAATTAATTCATTAATCTCTAAAAATTATATATGTACTATTTAAACCAGTATATCCTTATTGTATCCTTCAATACGTGTACATATTACTTTAAACATTTAAATAGCCCACATATAATACATACATACACCGTAAACGTGTTAAACTACATCTTAAAAGATAAAGATAAAATTCTCCGTTTTAGAAATCCACCGATATAACGTCTAACTGTAACAAAACTGACAGAAAACTAGCATCAAATCTTAAAGAGATTTGTATAAAACTAATCTTAATTCTACCCTCAGTTTGAACTTAGGTCTCAGATAAGTAAGAACAACCGTAAAGTACTAATGAAATAATCTCCGCTGTCTTTCTAAGCATTAAACTTGAATAACAAATCCCGATTGTATGGAATCAAGTGTAATTTTCTTGATTGAGCCTTTATTTTAGTAGGTACAGTCAGCAATATAAGTCGATACACATTTGCGTAATTTCGATCGTCGTTTTTAGTGTCAAACGATTTCGTAAATGATAATGAATGTTAATTTTTTATAACAGTAATATTTAAACTATAGTTGATCATAATGATGATTTCAATATACCTACTTTACTTTTCTTTGTTTTTTACATCTTTCGCCCCAGCAGTATTTCTGGTATCGCGAGGGACTGTACAAACATTCAAAAACGGACACAAAGAACACTTATGGCCAGTTTTACAACTATCAAGTAAAAGTTATCCGAAAGATACATCGCATGCTATCTGACTCTTGTTAGGTTAAAGAAGAGAGATGGCGAGACTTTTATCTTACAGATATATGCTATTTGGAGGAGGTGGAACATGCCTTTAGACACGAAACAACTAATCGTGGATCATATAAATATTTGTCCCGTGATGAGATCGTACCCGCAATGGCACGGCAACAGTTGTGAGGTGACCATCCAAACCATTGCACCATCCATGCAGTCAATATACAGGGTTTCCTGTAATTAATGGATAACTTTGAAATGTCTTATAGTAAAACTGATAGCCGTTCAGAAAAATATGAAGAAAAATCTATCCTAACTACTACCTGAGATATGTGTTCTTTTTTTTTATTACCATGTATAACTTTCTTGTATACTACGACCATAAATGAATGAATTCCATAGGTTTTTTGTTGTTTTATTATTAAACACTAATTATGCTAATAGATAGACAGTCCTAAGTATGACTAGCTATTGCGCTTTTTTAATTTTTTTTTCTCATATTTTTCTGAACGGCCATCAGTTCTACTATAAGATATTTCAAAGTTATCCATTAATTACGGGACAGTATGTATACGGAATAATAATTAGGATTTCTAATTCATAAAGCAATTTACAAATTTCTTGTTCAGTTACTTATGTACCTGGCTGTACATTTGCTCTAGGGCTGGGTGATTAGATAATTGGTTACAAAGTCTCAAGTACTAAGTTAGTAATCTTTTATTCAATCAAGAATCTTTTGTGTTGTGTTGTGTTGTATTGTGTTTGATGTGTATTTAATTATATCATCCATTATTAATAGGTACAATGGCGTTGTCTTAATAGTTATTGAATTAATATTGTCTTATGTTTACGCGAATGTTATACATTGAAATTAAACAATTTATTCGGATTTTGTCGCATTGTTTATTTTAAAATACATTTGTGATGTGTAATTTAAATGGTTTAAATTGTAGTTAAGTTTAATAATAGTAGTATTAAAGTTCAAAATTATGTAATAAAAGTGTTTTTAAATAAACAAAGCGACAAAATCCGTGTATAAAAGTTTCATTTCAAAGTTATTCAATTATTTGTTAGTAACTTCTTTTTTGACAACTCTCGCATTCGTACTCTAGTTATGACTCGCAGGGAAATTTACAAGCATAGAATGAATGGGCACATAGTGCAAGTTCAGATTAATTATTTATCGATCATAGAAATTGTCTCGTATGGGATTGGAATCCACAACAATCAGCCGCTGCTGAAGGAGAGAGGCGACCGCTTGTCCGCTGCTCTATTGGGGAAATTAAATAATAATAATAAAATGCTCGGTTTGATTTTCCTGAGGCCAAACTCATTAGCTAACTGGAATCTGGAACTGTTTCTTACTTTTGACAATTATATCAACAACAAAGCAGGCGAGAAGTGAACTTTATGGAATTACTTTTACATAAATGTGTTAACCAAAATACAATAAAATTACATACAAATATCACAATTATCATGAATGAATAAAACCATAGATGCATATTATGTAGGTAAAACAAGTATTTTTTTTATTATTTGTATATTATTTGTTAATATTAATAATATGCATTTAGAACACTGACTCCTGACTAAGAATTCTCTTAAAAAATTAAGCCGAAATATAACAAATATTACAAACCAACATAATCATATGAAATTGAAAACACCTTGAAAATCGTCTATAATTATGCAATGCAAATATTTATTAAATTTAACTTGCAATATCCCAAATCCATTGAAATCCAGTCATTAACAGTCGCCATAGTATCTAGAGATCAATTTATACTGGTTTATCATATAAACAAAGTAGAGGCCATCCGGCACATAATATTAAATTTCTGTATAATCAAGCTTTTATCTCGTACGGGTACAATAATGAGGGCCCGTAATTACTCTTTGGCAGCCGGAAGCAACACAGACAACCGAACAACTTTTATAACCATAACGCGATTCGAATCGGTAATATAATATTGGGCACAAACAATATAAATGAGTATAATCGTAACTAATATTATAAACGCGAATGTGTTTGTTTGTTTATTATGATTTTACGCCTTAACTACTCGACCAACCATCATGAAATTTGTCCCCTTACCGATTACCTTTCATCCAGAATATTTTGCTGAAGGATAGAAATGTATTAATTGGCTACATAAAATAATGGTTGTGAGTTTCTTGCACATATTTTCTGATAGGCTCAACCCTTTGCCTAAACCTAGCAAAAAACCCAAATGTAACTCACTAACCTATATTTTTTGACTTTCATAAGTATTACTTTGTGACCTAATTAAATAAATGATTTTTGACTCTGACTATTGACAAAATCTTCTTTAACGTGAGGCAAGCCGCGGGCAATATCTAGTGTTGAATATAAACAGTTGTTTTAATAAAAATGTTACGTGTGAACGATGGCCACGTTGTGTGCGGCGACGAATTCTTCGCGACCAGTCGTCTGTGACAACAAACATGGGTTGTCCACTTGAACTATGCGTACGCGCCGCACGCGGCCGCCATGTTTGATAGATACTTCACAGTATAATGTACTAAGAACTGTTCGTATGAGTGAGCAAATAACGCTTAGATAGCGCGGTGTGAATACATTTGTATTGTAAATTTATGTTATTATATTTTCTTACGTACTGTAACTTAGTAAATAGTTTGTGGGTTTTGCTAATAATATGCGCAGTCACGCAGCTGTTTAACTAGATACGCATTTACTAATTTGGCACGTCTACGAGAATATACAGTGAACTCACAAGCGCCCTGCTCGTCTTACGTAATGATGTTCGTACACGATGCAAGAAGCTTGCATTTTTTACATGCGCAAGTTACATGCGCGAGATATTCAAGCAACTCACGATGATCGTTTACATGACGCATACAACCCGCGCAATTGTGTTATCATGCGCATTTTTCGCGCGTCGTGTACAAAATACATTAGTTATAGTATTTTGTTCACCAATAAAGTTATTTAACATTGGCGAAAGAGCATATCGTGGGTTCGTTTTCAGATTTACTCCAAAGCCAGCAATCTCATAAAAATGTTTAATTATACTTATTACACAAAAGACTACTTATTAATCAATCCTACTGAAAACAAGCCAACCATATGCTTTTTATATTATTATTCGTAAATAAAGCTCAACTTTCAAAATGAACCAATATTATGTAGAACCATAGAAACAAATGATACGACTGAGGGTACGTTAACTTAACGATTCTCTTATCGCAGCTACCCGAAAATTATGGAGATAACTATAGGTTTTATTCGTAACTAAGTATAATTGTGCTCTCCTATTTAGGTATAATTTGTATCTCCGTCTGTGGGTTAATAAGGAAAAACCTCCAGCCCCGAAACCATAAAATTATACGATAATGGAAGCTAGCTATAATCATTACGCTATACTTAAACTCTCGGAGCCACGATACTAATATCTTATACGTAGTTACGTGCTAAAATACCTAAATACAATTTACTAGTCAATACGAATTTGTACGACCGCGTTCCGAACGAAATAAGCTGTTATTTATTGAGTGCAACTCGCAAGGCGTTCGCACTAAATCACAACGTCCATTTGTCGAACATAAAACGAGTATATTGTACTGAAGAACCTACAGTTTAGTTTTGAAAATTCAAATGTTAAATCCAACACTTGCGTTTCAAAGAACTGCGTTCATAAAAACGTTGATGGTAGGATTGTTCCCGGCAGGACTTCCCATCGCGTTATGAAAGTAGAGGCGTTTTTATGAGACAACAAATCATTTTGCTTCATGTGTGGATAACGCCATCCTCATGCATAAGTAATGTGCGTTATTCCGGCATTTTGTCCCCCGATTTATGGCCTTCCGACCGAACCGAACAGCTGTTAAAGTTTAAAAATAAAATTAAATTTGATTGTTGACTATCAACCAAGGGCAATTAATGAAATGGGGCAATTAGTTATTACTGTATAGATATTCGAAATAAAAGTTATATATGGCTGTGTGCCTATAACGTGGTTCTGCATAAATATTGATAACACGGTACGATTTATAGACTTTGCACGGGATATTGAACGGAAAATATGACGATAGCGCAATGGATAAAATATCGAAGTTGCGATCAAGAGGTCGCGGGTTCAAATCCCAGCTATTGCACAACTGACATAAACTTACTCTCGAGAAAAACACAGGACATAAGCTGAAGGTTAACAATAAATACTAGTAATCCGTTACTCGAATTACTAGTAAATAATCTTCGTAAGTAAAGAAAGATGATAATTAATTAAATTACCTACATAATAAAATATATAAGTATTCGTATGGATAACGAAACATCCATCACATAAATAAAATAAATATATAGTACTGAGATTGTTTTAATTTCGCTGTGAGAGCGATGTTTTTTATTCTGTTCAAAGTCACAGTCGCCAGTTGATTGAAAAAGCTCACCAATTGGAATTGGTAAACGCTCTACTGACCCAAAACTTTTGTACTCATCATTATTTTTATTGTTAAAAAGCTTACTGGCGTTTGGGATTGCACCTTACTAGTATTCTCGTTAACCTTGCCGAATCGTACTAAGGGGTTTACGTACAATAGATGAAATTTCAAGCCTCAACAATTCGATATGTAGTTTCATTCTTTTGCTTGAACATGGAATTGCTTGAATGTTGAAGTTATAACCATTAATATTGCTTATTGCCCGATTAGCTTGCATAATATGAACCGGGATAAATGCGCGAGATATTTATATGAGTTACTTGCGCTGGCTTGCGTCGCTCGCTTCCACGACGCATAAAACCTGCAGCAGGACGTTTAGCGCGTGTAACCCGCAATATGTACAAGAGTAATTAGGTTCAGATTGCATTAAATATATGCAGTATTACAGATAAATAGTTATTGAGTTTTTCTAAATTCTCATATTCAATAACTTTAAGTCTTAAAGTTAAACGCAAAAAATGTTAGAAAAATGAGACAGGGCCGTAAAAATAGATATGCAATCTCTCTATAAGGGAGACATACTTCAGTCTCAATTATCTCTTTAAGTGTATTATGATTTAGTACATGCATACACACCTATAACAAACCAGTATAGACATGGATATTCTATGTATGTAACATTAAATCATAACACAATCAAAGAGACTGTCTTTCGACAGTCTCTTTGATTGTGTTGCAGTTGTGTTGCAAACAAACAGTAACACACACTTTATTGAACAAAGTGTTACCTAAGCTACTATTTTAGATCAAAATGTGTGCCACATACTGTGTGTACGTTTATGTGTTTCATTCCAGCGATCTCGTAAACAAGAAACAGGTAAACATCCCGTGAGCTGTTGGGAGAGCTTCATTACGAAACAATGTTTTTATGCTTACACTACCCAAGAGTGATGGCGTTACACTCTCTTCTGTATACAGTTGCCAACGTTTTTATAAAGAATTAATTATTATTTGGTAAATATTTGCACAAGTATGTAAACGGACAACATGTTTTTTACTAGTTATTATCAGAGAAAATATGGATATCAGCTTAACCATATCGAGACGTATTGATAAAGCATTGTGTCTGGACACCGATGGACTAATTAAACTCTCCTCGTTTCATCTTTCAATGGTCCCACGATATAAGTTCACGTTTATAAGTGCAACCGATCGTGAAGTCCGGTGTTCGATTTTCGGATCGAACAGTGTGAGTTCGTTTATTTATTAGAATATCCTTCGCATGTACTCTAAAATTTTTACTGATATACAGCAATTGCTTGCCTTCAATATGTCAAAAGAAAAATTTTGGTATAATAATTCTCTGCCAACGAACTATGCTACACAGAAAACTTATTAAAACGTCATACTAGTCTATCTATAAAAACTAAAAAAGGCAAAATTCATACTGACATGGTTGTGTGTAGTGCAACAATTTAATATCTGGATTTTGCCTCCAAATAAAATACTTTATCTGGTCGCGAATATATTTTAAAAACTTTGATTACAACTTTTTCCTGCATATACATTCTGTAGATAAAATATTTTTTTATAAAAGTGTATCTCCGTTTTATTCAGAAAGGCTTTATAAAACCGTGACACTATGTGCGTATATTGTTACTTTAAAAATGTGTATACATTTTTGGGTGCATTGTAAGTAGGTACATGGGATTCGGGTGACAATAAATAAATAAATTAAATACATGCTATAGTATATAAATATAAATAGATATAAACATTTACAATTTTTAACACAAGCAGCGATAGCCAAGTAGAAGACCGTTGGTCTGCTACGCAGAGGTTTCGAGTTAGAATCCAAGCCATGCATATTTGCCTCTTTGAAGTTATGTGCGTATTAAATAGTTAATTATCACTCGCTTTAACGGTGAATGAAAACATCGTGAGGAAAGCTGCATGTCTGAGAGTTCTCCATAATGTTCTCGAAGATATGTGAACTCTGCCCACCCGCACTGGGCCAGCGTGGTAGACTATAGCCTAACTCTTCTCATACTGGTAAGAGGCCCGTGCCCAGTAGTAAGTCATTTTGTTTACATTATTTAACTAATTTTGGTTAATTCATATTTATTTCACGATTATTATTAAAGTACCGGGTCAAAAAGCGGATGCCTTATGGTACGACATTGTCTGTCCATTCGTCTGTCTGACACAGCTGTTTATTTTCCACGAGCATAGATCGCGTAATTAAAAAATCATGTGCAAAATTATGTCCGATCAACTTAATAATAAAAAAAAATCGGTTGGAAATTCCAAAATAATGCAGTCTAATTTTAGCCAAAAGTAGACACTTACCGCAATTGAAATTAAACTTCTTTATACGAACTTTATCGCGTTGTTTATTTTGAAACACTTTAATGAAAAGAATTTAAAAAAAAGACTATAACCTTCCCTCAAAACAAGGATTGTTTAACCCTGATGTCTGGTGACCGACAGACATTGAAGCAAAGAACATCCAGACTTCGATTATGGATGGGACAATATTTGAATTTTTGTCTCAGGCGAATCCACAATACTCGTAGCATCCATTTACCACATTATTTTATTTACCATACAGATAGTGCAATATAGCCATTACACATAATAATTAAACATAAATTAATTCACGTTATTAAGTTCACAAATAAATTAATATGTAAAAGCTGTTCAATTAGCAAGTGTGCCATCTTAATTAAGATGGCACACTTGATTCTAATTAGAATATCTTTATTATAAATTGTGCAATTGTGAGTGGTGTCATATTACCAACCCCGACTTGTAATTGAACCGGCTAGAAATCAGTTCGCATCAGTAATAACTGTAATTGTGCTCATCACAAGAGTAATACACGCTATGGTTCGACGTTGATTGTTTTTTTTAGGGTTCCTTCTTCGTCGAGATAAATAAAACCATTAAAGCGACATTTGTTATGTTTGCTACTACTTCCTATAATAAAAACGGAAGCATATAGCGTGATTTTGTCTGCTAGTTAGAACTGGCTAGAAAAAGCCTAGAGGTTCTTATTATAGTGTTAAGTCTTTTCAGACTAAAATTTGCCGTGACATTAATTGGAAGCCATCAATGACTTTATTATTATTATTAAAGAAAGACCTACGTATGTTCTTTTACAATATCTAAGTTTACACATTTGTAGAGTAGTTTTTAATATTCTAACATAAAAACATTTTTGCCCGACACAGGTATTGAATATAGGACATCACTTCGGCCGTAAGCGTATAGGCTAACTTGTTCTTTATTTTTTCATAATACTACTCCCTGTCTTATATTAATTCCTGTGTTGTGGACTTTAGAACATTCAAACACCCAGAACAACTATTTGCACCATTTTTTGTCCCGTGCTTGTCAAATGCAGAAGACACGACGCAAGGCTAATGGCGAGGCGACCATTTAAAACACTACGCTAAACAGTCAACGAAGTCAAGTCAAGTCAACGAAGTACTTTATTTTTAAAGTACGCTTTATCCACATAAACAAACTATTAAATATAGTACGGAACTAACAATACATGTGTTGTCACACTTGCCATCCTTTTTTATCACAACACAGCTCAATGTCAATTGTGATTCGTCTCGCGTTTTTTCAGTGTACCCAGTGATTACATACCTGTTCTAACATTGGTTTAACTTGACCCTAATTGAGATAGTTGTTTGATAGCTGGGTGTTAGATACCCCATCATTTTTATTCAATGGACCGAGTGCTCTTCACATTCCAGTTTTTTTCTACTTGATTGCATCTGATGATATGATTATAATTAAGCCCTGTATAGGTATTTTTATAGCACCTAGAAAATTCCGGACATTCTAGAGTATTATTTCTATATTTAAAAGTATAAATTAACGTTTTACGTCTCAGTTCTTGTGTGTCTCGTTTTTAGGGTTGCGTACCTAAATGGTGTGAAGAAACCCTGTAGTGCGACTTTGTCTGTCTATCTTTGTCTATTACAGCTGCTTATCTTAGCAACTATTAATGCATCAACACAATTTCAAATAATAAATCATGCTGGCGCAGCTGTATTGCAAGTAAAATATATTATTAACATTGTTTGGTTATTGCAAACGGTGCGAAAAAGAAGACAAAATACTAAAATAGGATTACTACGTCAAATTAGTTCTAACGAAGGATACCAAATGCACATTGAAAAAGGGATTAAATATAATGACCATCGAAAATACTAATTGCACAGCAAAATATGCTTACTAAATTATATCATAACGAGCATCTATACGCCTCAAATCACTGCATTGCGTATCGGAAGGGTTAGGTTTTGTTAGGTTCCTTCCTAAACCCACCCAAAAATATGAGCCCTGCGGAGTGGGGCTCCTTCGACTTAGTTTGATCTCTTTAAATATATTTTAAATATGCTAACCAAAAATACCAATTGCACAAATTAGTATTTTTGGTAAGCATATTTTGCTGTGCAATTAGTATTTTTGGTGGAACAAAGGCAAAAAATTGAGGGACAGTTAAACACCATTGCAAAATATCGATCCTTCGAGGATATAACTGATGTGTAAAAGCCATTTTGATGAAAATTATTTAGGTATAAATGTAACCTTATTCAGTTTCTCAAGCTGCATCGACCTGTGTATTTAAAATAAAGATATTCGCAATAAAAGTTATACGTACTACCCAGAAAACACCGAAACATAAAACTTTAATTAAAAACAACAAAAATTATAAAATAAAGAATAATGTAAAATTAAGATTTAAATTTTTTAGCTATTCTAAGAAAGTAGTATTTTGGATTTTACTACATTTCATCCTCGAAGGGCCGATATATTTTAATTTTGTTTTACATATCGTTCGTCATTTTTAATATCACAAGTTGAAATTAAAAATAATACCATGCTTCTGTTATCTTCGAAGTTTGCTAATCAATAATACTAAAGTGCACTAGTTAGAGAACTAACTCAGTTTTTAAATTATTGACGTATTACATCGATATAATTTAGGGTGTGATAATGGGTAGGGCTTGCAATCAAGAAGCCATAAGTTTAAACCCCCATCCATTACACTGTTGATGCCGGCGTGAATTTATTCCTCACACAAACATACTAGCATTGGCTGCGAAACAAGAATACTAGTAATTTATAACCTAAATTAGCTATTACTTTATTTGAAGAAGTATACGAGCCTAATTGTTCAATATGTATCCAAGCGGTACAGAGATCAATTAAATTAAAAGAATTAATCTTCTGACATTCTAAAGCTAAATTAATAATTCTAAAGCAATTTGAGACTTATTTGACCGATTTTCTTGAGCCATATGTGATTCAAAGTAATATTAAGTATAACTGTCCCCGCGGTTTCTCCCACGTTTATGATTACTGTTCCCTCCTATGACTCAAAGCGTGATATAAAGCCTGTACTACTCCTGGATAAATTAGCTTTCTAACAGTAAAATAATTTTAAAATCGGTCCGATCGCTTTTGAGTTTATTCATAACAAACATACAAAAAATATAAATATTTTCTTCTTTATAATATCAGTATAGATATGAATATAAACATTTGTCACACATTTAACCAAAACACACAAACAAACTACTTCCCAACTAAACCAATCTAACCTTTGGGGAGATACAGCGTGATGTTATTATTTAAGCATTTTACGCAACATATTCTGTCCGTACATAATTTCTGTGAGCCATAAAAGTCAACAGTGGCAATGGTTATAACATAAATACGGTGACGAGGGACAAAAATCGTATTCAAAGTGTAGGAGAAGGAATATTTACGAGTTCTGTCTGTATAGTGCTCGTAAAAGGAAAGTATGTAGCTAAGATGTGGGCGATAACATTTGGATTAACTAAACACTTCTGGTGAGCCGTTAAAATAGAACGAACTGGACTAAAGGCCGGTCTTCGTTGAAGAGGCAACAAGAATAGGATGGTTTGTGCAAATGCAACGCAATAATTTCACTAAATTTCATTGTGTGTCGAAATGCTAAGCAGTATTTTAAACTGGCTGAACCTGAAATTCTGTAAAATCGTAAAATTATATTTATTTATTTGGTTAATTTTCCACAGCCTCTCTGTAGATCTTTTGATTGTTAACTTTTTTTTTAATAAACAACTCCGCATTTGTATTTAAAAACCTATAAACAATTGACACTAAGAACACCTAAACGCGGAACAGTTATACGAGGATAACACAATTTATTGCCCCGTGTGGGGATTAAGTCACAACACTCGGTGCAGAGGCATTGGCGAGACAACCACTTATACCACTACGTCATATATGCAATTATGCTCATTATCATGTGTTGATCTTTTACGATAATTACAAGATGGGTACTATCACTGCACGGCAATGGACTGATTTGCATGCCTGTAGTGCTTCCTTTCGAGTAACTCTACCCACAAAACATTATATGATGTCTTTCTGTGAGGTACTTTACCAGACTTGCTTGATATTATCATCCGCTTTAGTGGTGAAGAAAACATCGTAACTAAAGCTGATGATGTTGAAGATAAGTACTGCCCTGCACTTGATACTAACTCATTCTGACACGAAACCCTATTTATGAAATTGAGGCGTGACGCTGAAATATCAGCAACCCTCTATTTTACAAATTGTCTAATAATTGGTAACATAACTTTTAGTATGTAATATATTTGTTAATAAATACCTGTGGAATCCTAGTAGCGATATCCGAACTGAATAATAATCCCTGAAGATGAATATTTAAAAACAACTTCTGATTTAAAATATACTATAAACAAATTTAACTCTGATGCCAATTAAATTTCCAGTTATCGTAAGCGACATGGCAACCAATTTCATACTTATTAAATTTTCGTCAATGATTTCAACACTTATTTTATTTAGCTTTAGCTGCCAGCTAGTTACTTATTAAATTTATTCCATTACAATTTGTAAAAATTTGTTTTTTTGTGTTCTATCAACGAGAGGCAGAACTGCCGCCTTTTCGCCTTTCGTGGAAATTTATCAGATTGTCTCAATAACAATTGTCTTAGTACCCAATTTGACCAAAAATTATAATTATGATGGTTGAACTCAAAATTACAATAAAGAAATATTTTGGATATCTGACACTATAGCTACATAATTATGTCATTTCGGATTATATTATTTTTAATTCTACTCTATTATTTAGAAATAACAATGTATTCCAATAAATAGATTATCGTCATAAATTAATAAAGCACCAACCAGCAAAATATAAATTATTTGCCCTAAATAGCTAAGCCAGATGATTCCTGTCCTCTGACTTGACAGTCAGAGTTTATCGACTATTAATACTGTGACCAGTATCGATAGTCGAAGTAATAGCAAATAAAAATCCACCAACATACCCAACTATAACATGCAAAATTTATTATATGAAACTAGATGGTAAAAACTAATAAAGGCTCAGCCAGCGCCGAGCCTAACCGGCAGTTTATTACAAAATAGGAATAAATAAAGTTTACACAGCCATTGTGTGCTGTAATAAGCAGTCGAGCAGAATAAAGCAATTAGATCTCGTGATAGCATTTAGTGCGGCGAGGAAAAAGCCGCCAATTTGGTATGTTTATGAGCTTATGGGAGCATGATGAAGAGAATCACTAACCACTTAATTGTCGAAGATTGCTGTATACGTTCATGCGGCAGCCATTTAAAATCTCTTTTAGAATGTAAAAGATTGTGCTGCATGCATAGTCTTTATTTGAAATCATAAGACTGCACGGATGACGTAGGCAAGTGGGCGCCTCGCCGATGCCGCCATTATTTTTGTGTGATCCACAAATAATTATACTGTGTCTGGGTGTACTTTGTGTCCCTTAATAGCATGTTTGTAAAGTCTCCCGCGAGAAATGCATTAATACTTACTACTTTCTATGATGAATACCTTAAGCTTCTTTTCTCTTTTTTAAATCATAAAAATAAAGTGTAATAAGAACAACATTACAATTTTAAATAAAGAATTCTTACATTGCCATATCTATGCATTAAAACTATAGTGTTCTATGTTAGGATGACGTCTTTTCTTGACCCTTATAGTTTTGACGCGTATGATAGGATTGGAATATAAGTTCTATATGTTAATACTGAAGAGGCGCTTACGAGTTAAAACACTCAAATGCCTGTATATATACAAATCGTTGGTCAAATGTCACACCTACATTTCGCCAGCTATGTGCCTTTGGCCTTTTTTTGACCCGTCTACCGGGCTATATCCCATAGCTTGCGCTGCTTCAAAGACTTAATCAATTACTCGATTCTAGGATGAATTTTCTCGAAATTAACCCAGCACGATGTATTGACAGGTATTATATGTCTATTGTTAAATACGTCTAGCTTTTTAAATTGGGCGAATAAAGTTTTACACAAGCACGTCTGTGCCACGTTCGTAGCTTTAAGCTGTTTTGTTGCAAGTGCCGAGTGACACATGATCCGGTCATGTTTTATAGATGAGCGTGAGTGATATACTGCGTGAGTTATGGGATGTCCATTACACATGAGGTTTTTGTGCTAATCCTGGTAGCAAAGTACGATCTAAGATTAAGTTTGCTTGAAAATAAGAGAGCTTTTATAAGCATTATAATGTAGACATAAATATAATATCAGCTCTGTATTAAATTGTCTCACTGCTGGTCATGGAACTCTTCTCAGGTTTGAGGAATAAAAATAAAGGGCTAGGCCATCCACCACGCTGGGTCACTGCGGGTTGATAGTCGTCACAAGTCTTCGAGAACTTTTAGGCAAGTATGCAAGGAAAATATCGCAATGAAACACGATGTTTTCCTTCACTGTTAAAGCAAACAATAATTAATTATTTAATACACACATAACTTCGAATAGTCAGATATGCTCGCCTTGAGATCGAATTCCGTACCTCTGCGTGGTAGTCCAACGTAGTTGATATAGGAACCGGGCCCTAGACAAATACTTGTTTCTAAAAGATATGGTGAAACTTTAAAATCCTAAATGGGGTATCAACTATGCAGCATTGACTCTAACACACTTGCATTTTCATTCGATTTTCCAGATTTAATCTATCAATCAGTCAACACGTTGCTATCCCACCAATTTAAAACCATAACCAATTTGCGACATTATTTCTGGTCTTTCATTTTACCATTTCAATTGCTATAGAAAATACATGTGTTATTATTTAGTAGTATAGTAGTTATTATTTACTAGTAATTATTCAACGTCATATTAATGCATTCCGTTGTATGCAAACGGTTGTTATCCTAATCAATTGCTTGTAAATGTGGCTACTCAAAATTTAAAGGGACTGTTGATGTAGCGACACCTCATAGACAAAGAACTTACGAGAAATTTTAAGAGATGGCTCTGTACACAATTATCTACTTTGCTATATATTTCTAAATCGCACAAGCTAAGTTTACTATGCAAGTGCCCGATATCAACCGTTGCGCCCGCCAGGCACGATCACCCAACATGGTGGGAAGATTCTTCCTTTGTGTTAGAGGGATATTAGGTACACCATTATTATTACGGTAGTCCTGATTATCGCATCGAAGTGCGAAATAATCGCGACACTTTTAGTATTTAATACGGATTCTTACGTATTTCGTCTTATTACAGTAAAATTGTATACAAATTATTACTTTCCTCTACAATCATATTGGTTTTATATTTCTCCATGCCCAAGAAATTATATTGGTGATTGTTGGTAAGTACCATATTGCCGACAAATATCAGAAATATTATTTATTTTGAAATCTCAAATGTCAAATAAAATAGAATCCGATTACCATGTCTATACGTGATAGAGCACTTTAATTTTATAGATTGATTTCCAACCTAATTTAGCAACAGTAAAGGGTTCAAAATTGTCTGTCAAAGATATTTGATACCTGAAATACGTATTTACTATAGAGTATAATTTGAACAATGAGATTATTTGTCAACTGAATGTAAATACGCAATATTCATGTTCGCCTTCAAGTAGCATGTGATTACGTAGATATGTAGGCTTTGACCAAATATTGAATATTATCTTTTATAGAGAAACCATTACATCGATCATCCAACATCGAAACATCATCCTTGTAATAATATACCTAATAATAGGGCTGTTTTCTTCTCGATAGGATAAAACTAGTTAGATTTTATCCTTTTTAGTTATGTATAATAATAATAACATTATCACCTCTTTATATAAACAGTCTACTGCTAGGCACGCGCCTTATCTTAGTGTGAGAAAGGTTAGGATATAATCCACCACGCTGGCCCCAAACTTAACATATCTTTAACAATATTATGAAGAACTCTCCAACATGCAGGTTACCTCACCATGTTTTCCTTCACCGTTAAAGCAAGCAATAATTAACTAACGAAAAGTCAGAGGTGCACCTTGGGTTCGATCTCAACACCACTGAAGAGTTAGTTTAGATATATCTACGAATTTGCATCTTTGTACTTCAGACTCAAAATATATGACGAAAATCAGGTATTACACGAAAATAATTAATAAAATATATAATAACATTCGAGTAATTTTGAGAAAGTACTAGTTTATAAAAATATCCTTTTGCTTTTAAAAACTATCGTTATATAAAATAATATCTTTATCGAAAACGCAAAAGAAAGGGTAGATACATTAAAATTATTACCAACCAACCGCACCAACAGATAATTATTATGTATATAGGTAGGTATGTATAAATTACTGTCGCCCAAAATAATTATCCGTAGTAAATCAAAATAATTATGGATAATTATAGTATTTATGGTCGCGAGTTTACTGAATTATGAGTCTCCTACAATATATTGAAATGTAAGTTATAATGCAATACCGTCCACCGTTTCTTTATTAGTCCGGTAATAAAAGTAACTAATAAAGCGCGATAAATTCGATGCCTCCTTTGTTTACTTTGGTCAATGTAACTGGTACACGGAGGAGTATTTATGTAAGTATAACTAGCTGAACTGCGCAACGTCTATGCTTCAATGCGTCACATAAGAGATTTTTCATTGATGCTTCGCTCCTTCTGGTCGTAGCGTGATGTTATATGGCTTATAGCCTTCCGCGATAAATGAGCTATCCAACACGAAATCATTTTACAATTTGAACCTGTTGTACCTGAGAATAGCGTGTTCAACCAAACAAACTAACTCTTCATCTTAATAATATTAGTATAAAAGTATAGATGACGAACTAAGCAGTTCTATAAATTATACTTTTGTCATTACACCTACTTTTCAGCAGCTATGTTTCTGGGCCTCACGTTAAAGGGACCGTCCACGTATCCAGCACCAAACGAGGTGCTGCGAACGAGAATTTCTTGACCGAAAAACCCAATTACATTAGCCCGACTTGGGAATCGAAGCTGAGATCATGAAAAGCAGTCGCATTCGCTACTATTGCGCCACCAAGGGTGTTAAGTGTATTAATATACATACACAATAAAATAATAAATGTAAAAGTATATTTTTTGCTAAGTTGCCCGACGGAATGGATTTTAAATAATAATTTTGATTTAATTCTGTGACTATAACGTAGGTTTTTGACAACCCTTCTGAATTTTGTCGCCACGTAGTCTACTAACACGCAAATTTGTTTTTGTAATGAAAACGTAGTTTGGTGCTTGCTAACCGTTTCAACTAGATCCCTAATTTTGCAATTGAGGACCTAAAAAGTACAACGAGTTTTTACACCAAAGTTAAAAAGCTACAGGCGAGTTATGTATGATTCATACCTGACAAAACGGCATTCGATGTATCTGCTTAAACCTTACTAATATGTACTAGTTGTTTTACACGATTTCACGCTTTCACGCCTTAACTACTTTACTAATCATCATAAAATTTCGCATACACGTTGTCACGCGGACAAAAAAGGCAATAACGCCTACCTGTCATCCAAAAAAGGAATGTTCTCGAGCGAGCGAAGCAGCAAGCAAAAGCTAGCTAGTACTTATATAAAGTTTACTTTTATCCAAAATATATATAGGAATCACCGCGTATACGAAAGTATGCCGATATGTATTTGAAGTGACAGATCGCTGTTATTCCCGATCCCGACTGCTTGCGATGCATTTATGCCATTGCAGGCGCTCTCCTCTCTTTCTTATAAATCGTTCGGCGCAACGCACTAAGATGCCAGTGCACTGTTACAAACGCATGCGATCAGTGACTGCGTGACGCGAACATCTTATTCACTACTTTACCATTCGCGCTAATGAGAAGGCGCGAGTAGAGCCACATTCAGTGAGGTCTGATTCGTACATTAACCTAGATAGTGTTGCAGTTGTTGTTATTCCAGCTACAAACTCAGTCTGAACATGCCTTGTGTTGAGGCAAAACAAAAAACGAGACAAAAATCTGTTACAAGGCTGTGTTGTAAATGAGAAGTATTTTTGATCATAATTGAAATTGAATACTTAAGAAAACAATGATTTTTAAAATCTGTGTCAATATTTTGTTCAGCCTTCATATTAAACAACTACACTGATTTTGATGCAGTTTTCACAGTTTAGTAGGTTGAAGTTCAACCTAAAATCCAAGCCAAATATCACATAATTATAATTATTGAACATAATTATAATACATCCGGAGATATGGTTCACAGTGTGATAAACGTTAATGACATCGCGAGCGCACTTTTGTTTACCAAACAAAGTCATAAGGGTAGGTTTGTACATAATTAGGTTAGTATATAATTAGGTAAAATTATTTTTAATTCGTGGTTTCAAGATGTTGTACTTTGCACATTGGATTGATATATTATATATTGATAGTTGAGGTTGAGGTTTTCTACTGTGGTATTAAGTATACTTATATATGTACTATCGACTTGAGCGACGGTTGACCACTCCTAAGGTTAAAATCGCTTAGCAGGCCAACACTTGGTAGGCCACCCGTGACACGCCCTTTTTTTGTTTGAGTTTTATTACACTTTACATTTGTTTACTGATTTGTTTATGATACCATCTGGCAAAAGTAAGAAAAGTCTTAAAAACAAACGGTTAGTACATTTTTTTGTTCAAAGATTCCTTTTTGATTGGTTAACAAAATTAAGGGCGGTGTCACTTAAAGTCAACATGTGTAATCATCACATCGTTTGGACACTAACTTGAGTGAAAGTATGTCAAGGGGATTCCTGTATTTTTTATATCTAATATGAAGTTTGTGTTTTTATTTGAATAATTTGAAAATTTTTATCGATCCATATTGGAGCATTTCTACTTTGCTTTTGACTGATAGGTACAAAAGTTGTGATGGTTGATCCGATAACGCTGTAAAATACTACCACCATTTCGTTAGCACTACTGTAACATCCCAGCTGTTTTTCCAATCCATATCCTTCAAATGCTTGTTTATTATTTCATGGTCAGCCTTGTGGAAGTTTCTTTTTGCAATGCTATTAGATTTTAGTTTTTGCGATTCTGTCAATGTAATTTGTATATCTAACGGAGGATGGTGAGGGTCTACAACACTTAAAGGATCCGCTTCGCTAACGGAACAACCTGGAACGTCCACCAATACAATATCTAGCTGTTTGCTGTTTTTATTGGTGACATTATTGCATTGCCGGAGATTATTAACTGATGTGATGATGATATGATTATTGTCAGCCTCGATGGCGTAGTGGTTAGTGTAACCGACTGCCACGCCTGAGTTCGCGGGTTCGATTTCCGCACAAGACAAAGATTTGTGTGCATAAACATGGATGTTTGTCTTGGACTGGGTGTTTCTATGTATAATATGTGTGTATTTACAAAAAAAAGTATATATGTATGTTTATCCATTGTCTAGTAACCATAGTACAAGCTCTGCTTAGTTTGGGCTAGATGGTGTTATGTGTACATGTGATAGAATATTATTATTATTATGTAAAATCAATAAAAAGTTGATCTAGACTACTACTGTGCTGATTTTTGAGAGGATTATTCAGCTCACTCCATTTTATAGTCTTTAAATTAAAATCTCCCACGATACATGTGTGCGCATTATGGCTATCCTTGTAAGAATCACAATTAAGAACAAAATGTTCCAACATTGATTTAGAGACAGGTAGCGGCAGGTAGACTGCACAAAGATCAAGACGGTGGAGCTGCTTTGTGCGCTCGCACCGTATTTCTACAGACACCCATAGATCCTCACAATTACTTTATCTATGTAGTAATCTTTTTGAAGCTAGTTTTTTAGATACTGCTATTAGGACATCTCCGCCATCCTTATCCCCATGGTAGCCTAAGCTTTCCCTGTCTCTTCTATACACCCAGTACCTATTATCAAACAACTCATTATCGCATAAACTACTATTAAGCCAAGTTTCTGGTAGAATTAAAACATCGTAATTACAAGTTGCTATTTTACATAAAAGATGGTGCGTTTTCGTCCGCAGGCCTCTTACATTTTGATAATAAATCTCAATATTAAACAAGTTGAATTTTATTTGCGCATTGTAATTAACATGCATAAAAAGCTTCTATACAACTAACCTTATTTTAACTTATCTAAAGTTGCTAAGTTTTTACCACTATATATTCTAATGTAACATATTTGCGCATTAGAACACGACCGCTTCTGATCCACACAAATTGGAATCCCATTTCTCTAGCTCTGGTTCTAGCAGCAGCATGCAGTGCTTTATTGGTTGCTGATAAGTGCTCCATTACGTAGATAGGTTTTCCAGGTCTCGCCAATCCAATATGAGAAGAGTTCAATTTATCTCTGTTTTTCTTATTAAAGTTAATCGACGCTGCTAAAAATTGATCGCGGAGTCTTGGCGAGCTGAATTGAACGACGATTGACAGAGGCTGAGGAGAGTCACGGTTTACTTTGGCAATTCGTGTGCAGTTTAAAATATCGTTATCTGTAACGGCGCAGCCAATGACCGACCCCACCTGTTTTGTCAGGCTAATGATATTTTCTGCTTTATTTTCGGGCACGCATTGAATCTAGTGGTACTAACTAGTACAAAAGACAGGTGATCTAGAAAAAACCTTCTGGAAAATATGATGTTAATTGAAATTCGTGTTACAGATCATCTGTCACCTATGATAGTCAGAAACTCTCTCGAAGTTCTTAATTATTATTTATTTATTTTAAGACTGCTTTTTTAATCGCTAAATATTCCATAACTGAGAAACAGACTTACGTAGAATGATATAAAAATAACAGGAAAGATAATCGTCTCTAAATTGATTTCCTATTGTTATATAACATAAAGAAATATATTATATTGTTGCGGCGACGTTCTCCAACATTGACATCATACATAAAATGAATATATCCGTACACAGAACTATAGAACCTCCGTATCACACAAATTGTGTTTCGTAAGGGGATCAAACCACAAAATGGCGGACGACGGTTTTAATAACGATTGTATCTTTCAATACGTAATATATTATATAAAGGATTTATTATGAAACGTTTTGTTAAAAGCTTTACATTTACACGAATGCTCATACAATTGATTCAATATGATAATTTGTGCATAATAATATTATATGTATATATGTATAATAGATATTGGTATAAGAACAGCTGCTGTAGCATATTGTACATACTCAAGTTTAAAAAAAAATATCATATAGTAAATTTTCATACAATAAACCTCCTTCACCTTCCCACTTCCTTTTTTTCTAAAGGGTCGGCAACGCGCAAGTAATGCCTCTGGTATTGCAGGCGTCCATAGGCTACGGTGACCACTTACCATCAGGTAGGCCGTATGCTTGTTTGCCACCCTAGACGTATAAGAAAATAAAAAAGTAATATAGATTATTATATTATAGCAATATTAGAAATATAGAAAGGATCAGATAGGTGTATAACGCTCATATTTATTATTATGCTTTCATAGAAACTTTACATTATGTCTTCTGTTTATCCTTTAACAAGGTAGGCAAAGTTATATTTCACCTACTACAAGCTATATAAGACTCACATCACAGAGCAACTATGCTAAGACTAGATGGCCTAATCTCATAGACATCGTCCTAGCAATTTCTCCACATAAAACTTGACTAAATATTTGCATAACGAAGAATTCAATAGATATGCGTGAGATAAAGCACACTTTACTAAAGCTAGAAAAATTGACTGATTCTATACATATAAACAATAAATATAAGTATCATCGTAATAATATTAAATGTGTTTAGAAACTGTTGCACTACTGATTACAAACGTATTTGCGAAAAGGATTGCTCATAACTCGTAAGTCATAAGCTACAATGCTTAGGTACCTACCCAGTGCGGATATAGCAGCTTCAACATCTTTTAAAGCTATAAGATATTTCTAACGTTTTTCTTCGTCGTTAAAGCTTGTAATAATCAAATATTTAATAAGAACTTAACTTCGGATAGGCAGCAATGCAAACCGATGACGTAAGACCTCGGCATAGAAATCCAACCGTTTCCCTCTAAGCTATCGCTACTTCAAACCAATAAAGTTAAACATTAACAAAGTTAGTAATAGGGCCAATAGCCCTAACATTACGACTCAATTATTTGGTCCACTTTGATTTATACAGGCATAACAAACCGTTGATTGAGTAACGAACGTTTGAATTAATCGCCAATAACAAACTTTGTTTGATAACAGACGTTTTAATCAATAATTGATATACCCTTCAATAACAGCTCTTGTAAGTATTCAAGATTTTGAAACTAATTGTAACTTCGAAACAAACTTAATTTATTAATAGCTACAAGTTATTTTAAAAAATTTTATTCAAATTTTCATTGCATATAATAAAGCCGGACGTAGCCAGTACTTAAAACTATTTTAAAAACAATAAAATGAATAGAGAAGATAATGGAAGCCGTTTACATCGTCTATATAGGTACCTACGTTATAAAATTCTGGGAAGATAGATATGACGGCGTAGTGGTCATTTCGCACGAAATGTGCGAAAAGTGTCGTTTCGCAGACGTCGATATTATTATAGTGTGAAACGTCCCCGTTTTAACAAGAAGGTGTGTGCATTGACACCTAATGTATATAGAATCTATATATTAATACGTAAAGTAAAAACTTTGTACCCCTTTTTACGAAGATGGCGCTCACGGAGGAGTATGAAATTTGGCACAGTTAAAGTTTATATGGAGAAGGACGGGCGAATCCTAATATTTATATAAAATATGCATTAGAAATACATTATATTAATGAAAAAACACTACACGCACACAACCATGCATTTGACACACGCAGTTGAATCGCGTTCGTAGTATTTCGGCATTGTTCGGCTGATGTAGTACTACCATATATCAATATATCATGATTAATGAGTAATGACATATATCAGCAATATCTTACAGGCAACCTTTGGACGGATTGGAATGTATATACTATTTATAATATATTCACGTATTTATATGTAGATAATAAAGAAAAAAGAAAACAAAGTAGCAAGCTTAGGAAAATCGTCAATTAAAGAGTATAAGTAGTTAAGTAAATAATAATTTGTTTGAAAAAGTTAGGTATCTTAACCTGTATAGAACGAAATCTAAATGAAATGTGGTTATATGGGTATAAGATCTAGACAATAAAACCTTAATAACTATCAAACTTCAAATTTAAATCAATTGTGGTCGAATTTCGACCGCTAGGCGACCGCTATTAATAATGAATATTTAAGATGTGTCGCTTCGCACAATCCGTGCGAAGCCGTCCTAACGGATTCGAATTAAAAACTTACAAAACTAAACTCTGAAGACCTAGAATACCAGACATAATTAAAAATCTACTGTGTTGTGTCTTGCCACCGGTGTGCCGCTGCGATTCAATAGGTTAAATCATGCAAATATTATATCTATCGAAAGTAATAACATACTATTTTGCATTTGTAAAAATATAAATGCAATATATGTATATATTTTTAAATATTACAGTTATATAATTTTGATTTAAAAACTGCTGCTATGAATTTTACAATACTAGCTAATGTAGAATTTAAAATTTTCTTTAATAGCGAACGTTCCGTTTAATTTTTTTTTATTTTACAAATTACTTTTGGCAGCTCTTGTTACCTTACTAATGGAGTTTTTAGCGTTATTTTCGCAGTACGTATTCAGCAGAAAAAAAATCGCAATTTCACATCGCTAGATCAGTACTAAAAGCTTAACTCTATGGTAAGATTTGCTTTTAAAAAATGTAGTTTGGGCAGTTCCTAACTTTATAGGTTAAATACGTTTTATTGTAACTTTAATATTTAAACTAAACCTCAAGTTAAGAAATAAAAAGTAAATTAAGTCCTTTATAAACCTCTACACTCCAAGTCTCTCGTTTTGGTACGGATTGGTCGGATATCTAGCTGCCATCTAGACTGCAAAATTGCGTCGGGGAGCAAGCCATTCTGAGATTCTAAATTCAATTTTGAGATCAGCAAAATAGTGACGGCGCCGATTTTAAAATACAGGCTTTGAATTAAGGTTGGCGAATAACATAAGTAAGGCATCTGCTTTCGTAATATTATAATTTTTTGTTAATATTATAAGTAGTTGTTTTCTCTGTTCAAGCAACTAAATACATTTTGCTGGACTGAAATTTTTAGATAAACAACGTGTAGTAGAAAGACGTGGTCATATTTTAGAGTCGTAATAATTATATAATATGATAAATAACCTATGTCCCTGGATCAAAACAAATCATTTTACATTGTATTACATTTTCAGTAATTAAACATAGAATAAGTACGCGTACTTATAAAATCACTACATTTTTTATACTTTTAATTAAAGTTTAACAACAACTACAATCTCTTAGCTTATCTGCTTTCCTGGTAAAAAGAAGATCACATGGTTAAAGCAATATTCACTAACCTGCACATTTTTCTGTCACCCTGGTAGATACTTGATTCTTAATTTGAAACAAGGAAAGCCATTTCGACGCGCTTTAGGTGAACACAGGGGAATAAACAAACAAACTCTAACACTTTTTATGATTTAAAATGTTGTTAACTTGTATTCAGATAGATTATTCACATATGCGATAGGCACACGATGTCGTAATATTGACAAAATGTTTATCAATGTCAATGAAAGAACCATAAAATCTCTTTACATCATTGTTACAATTATCGAAAGACAGACTATGCTAATACAATAATTATCATGGAAATATCACGAATGTTGACTTAATGTTTCTATTTTTAATAAGAATTATACATATTTTATGTACACTATTTTTAATAAAATGTACACAGGATAAAAAATATCTACGTACATATAATACGTAGTAAAATGTTGCCATTTATTAATTATTTTTAACCATTATTAATAAGAAAGAGTAACTAACTAAAACTTGTAAGTCACCAAATATTTTCGTTACGAAAAATCCTACTTATTAAATGATTTCATAAATACAAATTATAAATTGCATTTAGTATTTTGTTATTATTATAGGGCATTAATTTTTAATAAGGATCTATGTTAATTATATATGTATTACATACCTACTTTAATTAAACCATGTTGAAATAGGGTTAGACTTACTGTGCGCTCCTCCGTGGCGTCGTCGTTATTTGTTCCGCCGATGACACTCTTGTCACGGCGAGAGGTAAATCGCACTGGGCAGCGACAATATTGGCGACCACTGGGGTTGCCCAAGTCGTAAGTCGTATCCGGTGATTGAGACTTGAGGTGGCCCTGTCCAAGTCCGAGGCCGTCTGTTTCCACGGTCCTCGGAACCGGCCACCTCCAGGGTCCCACAACATGGTAGGAGGGGTCCGCATCGCTGTCGAGCCAACCCTTAAGTATCTGGGTCTCCTGCTCGACAGCCGATGGGACTTTGTAGCCCACTTTCTTTGACTGGTCCCCCGTCTCCTGGGCGCTGCAGGTGCGCTCGCGCATCTGCTGCCTGGCCTACTTTGGCGGACTACCCTGCATGAGCACCGTAGCGCCGTGAGTTGATCGCGGCAATCGGTATGGTTGCCCTCTCGCTCCCGGCCGTGGTTCAATCCATGATCCGCAATGAGAGGTCGTGGAACGCCGTCGCCTCCTACTGTGAGGAAGTTATTTCCATCAAGGAGGCGGTGGAGCGGTAGAGGGAACGGTTAAGCACTCTCCCCAACCGCAGAACCGGGCGCCGGAGGGCGCGAAATAACCTCCAGCTACCCTGAGGTTTGACCTGGGGGTAGTGGACTTCGTGGATCTACCCGCCATCCGATCAGCACCCGGTGTGCGTGTTCCCACGCGCGCCTCTGTGTCGTGTCCGTCTCCCCTCAAGGCCATCAGTAGGGCTTTTTAAAAGTAAAAGTACTTAAAGGGTAGGTCTCTTTGTGTAGTGGCCTGCCGTTTCATACGGCGCGGCGGCGCGGCGGACCGAAACATCGGCGGGGTCGCGGCCGCATGTAAAAGTGATTCGCGTGGTCCCGCCGATTGCGGTTTTGTCGAGGAACACCGTAGTAGGTTTAGTCGGTATTACCGGGAGGTCCATTATCATCATTACCATCTTTCTTTTACCCCGATGAGTCCGATATATCCCCTCCGCCCGCCCCCGCGGATAAAAAAGGTAGCTATATAAATCTTAGAATTGGCAACATTGTCTTCTTCATTCACAAGTTCTACCTATTCCACGTTTAAATGCGTTCCCGCGCCAGCTGCGCACGGTGGATCAAAATGGTATTTTTTGGAGCTAACGATATGAACTGTTGATAAGTCTTTGCGACCACTCATAGTAAACTGTGTGTAGTTTAGAATATTACAAGAACACTAGATGTTGTATTGCACCCAAACAAGCAATAACTAGAGATTACAGTCTATACTGAAGGGCGTCTTTTTCTCGTCATTCATTCCATAGTCTATTGCTCAACTAGACTATTTAAAACACCTCTTACAATACTTAAAGTATTAATTTATTTTAAATGATTTATTAGATTATTAATTTGTACTAATTGTTATTTTGTATTCCTAACTGTAAAAACATTTGGCGTTATGTTTAATAAGAAAGTGTATTAACCGATTTTTAGCATTTATTCCTGAGACGTACTTTTTGTTAGTGTGGACAAATTTAAAATCGCGTATTTGTCGAGAATTCACCAATGGACGGATAGCACTAGCTCCAATCACGTCAATTTGAATGTCGGCCAACAGAAAATAGATAGTAAAGTTTACCATAAAGAACTTAAAACATTGAAACATGCTTAAAAAGTTTACAAAATAATTTTAATCTTCGTTCAAATTTATACATTTTTCATAATGCTGAATATAGCACTGTGTACTTTGTAAGTCTTATGTCCGCAAGACTACAATTGATCGTAACGTACCACCAAGTATTAATAGGTTTTTCTATCCGCAAATTCTTAGTAACAGTTTGAAGTCGGGCGCTTGCTCGGGCAGAAGGCAATAAAGTCGCTATTACTATCTATCGCTATTGCCATAGGTGGCAAAATTAAGGTTTAATACACGTGTTAACCCTTCGTATAGATACAGGCGATGTACATTCAAATGGAACTGTATTTTATAGACTACATCTGTTCTTTGTAATGTATTTGTGTAATATTCTTTATATTGAAAATGACTTAGGTAACATTATTAACTGACGCCTGTATAGGTATCGGAGTAGTCAGAGAAATAATAAATTAAGGTGGCTATGTTAGTTCTCACATAATTCTGCTATCTCGGCAGCGGTTTGGCTATGTGCCTACCACAAGGTTTGTATGTCTGCCACCAGGTGCAATAAAAATAAAAATACATAAACAATTTCATTCGA
Organism: Catocala nupta; assembly: GCA_963675205.1. Classification (NCBI taxonomy): domain Eukaryota; kingdom Metazoa; phylum Arthropoda; class Insecta; order Lepidoptera; family Erebidae; genus Catocala; species Catocala nupta. The sequence continues at coordinate 22,324,004 of OY776087.1, forward strand.
AAATTCCAGAAATATGTATGCTTTTCTATGGGCTAAATTCGCAGTGGTAGCAAAGGCTACTAGTTGGGATTGCCTAACAGCAAAATGCAATAACGAACCAGATATCGAACGGGACCTCACGATCACAGGCAAACATATGGTTTGTTCTGCATTTGCCCCTACATTACGTCCCACATGCCAAAATGTTCCTCATTCGCCCCCTTTCTAAATTATTCCTTTTCTGTCCTCCATTTTTGTGCATATTAGCAAAACAAAACATGTTTAAAATTTTATATTAAATCCTTTTGTTGTCGGGCTCGTAATGTAATGCAATCATAAGCCCAAAGTTTTGCCGAGAAATCAACGAGGTATTTTAAAATATTTTTCAGCTGACGCGTAACGGTATAACAAAAAGTACAAACATAAAAACACAGAGTCAAGAAAGGAACATACTATGGGACAAAATAGGCATTCCGTTAGGAAATTAATATATATTTAAATTTAGAAACAATTTTTGGACGAATGCGTACTTCTACGAACGGGACGAAACATGATGGTCGAATGCGGAATAAACTAAACATATGCGCGGAACCAAGGAGTACGAGTATACCTATAGGTACATATACCTTCATATTTACCATTGCCTTATTATCTCAAAGTGTTTATGGAGTCAACAATGTAGTGTAACCGCGACTGAATATTGATTTTTCTACGCAGCGATTACCATGTTATTGCGATATTCCAAGATTGTGTACAGAGGCTGTATGGAGATTGCGCACATGGCCGGAATGCGAGGATTAGTGCAAAAACACACGCCCAACTAACTAACTGCTTAATTAATTATTCTATTTTAATAGTAAAATTCAATAGTAGTAGTAGTGTAACAGTTTCAAAATTATGTTCAGAATTATAAATACAGTGTTAAATAAACAACGCGATAAAATCTGTATAAATGAGTTTAATTTCAATGTATGTATATGTTCATACAAAATTATATGCGGATATATCACAGCGAATTACACGCTTATTTATCCGGTTATGCTTTTAAGTCCCGCGTAATAGACAAGCATATTGTCTCATTGGAGCACATAATTATGTAGTAATTGAGAATTTCTTTATAGAAAAATGTAATACCACTTTGCGCCACTAAAGAGAATTGAATCCCGAGGCAACATGCCACTCCCATTGACTACCGCTGCCACCAAGTCAGTCGGATACGTTCCTGACAGTGAAATTTAAGCTTTCAATAATAACCTGATACACGATACACTAGCTACTTAAAGTGTATCCAAATGAAAATAGTTGGCGAACAATTCGTATTCGCCGAGTCGTTGATAAGTAGCTTGTGTTAAAGTTCGTGGCTGGAAACTGAACTACTAAGTTTCGGGTAAATGTTATTGTTCCGATAAACGAAACTTTGACGAGCGTTCCTCAACTGAGAACAACGAAAGGCGTAACTTCGAAAAACCGACGAATAAGTTCACATTGATTGACTGCGGATGTTGTTTAAGTGGTCGCTCACGAGTAACAGTTCGCCGAGTATTTAAATAGAAATAATTTTGTACATTTAAATATACTCATATTCATGTCTATATACCGTCGAAGAGTAGATAGTAAGGTCCAGGGGCAAACCTATTGTGGTCTATCTATTTTTTCGAGATGCCGTACTTCTAAGTATTTTAGAATAATAACTATGCTCCTTGGCAGAGGTACATGATACCCACATTTTGCCAGCTATGGCTTAAGATCTGACGCAATAAGCCGAGTCCTTTGTCATCTACCGGACATATTACCAGTTACCAGACTCCATACTGCTACTGAATATTCTTTGACACTTGACAGATTAAATAACCCAATGGCTCATGATTCAATCTATATTCCATATGGTTAGGTATTTAAGTAAAGGTAAGCAATCTTGATGTGACTTTTTACACTAACACATATTAAACAAATTGACTACTGCCTAAACTAACGGTTCAATTGATTACTAATCGTTATTGTATTTACATTGATATTTAGCAGCATTTTATTTTTAAACTGAGTTTTTGGATAAAAAGATAAAAAAGGCACATCAAGATTGTTTACCTTTAGTTAAATACCTAACCAAATGGTGTATAGGTATCAAATCCAACTCGACCTCATACACAACACTCACATGTATTACGATTGTGTCGACGTGTGCTGCGTAACTAGGCAAAATTACATCTTACATATTTATTTAGAATTACTAATCTTACACGTACATCAATGTGGTCTGTAAAACGGACTTAATATAAAGGGACTCTATGCTTCTGAATCATATTTCCAAATCTCTAATCTTCAATAGTTTCTTTTAATAATTTATATTTTTACAATGACTGGATTGAGAGAAATGGCCTACGGGTCAAAGTCAAATCTAATAAATAACATTCTGCCACCCGCGGCTTTGTCTACATAGTACATCGAAAAATAAGCGTTTTAAATGACAGTCGTTATTTATTTCTGTGAAAGTGTTTTATTGAGATTTTATCTGGAAGTAAAAGGCTCAATAATACCTACTGTTTGTTTATTTGTCTTATTGTTTATGTCTCTCGGGAATGGTGCTTTTTTCTGGATGTAAAGTAACCTATATCCTTTTCAACACTGATAACGTATATGCAAACTTGATGATCGGTCGAGTATTTAAGACTTGAAATCCTATTAAATAAACTCACACTCTCGTTCTTTTTCGTCAATAGTAAAAGACAAAGTTGGAAATCATTTGTTCATTTTGATTACAAAGTAATTCCTATGAACCTTGTAGTGAAGAAGTGAATATACTGAAGTGCCAGTTGTTTGGCTTATAAATTACAAGGATTCTTGTTAGCTAGCCCCTCTAGCTAAGCTAGAATGCTTGTGTTTGTAGAGCGCACGTCGATAGTGCAACGGGATGGAACCGAATTCAAAATTACATTTTGGTCAGTTGGTAGGATAAAGGCAAGGAATTGAGTAGTCAAAGATATCTGCATCGAACAACACCACTTATTACTGACTTAAAAAATAAATTGAGATTTATATTCGACTGTTGTTTGTTTATATACTTATACCTTATATAAACAAACTTACCTCCGTCATTTCTAAAATGTTACTTGAAAGGCCATATATGAATTTGATCTAATGATAGGAAAATTTGAAGGTTAATAATGGAACTTCTATAATACAACAGTTAATCACTCATATTCAGTGCATTCGTTTTGTTAGCAGCTATACTGCTTTGGTTTATACTTTATAGGCTTATAAATAAAACGTTTTCTTTTTCTTCTTTGATCTGTATGCTTTGGAACGATTACTTTGTTTATTTTAGCAAATAAACGAACTAATCGTAGAGTGATCTGAGAGACCCAAAAATTGACACAGGCCGTCAAATATAGTTAATATAGTTAATGACTGCACGAGTTTAAGTGGTCGCCTCGCCACTACCATTAAGCCTAGCGTTGTGGGTTCGAATCCCACGCGGCACAAAACTTTGTGTGATCCACAAATGGTTGCTACGAGTCTAGATGTTCTTTGTGTCCGTTATTTGAATGTTTGTAAAGTCCCCCGCGGAACAGGAATTATTCCTAGAGCGGGCGTTTTCTTTTTTTAAGATAATAAAGAAAAAGTGCTTATTATGTTTAAGGTCTCAAGTAATGGCAAGCATGTTAACGAGGTACAGCTCCAAACCGATAATATCCCAATATAACGAACCCAAAAACATGCTTCCTCGAATCGAATCACGAGCTTTGCGATCACTTGTTGCGATTGCACTTACAAGCCTTACTAACGAGGTCAGAAAAAGATTCAGTGCGATTAAAATTTTCTAAAATGGACGGAAAGGTCGGCTATCCGCTATGTTAACAAAGCTATATTTGCAAAGAGCTTGAAAGATTGCAATTTGCAATGTTGATTGTAATCCGATTCGAAAAGATCCGGCAGCACGCTATTGTCATTGTAATAAGATGTTCATTAACAGTAACATCTCCTTGTGTTTCCTAATCGCCTTTGCAAACCACCCTCGGTTAACCACCCTAGCAATACTTAGTCGGGCACGCTCCTATTATGTGTTTGAGCTTTATTAAATAAGGTCTCTCAGAAGTGACAGTGAGCAATTTTCCTGAATCTTTAGTTATTTGCGGCAGTAGTAAAGGTCATGCCGGTGGAGTGTGAGCACTTATAATAAAACATCGAAAAGAGAATAGACTAAGGATCGAGTTTATTGTTTTGCGTACTAAATAGGTTCTGTAGTTGAAAGCAAACTTTGAGTTAAGCTACCGTATTATCCTGAAATAATAATATATATAAAATAATATTCTATCACATACACACAACACTATCTAGCCCAAACTAAACAGAGCTTGTACTATGGGTACTGGACAATGGATAAACATACATATGTACTTATATTTTTGTAAATACATACATATTATACATAGAAACACCCAGATGAAGTCAAACATACATGCTCATGCACACAAATGTTTGACTTGTGCGGCAATCAAACCCGCGACCTTAGTCGTGGCAGTCGGTTACACTAACCACTGCGCCATCGAGGCTGCCAAGTAAAAGTTAACATTTCGAACTAAATTGAATGTGACGGGGTTCGCAAAATAGTTTAAGTTGTCACCTACGTACTCTATGTACTCGGCGTCGCGTCGTAGTGGTGAGGTGAGAACTTCTCGCTTTGATCCTACACGGGACCAAAGTTTGTGATTCGCAAATAGTTCTGAGTTAGAGTTATGTGTATCCGTTATTTCATTGATTATAAACTATTTTCGATAGCTTTACCCGAAATATCACTTACGTCTTGTAGACCAAAAGAATCCTAACTAATTTGATAAAAGCGAATCTGAGTTTGTTTATTTATTACGCTTTCAAGCCTAAAGTACTCGACCAATCATCATGAAATTTCACATAGAGTATTCGCCATCTAGAAAATGGCACTGTTTCCGAGCGAGTGAAGCCGCAGGCAAAAGCTAGTAAGTAATTAAAGATGAGAATGAAAGAGATAAGCATGTGAGCCTCTAAGACTCTTACTCATTGGCCGAAACGCAGTAACAGAATAACAACTATTATGCCAACTGCCTGCAGAAGGAAGTACCTTCTTCAACTTGGCTCATATAAACATACAACTCATGTATAATAAAACATAAGTACAAGTTCTAACCGAGAATGGAAATCTTTAAGAAAGTCATCTTTCCTATTTTCAACGATGGCGTGACAGAAGAACAAACAGTCTTTCGCATTTTTAACATTAATTAAGTATAAATTCCACGAATGAAGGTAGGTATCAAAGTATAATATATAATATATTAAGGTAATGGTAAATATTGTTTAAACGATACGCTCTACTTACCTGAGTACTTGGAAACTCACCTTTTAGTTACCAGCCGACGTTTTGGAACGTGATTAATTAAATTCACGTGTCATATAAAAGATGAGGGATACAACAGGTTTCATTTAAACCTTTATATTATTACTAGACTTTTCCTCCAGCTTCGCTCGTGCTAATGTAGATTTGGTCAAAGAAATCTATTCTTCGGTACTTTTTTCTGGATGAAAGGTATCCCACTTCTGGTCGGAAAAGGTTGGAAACTTTTGAGATCTGGTGCTGGCGTCGAATGGAGAAAGTGCCCTGGATAGAAAAAGTTACTATCACAGAAATATTGACAAGAGTAAATGAAAAACGTGAAATTTTGAAACACATAGAGAACAGAAGGGGTAAAATGATAGGACACCTAATTCGACATGATAATTTTATCGTAAATATAATGGAAGGGAAGAATAAAAGCAAGAAAGAAGAGGGGAAGACCAAGAAGAAGGTACACCGATCAACTGAAAGAAGTTGTGAAAGTTGAAACTTATAAGGAACTGAAAGAGATGACATTGGAAAGAGAAAGATGGAGATCGCTACACTAACAAGTGCAAAGCACTTTTTAGTTTTGGATGCATGGACTACGTTTATTCGATATTCCTTGATGATCGGTCGAATAGTTAAGGCGTGAAAGCGTAACAAACAAACTCACATTGGCATTTATAATATAACTAGATTTTGCCCGCGGCTTTGCTCGCGTAAATATGGGATAGGTTAGATTAATAACAGCACTTTCTCTGAATGAAAGGTACTGTTACTTCTGTACCCCTGACAACGTATATCGAAATTTCATGACGATCGGTCAAGTAGTTAAGGTATGAAAGCGTGACAAACAAACTAATATTCGCATTCATAATATTAGTTAGTATTTATTGCGTTGTTTTCCTTTAGTTTATAAAGGTTTTCTCCGACGAAGGATTACCAATGCATCGCAGGAGACTTTATTGACATTGGAATAGACACAAAGGGTGTTCTTTGTGTCTATTATTCGAATTTCCGACGACTATTATGTAGCATATACATACGTGTGTATATCCTTGAAGACCTCCTTGTATATATACAGACAGCAGTGTATTATGTATCACACTTACATTTCTTTATATTTTAGGTCACGTAATAGAAAGCAAGTGCGTAGTGTAAGCCAGCTAGAAATGTGCCCGATATAGTGTCTCACTACCAGCTTTCTTAACCTATAGAGTCAGATCAGCACACCGGCGGCTAATCACAATAGATTTTAATTATGTCTGGTTTCTAAAACTCGTAAGGTTAATGCTACTGAGAATTATTTAATATAGTAATACCAGAAATCACCCATTAAAATGGAATGGTCTGATCAAGGAATCAACCGAGAATCCAACAACGCAAATATTTGAGAATCACAAAAAATTGTCTCGTTTGGGAATGGAACCCATTTCACATGTAGGTAGAAGAGACATGACCGCTTAACCACTGCGCAGTCAAAAACATTACACATAACTACTTGGTTAATAATTATCCGGCTTTAAAAACGCGGTGTTATCGCGTACCCGTCAATTTCTCCCAGACCTCCCATTAGTTGTCGATCGTTAACCCAGCGCGGTAGTAGGGATCGGTTATTATTTCAATTACTTCGGCAATTCTGGCCCGGCGCAACTATACCCGTTTTGTTTTATTTTCAGTGAACAAAAGAGCCAGGGTGTACACTCAGATGGATATGGCTGGGGAAATTTCGGACCGTTTTTATGTGTCTTTGTGCGGTTGAATCTATAGATATAAAAAGTATAAAGAGCAGCGACAGCCTAGTGAAACAGTTGGACCGCCACGAAAAGATCTAAAGTTCAATCTCATACTTATAATTTTGCTTTAAAACAATTTGTTTTAAAAATTTAAGGTAAGCATCGTGAGGATACCTGCATGTCTAAGATTTATTCACAATGTTCTCGAAGATATGTGAAGTCTGCCGACCAGCACCGGGCCAGCGTGGTGAACTACCCTTCTCACACTGAGAAGAAGCCCGTGCCTAGCAGTGGGACAATTTAATACAGGGTAAATATTATAATTTTAAAGGTCCGTATTACTTAAAATCCAATAGTATGCTAAAATCTTTTCGAGTTAGATGGTAATCATTTCTCGAATAATATCGGCTGTGTTTATTTTCCTATAATATCCTTGCTGATATTGGAAATGTCAGTGCCATTGGGATTTCCTGCAAAAAGAGCTATGAAAAGAATTTATTTTTAATAGGAATTGCTAAAGTAACACAAGTAAGTAGGGAAAATAACACATTCTACTTTTTAATTAGTATCTTATTAGCTATTTTATAAGGATATTCCCCTGTTATAATTTACATTATTATCAAAGTCAAAATAAGTGTGTATCACAGGTGTGCATCTGTTTATTACTTTTACAATTAATTAATATTAATATTATTAATAATATTCTACTACATACACACAACACTATCTAGCCCAAACTAAGCAGAGCTTGTACTATGGATACTAGACAATGGATAAACATACATATATACTTTTTTTTTTTTTTTTTTTTTTTTTTTTTTTTTTTTTTTTTTTTTTTTGTAAATACATAGAAACACCCAGACCAAGGCAAACATCCATGTTCATGCACACAAATATTTGTCTTGTGCGGGAATCGAACCCGCGACCTCAGGCGTAGCAGTCGGTTACACTAACTACTACGCCATCGAGGCCGACAAGTGCAGACAATTGCAGTTACGATAGTGATGATATTGGATATGAGCGAGATATAGCTGGGGAATAAAATATACATACGTTTTAAATAAAGGCCAATGTTGGTTTATTGTTATTCAGCTTTAGAATGTCAAAATACAAAACAGCTTTGTCGCCAGTTCTCGGTATCCGCCAAAGGCGATACAAAACAAAACTAGAAAGTCCAACAGAACTTTAATAGTTTCAACGACAAGTAATGTTATAAAAACCTGATATTTAAATATTGATGTACAATAATTACATAATGACGCGTCTCTATTATACGGAGTCTTCAATAAAAAGAGAAAACACGTTAACAGCGATATTTGAAATACTATAACATTTATGACATGGTAAACTGTACCTTATTACCAAGTTATATGATCGAAAGTAATATTGATGGGTGTTATGTGTGCCTGTTTGTATAGCCGAGTGTACAAAACACATCATCACCTGTCAATATAATTAAAAAGACAGCATTTCACGGGCGATACTGGATGAAAGAGCTTGTTAACCTGCCGACGAGGGCTCATTATAACGATATTTTATAGTAACAAGGTTGGAACGTAAAAACCGACTAAATATAAGGCTGTATAAGCCCCTTGGATTGTATTCGAAAGGTTAATATTATGACGCGAGTTTAAGTATATGTTGTAAAGAAGAAAATTGTTTCAAATCATCACTTTAATGAAGATTACGTTGAGGTGGAGGTGTTATTTGGGAGCACGCGAGGCGTAGGTGACGCTCTCTACTTTGTTCCTAGATAATTTGATACAATCATAGTCTTAGACCACTTATAGGAACATTGTTGGTATCGAGCTGTCAGCGCTTAATCATGTTGCAGCCAAGTAATGTATTCGGTCGAAGTATGAAGCTTCTAGCAGCATTACAGCTTTGCAAAGTTACTTTACTTTATAGAGCAAAGATTGTTCTGCTGAGAGCATATTCCAGCCTATGAAGCCTGAGAACGCTGCATAGGTACTATGGAACAGGTCAACAGTTTATTGCTCCTAATCCTCTGTAAAATAGTAAAATAATACTATCCTAGTTGAACTGTTCTATATTACGAAATTACAGGCTTGGCTTTGGCAGGCTTTCTGTAACTAACATCTCGAAAATTGTGTTTTAATGTTCAATAAGTACATAGCGAACACAGCAATATTATAAATATTAAAAGCCAAGAATAAAATTATAATGAAAAAGTTATTTTTCAAAAGGATTACGCATGAGGTAGTCTTATAAGAAACATTAATTATTTGTCGTTGCTCTTTTAATATTAGTTTTCTTTATAAGATGTCTCACTACTCACAGACTACTTGGCCCTACACGTATTGGCAGTGTGCCGACATTTACGAGAACATTATGTAGAATTCCCAGACCGGCAGGTGCACCCACGATGTTTTACTTTAATTCATATGTGATATTTAACACCGTGCAAGTCATAATTAACTATTTCATACGCAATAATTTCATAAATAATACATTATGAACTTCTAAAAGTCAGAGGTCGCATTGCGAAATTATTATACATATAAGACAGTCAGCCGGCTTATAAACAAAATATGTAATAAATGTATTGGCTTAACAAACATTCAAACAACCACAAACACCCAGACTTGGTACAACTATATATGGAATAAATATATTTACTATGGCATCCTTGCGGTTCGTCAAGTCCAAATTATAAATACGAAAGTGCTTTGGTTGTACCTTTTACATAGTTAGCATGATTTATTGCTTTAGATGGTATAAGGGCCGAGTGACATAGGATACTTTTTATCCCAGAATAGTAGGCACGTTTTCTATAGGATAGGTATTTTCCATTAGAACCACGACATTGAAGCCGCGAGAATAAGCTAGGAGGAAATACTTAAGTATAAATACAATTTTAACATTTATTCATATGTAGGTACTCATAAGATATGATTATTTGGCGTTGCTATGATTTTTATTAACTTACATCAATACAAGTCAAGATATACCTATGTTTAATCTAGACATTAAATTTATACGTAAATTATGTTATGACTAAATCATAACATAATTTACGTTGCTTAATATACAAGATAATATGGGAGCTATTTACTTTCTAGTCCTTGACCTTTTAGTTACCTGCGTTTGTTATTGTTACAAACAGTCTGGCAAAGTTATATTAGAACAATATTTTTCTAAGTATTACCTAATAGCAACGTATTATGTTTGTATATTGTGCACAAGTTCTCGGGTTAGAATCGAGTACAGTAAGTGTTATTGTGTTTTCTGTCTAGAAATTCTCATTAGTAGCACGGAGTCTGGCACTGTGTGCCTGAGAAACGGCTTGCTCTCTATTACGTGGAACTTAATAGTAAGCAAAGAGTTAAGTATATACATTTTGTTTTCTTTTATTGCCTTTGGTGATAGGCGAGCAAGTGGCCCCACCTGATGAAAAGTGGTACCTAACCGCTGCTCATAGACTTCAGCAATGTCAGGACACAGCAACGCCGCTGCCTACTGTGAAAGAACAAGTCTCTTTAAAAATCTCGTTTATCTCTCTCTTTATACTTACACTTCCATCGTGTACACTGAAGTGATACTATACTGTTTGTCGTTTAACCCTAAAATAATCTATCAAAAGAGTCAACAACTACAAAAGGTGACATACCCATGACCTTAATTTTAGGCTACACACCTGCTATATATAAAAAACTAATTTATGCCCACATAAATATGTGAATAAATTATTCAAATCACAAATCAAACGCACGCGAACAATTAAAGATGTCAGAGAAGTAAAAAATATTCATACACGCACTTTTATGGGCAGTGTAATGGCAACATTGTGATTATACCAAGCATTATTTAATTTTATTGCACACCTGGCCCTCTGGCAGTTTAAACGACTTTTTCTGCTTTTTATCACTGTAATGAGTTTGACATTAATTCGGGTCTTGAATGTAGACATTATGCAAATTCCAACCTTTTCTACGTATACTTAAACATATTTTTTGTGTGGTACTTCGTGCGTGGGGTAATGCGCCACATATTGATACTTAGGCGTTGTTTATGGAGCACGCGGTACTGTGGGTCAACGCGTCAAGTGGAACGATGAGCGAGGAATTTTTAGATACCTATTATTAAGTTCTAACATATTTCTGTGCTACCCAGTTGGCTAACAAGCTTGCTAGTAGCCTGTGGGATGCTATGGTTAGACGCTACTGTATGTTATAAACAATCAATCGAAATCGTTCTATTCGAGATACTTCCCTAATTCGGCTTCCTCAGCTTGATCGATATTTTAGGTTCAATTAAAGATTCCGACGTTGCCTCGTTACTGTTATATTAAAACTAGTTGCCGCAGTTTTGCCCGCGTGAATCCCTTGAGAACCCATATCGAGATATAATGTATGCCGCATGTTAATCTAGAATAGGGTCTATCTGTTTGCCAGATTTCATTGAAATCCATTTATCGTTTAAAGACTTTAATTGTATAGTATTATTATGTTACTAGTAGGATCTGCCTAGTTGGCACAGAGACATAACGTACGCCTAATTCCTAGGCCTAGGAAAATCGTTTTCAGATCAACTTTAGTAGCAGCACTGGACCAGCCTTTATCTCCAATAAGCTCGCTCCTTAATAAGTACTTTTATAGTTGGCGTAAAATAGTTTGACCTTTTAAATATATACAATAATTAGTAATTAAGATGTATATACAATAAATAGTAATTAAAATAAATATTATAATTAGTTATTAAAATGTATGAGCGTTTACAGACATACGTTATTAGTGCGTTCTGTTAATCTTTTACGCCATCTTGTTATCTGTCATCATATTAATAAACTTACATTACGATTGCCGTACATACATATATAGTCTGACACATGTTTATCGCGAAATGGTAGATATAACACCCACACATTTTTAATAAAATAAAATAGGTGCCACGTAAAAGGCGAGACTATCGCGGCCTACCGGCCACAGTTTTGGATTCTCTGCTGCTACTCCGAATTAACTCGCAATTAGACTCTGAATGATACTGAACTCAAGACCGCACAGCAGTCTTATACGCAATTGCTGCAGAGTACCAAACGGTACGTTTCACCAAAAACATGGCAAGTTAATCCTAATTAATATTATAAATGCGAATGCGAGTTTGTTTGTATGTTATGCTTTTACGCTTTAACTTCTCGACCGATCATCATAAAATTTCGGATACACTTTGTCTCATCCAGAAAAAAGTACTGGGCCCGAGGACAATAGACAAATCTAAATTGCAAACGAAGCAGCGGTCAACATCTAGTACTTGCCAAAAATAGGTATGAATTTTGTTAATTTCTACTTTTTACAATATAATTCATACCTTTTTTAAAACAGCCGTGCAGTCAGCTTATGCGTGACACGCTACGTATGCAAAAATGCTAGCAATATTCAGCACAGTACCTATTCACGATGGTAGCTTAATCACTTGAACCCTATTAAACATGTGAAAACAACTTTCCAAACGTATAATCCACTTGCCAACTGCCTACCACAAGTTTAATTATACATTTATTATAACGAACATAATAAACTAACAAACTAACGGATAGATCATGAAATTGTGTAAACTTTTAGCAAGTACGTTATTTAAGTATTTAGTTGTTTTTGACAATATATGTGTTTCCCCGTAAAAAATAAATCGTAAATATTATTTAATTTCATCCGCTGGTTTCTAAAAGGCAGTCCAACACAAAGTTAGTAAACAGACAAGTCAAACGCATTTCAAATCCTGTGATTGGCTGTCGTAATTAGCAACAGCCAATCAAATGACTTGACATGACTTTGATTTCTTGACGACATTTATCAGCGTTGCAGAACCTTGTTCCTTATTGTAGGGATTCTGTGTGGTTTTTAAAATTATTATTGAGTAGGTACAGCCTTAAAAAATAATATACTTATATTGTATATATTATATTATTATTTGAAATTAAACTACTATATACGGATTTTATCGCGTTGTTTATTTAACACTCTATTACATAATTTTGAAACTGTTACACTACTATACTATACTATTAAACTTTACTAATTTTAAGCTAATTAAATTATTAAAACTATCAAATCTATTTCTTTTTAAGTTTACACTTTCCCCGACGTTTCGGTTGCTTTTCAGCAGCCATGGTCACGGGGAGACTAAGATGGTAGTTGTCTCAATGTTCCAGTGTGGTTATTTCAAAGTACCCGAACATAATTTAGTTATTGGTGTTTCTATTTACCACCAGCTTGGGATCCAGTACTTCAAATAGTCAAACCCAAGAAGAAACAAACCACAGCTAGACTTCATGATACTTTGAGCTCATTCTGCGTAAATAGAATTTAGAATTTAGATTCTAATATATGGGCTATGGGTATGGGTGTTTGGTGGACCGGTATATTGGTAACTATGAATGAAAAACGGCGTCTGCCCGGAATACTCTAATAGCATCAATGCAATGGGCAGACGGTGACTCGCCAACCCCTGGGCCCCCTGAAAAGCTACCATAGACATACAAGCCAGCAGCAGAGGGCAACTCCGGTGCGAGCGGCTAGCGGTGTCAAGCGGTGCGGCGTCGGTTTCACCATCACGGGTCTCGTGACAACGGACACCTGGAGCGGGTTTCCCCGTAGTTATGCCCTTGAAAACGACACTTCCAAGCATATAGCTCTAGCGGCCTCCCTCTGCCGACCAAGGCAAGCCAGAGTTGAGAGTCTTACGGGCGCTCTTGAAGTTCCACCCCTGCCAACCAGTAACGGCAAGCTGGGGATAAGGCCCTCACCGACTCTCTGAGACATTCAGGACTGCAGTGTCGCCAATCACATTCAGCTCGCTGCAAGCTGCCCTGCAGTTTGTGCGCTTTTATTTAACCTGGTGATAAATTTTTTGTTTATATCGTAAGGTGAAGGTGGTAGTTTAAAAGCTAGTGTACTGTGCCCTCCGATATCACGTTAGTCTCGATAGACTGTTATGCGTGTGATATCGGATTCGGTTCTCGGGTGGGGCAAAGTATTATTTGATTTTTCTGACAAGATTTTTTTTGCGATGTATTGCGATTTACGTTGTGTCTCCAGTAAACGCTAATAGGCTCGCCTCCTACTACGTCGGACCTATTAGCTGGCTATTATATGTTTTTATCATACGATGACTTCATAGTTGAACCAGCAGCTACATTTATAATGTATAAATATTAACATTCTACAAAAATATGAAGATGAATGTTTACAAAGTGACATGGGTGGGCCGCTATAATAAATCACACAGTCATAAACATACTGAAAACTGATGGCGGATTCCCGGTAGGGTTTCATACGTTAGTTATATATAGATGTTAAATTAAACCGCTGAAACCTTCCACGACGTAAGGGATTAAGACCGCTTTGGTTTTGTGAATCAAATTTAACTTCTGACGCTTTGATGTAAGGCAACCTAAGGTAAACCGGGCTAAATTAGATCTCTTATCGGTTGTAGGGAAGTTAGTGAGTAGTTTATTTAAGTACATACATACAGTCTAGTGCCTATAGCCATAAAACGATGCACTGAGGTGTTTTAACCCCCGACGCAAAAACGACGGGGTGTTATAAGTTTGACGTGTCTGTGTGTGTGTGTGTGTGTGTGTGTGTCTGTCTGTGGCATCGTAGCTCCCGAACGGATGAACCGATTTTAATTTTGTTTTTTTTTTGTTTGAAAGGTGAATTAGTCGGGAGTGTTCTTAGCTACGTTTGATAAAAATCGGTCTAAGATGGCCGCCGCCACAAAATGGCGGATTACATATTTTTTCACAACTCCCTCAATATGGGTATCAAATGAAAGGGCTTGACTAGTAGAATACTATACACTATGATAAATTTGAAATACAAGATGGCCGCTACCACAAAATTACATATTTACACAAATTTAAATTTACGAACGAATATTGTGTCGCGGGTTTTCTAAATTTTAAATTTAATTATATACATACATTCACATGTTATGAATTTAGGACGGTTTTACCGTCTATCAGACATAGTTTTAGAGTCCGTGCGGCTTCTGAGAAGTTTTTGACTGACCGAGGCGTCGGAAACGAGACTTCATTCATAGCAATCGCACTGATCACCACTGCACCACCGAGGTACTTAATCGAAGACTACTTCACGATATATGAAGGTTAATCTGTAGGTGGTCGCCTCGCCATTTCCGTTATGTCTTTTTTTGAATCTCCCACGGGCCAAGTGTGATCCGTAAATAGTTGAGCCAAGTCTTCTTTGCCAGTCGTAAGTTTTCTTTGCGGTCATTCTTTTAATGCCTGTAGAAGTAACCCGCGATACGGGATTAATTCCCAGAGCAGGATGATTATATAAATATGTTTAACTGCTCTAATTATCACAGAAACATAATCTAGGTTTTTGAATTGCGGTTTCTATGCAGTAAAAGTTCTTATATTTAAAATTGTACCAGACTGTTCCCACTTTACCCTTTTTCTCCAGTAATATTAATCTCACAGAACTTTGTACATTTTTATGTAATATGTTAATATACAATATGTATTATATAAAACAGCTTGAAGCCCTCAGAGCATTGTTGTACTTGCTCTCCATTATTTTTTCGACAGTATTACTTTTAAACTCGTGATCCGTACATCGATTAGGTACATATTTGAGCAAGTATTTTCAGAGAATTGTATATATATTATCGACAACCTCTATAATCTGCTATTTAATAAATAGACTCAAGACTTAATATCGTCGATGGGGTAGGCAGGTGTGTATTATAATGAGCACTTCGTTTTATGTTTCACACAATAGAGGAGACCTTATTGCGGTCTATCGGACATCGTCATTTCTGGACTCAGTACCTTACAGGAAAACCTTATAACTTTTTGTCCAACTTTGAAATCGAATTCGAGCTTTACGACTTCACACAAACATGTGCAATGAAACCAATGAGGCAGACACTGCCTAGAAAACTAACCAATTATGAAATGTGACAGAAGTTTAAACTGTCTTCGTCCTCTACCGGCCAGAAACTACCCCATCCGTGTATTCATTTCTTTATGCTGCCTTTTTCCGATTAGCTTATTTGGCTCTTTTGTGGCTAGTCCATTCAGGTCCGCTAGTCCTGAATGGGTAAGACCTTAATGCCTAAAAAACAGCGTTGTGGATTTTCTTTGTGTGTACACAAGACACTACACGTTATGTTAGTAAGCGTTGTTCCTATCACTTCGCAACACTTCTTCCACTTGCTAGCAACACTTACCTGTACCACTGATCTCCTCTCCGTCAATCTCACCTTGTGAATACCAGCCTTATAACACGCACTGCGTTGTAGATTGATAAACTTTTACCGTCACCTACTGACTGTTGCTTAAGTTTTAGTAGAACGTAAACCAACACTTTGTTATGTTAACATTGCCACAGTCTTTCAGTATGCAGTCTGTTTATTTACAGTATACAAAACTCGGTCGATATAGTGCAGAGATATTACGAAGGGTTCGTCTGTACGTTTCTATTATGTAGTTGATGTATATATGCAAAAGCAATGTGTAATGCACTACATGATCTTTATCAATTTTATAGGCATCGAATGCATCTGGATTATGTTGTCGGTTAAATAACAATTTTTAATATCACTTGAACTTCGTCTAAACAGAGAAACAAATCTTAAACTGCACGTATCTAGTATCAGCACTAGATGTGCCTGCGGTTTCACTCTCGTTTATGATTACTGCACCGCTGTTGTGGGATATAGCGTGATGTTATATAGCCTATAACCTTCCTCGATAAATAGGCTAACCAACACTAAAATATTTTTCAATTCGGACCAGTAGTTCCTGAGATTAGCGTATTCAAGCAAACAAATAAACAAACTCTTCAGCTTTATAATATTAGTATAGATAACATTAAAACGCTAATAGACATTTGAAGCAGTCGATATAATTTACATGACGCATATTTACAGAGTTTTAATTTATTTAATGGAAAATTTCAGTTTGGTTCGGGAAAAGGTTTTCAGCGAACAAATAAAAGGCTTTTAATAATTAATTAGTAGGTACACCGGTATATTTAAAAATACTTGTGGTTGTCCTACATGTACCTATCTATTGAATTACATTAATTGGTTGTTTAATTAAATTTTATAGTACTAGAGGATCACTCCAATATCAGAATTTTATGATTGAGGGTAATGATTGTCGATAAAATTCTGTATAAGTAAGAAGTTGGCTTTTCAATAGAAAAAGTAGGTACCTAAATTATCTTTAATAAATAAACCATTACTTTTATAACAAATAAATACACAATTCAGGCACTTACGCACTTACGTAATGTCCTGCTTATATTCTCGAAGGATGGATAGATATATACTTATAAGTTATAACATACACTTGGCCTACTTTGTTTTATTCCATGCTGCTAATGTCTTGCCCACACCACTTTGCCCGAGAAGCCAACTGCGGGTAGGTCCCTATTATATTACTGGCTATCCCTCGGTAACAGTAGTGCTTTTTCCTGGATGAAAGGTACCCCTGACAACGTGTATACGAAATTTCATGATGATCGATCGAGTAGTTAAGGCGTGAAAGGATTAAAAACAATCTGACATTATCATACAATGTTACTTAGGATTAACTGCAGGAATAAACAATACAAACAAACATATAAACGACATCCAGAAATATATGTAAGATGTGAAGCGCAATGTTTTAGACATCTTTTTTAAAAGACTTCTCCCACACTAAAATCTGGTATCGCGGGCAAGTTCACAAACATTCAAACAACGGACACAAAGAAAACGCAGTTTCCGAACGACAATTTGTGGATCAAACAGTTTTTCCCATCCCATCCCATTGCCATCAATCCAACACTATCACTATCTCCGTGTAGTGAGCACGAGGTAATTGTATAAGGCGAATTACTTAATATTACACGTTTAGTAGTTCCTTGAAAATAGATCTAGCACATAGATTTCTGCGAACAATTTCAGTTCTTTTATATATATTTTACCTTGTTAAACGTGGCTGTTTGTAATGTTAAATCGCACCAGTTATTCAAATAGGTTACGTATAATGGTGGACTTACGACGAAGTAAATTATTATCTACTAAATTTTACCCGCGGCTTGTAGTTATGTAGGCTAGATTAGTAACGGTAATTTTTCTGGGTAAAAGGTTCCCTTTGGCTTTTTCTGTACTCCTGACAAGGTGTATGCAAAAGTTCATGATGATCGGTCAAGTAGCTAAGGCGTGAAAGCATAACAAACAAACTGACATTCGTATTGTAATATTAGTTAGGATAGAGAAACGTAATTTGAATAATGCTTAGTTCTAGGGATATTATAAATGTTAAAGTTTTTGAATGTGGTTATTTAGCAGAAGTTTACAAGAAAACTGGTAAATGGTATTCCAAATTGATATTGAACTATTTAAAAGGGTAATAAATCTTATTTAGTAGGAAGACCAATTGTCTTCCCTTCATTACCCTGTATACGGTATTCTTGCTGTGGGTGTCCAAATAAAATGCTTCATAGTAGATACTGGTACTAGTATAAATATCCGTGGTATCTCCTGCAACCTTATCAATAACATAAAGGTATGTTAACTTCTCTATGATGGTAGGAGAGAGTAGGAGAGGTACCTCACCTCTCCTCAGCCGCCTTCTTTGAAGAAACCACATCAGAACTCCTTGTATAATTGATTATATAGAAGGAGTTCTGGTCTGGCTTTTCCTCTTCAAACTTCACGTGTGATTGACTAACGTAGACATCAACGGTGACTAGGGTACCAGGTGTACGCATAAATACGGAGACAGTCCAGCTTTTTTGGTGGTTCTTCAGCCAAATTAGACGATGTCCGGGCTGTCCAGCTCATGTTAAGGTTTTTTAAATTTGTCAATATTTTACGTTAGTTATTCCTTTGTTACCTATCCGCCTGCCTCATCTTTTATCGTCAGACCAAGAAAGCAGATTAGCACTGTCCTCCTCTTAAAATTTTAAGACCTACCAACCCTAACGGTAACGAATCTTAATATGACATAGGTACCTTCGGCATTGGAACATCAACGAGCTGAATTAACATTCCACATCAAATCCATTAGTTTTATAAACGACTCCGATATTTTTCCAAGCGCTCTCAGATAGATTGCTGTCGAGCTCAGATCTTGAGATAAAAGATTTGTAATTTATACGGTACATTACACTTTGGGTTTTAGAGAACTTTGGACAGACCAACCGTAGGGTAAAGTAATATCTTTACTTAATATTGTCTTAAGCCTTTTGTTCGTTTTCTTAGTCCTTTTGATACTTTATCTTTGGCGTAATAAACAAGATGACTAGGGCTTATATTTTAGATACTGAGTTAATCCTGAGGTGACTAAAATGTTACGTATTTTAGCTATTTCAGCTGCCTAATATCATTTTTGTTTATCTGTTATTTGTGTTAATCGACTGCACAAATGGGCTTAAGTGATCGCTTTGCCGCTGCTACACACATTGTTGTTCTTAGAGAGAACAGAGACAACTCAACAAAAACAGAGTGTTTGTTGCATAATTACATAACATGTGATTTTATGTTTGCGCAAGTATTTGTTTTACTTTATGCTCGGTTGCTTCTTTTTCATGACAAAAAGCAACGAAGCAGCGTAATGTTTAAAGATGGCTAGAAAGAGGTGTCGATTTATTTATAGTCTACCTTTAAAAAATATTACAGTCGCAAGAAAGTTCCTTTTTAGTTCCCAAGCAATAGGAAGTGAGCCCATTACCTTCTTTGGAGTACTTTATTCTCAGACTCTATGCTGATATTGAGAATTTTCTAAAGGAAAATAAAATCCCAGTAACACTTAAATGCTTATACACTTTTATTATTGACGACCTCGATGGCGTAGTGATTCGTGTAACCGAATGCCACGCCTGAGGTCGCGGGTTCGATTCCCACACAAGTCAAATATTTGTGTGCATGAACATGGATGTTTGTCTTGGTTCAGGTGTTCTTTGAATAATATGTATGTATTTACAAAAAAAAGTATAACTAGAAGCTCTGCTTAGTTTCGGCTTGGTGGTGTTGTGTGTATGTGATAGAATATTATTATTATATATTATAAATAAATAGGTCTGTTCAACTTCTTAAATAGTTACTTTTATACATTGTGAATTAAAAACAAAGCCACGGACAATACCTAGTTTACTAGAAGTGTACTAAAATGACGCTAACCTTATTTTTTTAGGGTTATTAGACTTACTTTTTGTACTGTTATTACGTTTTCTCCTAAAACCCTTTTTCACCGACAACCGTTCTACCAATAGAAAAAGCTGGGATTAAAACGAAATACTTAGCTTTATTCCAAGCCTATATAATCCTATAAATGTTTAACTAAGTGTAATAAAATAAGAAGGCTTTCCAAATCCGTAATGTCCTTGAAACTGCCACAATTTATTTAACTACAATTGTTGTAAGTGACTAAGAACTGGTGGAAGTTCACTATAATATTTTATATTACAATATTTTATATTACAATATTTTATCTAGAAATTATACTTATGATTTGATGTTCTCAGTGATGGTTACTTTTTTAAACAATCAGTCTGGACTTTTCAGGTATCAGACACCTCTGCATTACTCCTTTTTAAAAGGCCGGCAAAGCATTTGTATCACCTTTGGTTTTGCGGGTGTCCATGGGCGGCGATAATCACTTACCATCAGGCGATCTGTCAGCTCGTTTGCCTCCTATCCCATGGAAAAAAAGAAAAGAAGGTTAAAATATCATACCTCGTAAACCTGGTTGTTAACTAAAGCTTCAAAAGCACCTTCGCTCTACAAAAGATCATCTACTTCGACCTGATACAAAAGAAACCTGCTGAGTATATATTTTTTGTTTTTACTCTCTTTATATAAGGCAGATCATATGTTGATTACTTTTCCCAGCAACTACCGTTTCTAAAATAATTTCGTGGTGGTCGTTTGGTGGTCGCTTCAAGGCGACATCTATAAAGCTCTCGCCTCAAAGTAACCAGCATACGAAAATGGCCTTCGCAGTCTTCTATCATGTCAGGGTAGTAAAGTGTACCCGTATGAATTTCAAAGATCTTTGAGGAGACGCTGTGGTGTCTGCTGGGGAATCACTGTAATATTTGCCCCTTTGCTGGCCGCACAGCTATTCCTTCTTTGAAACGTTATACTTACACCTTTATGGAGGTATCGTCGAAGTTAAATCTTTATAACCATAATAATGTGTAATCATTGATAGGATCCGTCAATTTACTATTAAAGAGAGCTCTCATGAGAATATCAAGGCAAGAAACTAACAGCCACTCTTTTTAAGCGCCAAATGTTTTCAATAAGTTTCTTAACGATACAAATGTGTTTCCTTACTTCATTTTCTTCTATAAGCTGCTGTGTGTTGTTGTTACGATATATACGAGGTTTATTACGAGAAAATTTTAAAAGATAAATGTTTGGACCGTCAAATTCAATTCATCTTAAGGAAGAAATTAGTTTTTTGTATCAACACGGATGCTGTTTGTTTAAGTTAGAGTGCACCTAAGAGCACTCCGGGTGTATTAAAGGACACTATACTTTATAACCTCTGGGAGTGTGGGAGCGTTGATAGATCAAATACTCGTATATCAACTGTAAGGCTTTACGACTCGTTTTATATACTAGGCAAAGTGTTATTGTACTATAGCCAAGACCTAGCGTAGCCTGGTTTCCTATACGAATATGAACGATCAAGAATATTTGATTGTTTGTTTTATTTAATCTACGTTAAGTATGCTTTTAATGTGCCTCGGTGAACACATGTACCATATATAATATCAGCCCTATATATACGCTCCCACTGCCGTGCAGAGGTCTTTTCTCAGTGTTAGAAGGGTTTCCACAACGCTGATATAGTGTGGGTTGGCATCATTCATACATGTTTAAGAACATTATAGACAACTGTCAGATATGTAGGTTACTCACGATGTTTCCTGAGCGATAATTAACTAATTGATGCGCACATAACTTTAAAAAGTTAGAGAATTTTGCGATCGAGCTCCAGACATCTGCATGTCAGTCCAACAGTTTCATACTAGGCTTGCAAAAATTGTTAACAGACTTATTGTCTGTGACCTCAACACTAGGGTTATATGGAGTTAGGACGCCACATAGCATGAACCAATGAAGATATCGTTTACAGTGATGTTATAACATTAGCTTGCAGTAATATTTCATCTTGTTGTTCTATTTAACGGGCTGTATGAAGGCTGCACTAGACTTAAAATGAAAGAATTTCTTAATAGACAATCACAATAACAATAGCTTAGGTTTCAGATTAAACCAATAAAAAAATATGTTTCACGCCTATACCTGCGAAAAGATAAGCAGAGGTGTTTTATACTTACATCGTTGACATCCATTTAGGCACACTTATCTTATCTTATCTTGTGTGGGGGCCAGTCATTACAACGACCAACGACACTTCAAGTCAGTGGGATGTTTTGTGTCGACTTCCCCAATAACGACTGCCATAGATGTTCATGACAGCCGGGACCGACGGCTTAACCTGCTCTCCGAGGCACGGAGCAGGCGATAATTGTCAATCAATACGTACATAATTTCGAAAAGTCATGTAACTTCCGAAAGTCAGAGGTGCGCGACGTGGGTTCGAACCCAAGACCCTCTGCATTGCAGTCTGTTGGTCTCCCCACTGAGCTATCGCTGCTCATTAGGCACACTTACAGAGATTGTAAGAATTACATAACAGAAATCTAGAAAGTAAAATACCCAATTACCTTGCCTAGCTGAGGATTCGAACCACACCGACCTTACGCATAGTAGTCGTATCTATTACTGCTGCTCCGAAGAGGCTGGCAATACATTCTATATTTTCAAACCAAATGCGATAATACATAATTATGTTGAATTATTAAGTCGCATAAAACAAAGTCAAGTCATCGACCTGAAGCATACTCAGTAAAAGCAATTTACTGATTACAAAACTATTTTCGTTTGACTCAGTTAAAAGTTATTTTATAAATAAGTCCGTGGGGATGGTGTTTAACAAACCCTGGCACCAGAGCTGCATTAAGGTACGATAAAATTAATTCATTTTATAATAACTTTAAAACTTTCGCGCTGCCTGTTCACTAGTTAAAATCTAAAAGAATATTTAAAAGGCTACAAAATTCGTGATGATTTTATAGCCTTTTCACTATCACATAGCAGAAATATAAAAAAAGGATTTGTAATAAAAATAAGTTTATCACCACAATCGATTAAGACAATACCTGATAAAAACAACACTAATTCATAAAATGTATGAAGTATATATAGAAAATAATATATACACAAGAGACATTTCGAAATACTATTCATAATTGGCATAAATACTGACAATATGACACATATACATAAATAATTGTAACTTAATTTAAAATTTTGAAGTAAGTGCCTATCAAAAATATATTGAGGGCTTACATGTATATTTTGCCTTGGAAATAAATGTTCTAGCAGTTAATTCTGTACCTATTTGTAATTCTCTACAAACTCTAATATTGAACGAGTCCTTACTTCCGAGTACTTGGAAAATTTTAATCAATAGTATGAGGCTTGAAATTATAATACAAAACCTAAGTAGGTATATACAGGGGGTCCGGTAATTATTGGATAACCTTGAAATGTCTTATAGTAGAATTGAAGGCAGTTCAGAAAAAATAAAAAATAAATATATAAAAAAAAAAGAATTAGAATGTGCAAGCTATATTAGCATAGCATACTTTTTACTGTCTATCTATTAGCATTATTAGTGTTTAATAATTAAACAACAGAAAACCGATGGATTTCGTTCATTTATGATTGTAGTATACAAGAAAGTTGTACATGGTAATTAAAAAAAGACACATATCTCAGGTAGTAGTTAGGATAGATTTTTTATCATTTTTTTTCTGAGCGCCCATCTGTTCCACTATAAGACATTTCCAGGGTATCCATTAATTACCGGACAACCTGTATATAGTTTTAACACAAAATCCATCTCTGTCCCGTAGACAAACGATAATGGAGTGACAATAAACAAAGTGAGTAATTTTCAGTAATTACATTTGTTCATCAACTAGGCGTTATTATATTTATTTAAGTACATAAATTTATAATTATACCTAAATTAGTTTAGACTTTTACAAATTACATTTAAGGGACAAACGTAAACGGTTAAAAGTGATTCGAATTTTGTAAAAGCGTTTTAGAAGTGTGACTTATAATTATAAATTCTAATTTAATATTGTAAAAAATATAAATAAATGTGAAAAAATGTGTTTTGTTTGTTTGTTGCACGCTTGCACGCCTTAATTGCTTGACTGATCATCATAAAATTATATGTTACGTCGCATCCCAAAAACAGTACTGTACCTGGGTGAGCGAAGCCACGGGCAAAAGCTGGTGGATTTTAATTAAGCAACCTCATTTAGTTACATTATTATTATACGCATAGATGCGTTAAGATATGGTCTAGGTACCTACACAATTTACGCAATGTTCATCTGCAAACAATTTCTATAAAACTGGTTATATGACCTAAATGACGAAAAGGAAAATTATTAGTGTCTCCTTAGGCAGCCGGTATAATAACAAATGTTATCATATATTTATCTGTTATGACTTATCTTAATAGTGAGCATGCAGAGTTTACGTATATAGACACACCCAACTTATGTAAGAACATATGACACAATGTTAAGATGAGTACTGCTGAATTTGTGTAACAAAGATGGCATGTGGATTAAGTGGTCGCTTCGTTACTGCCAGTGCGCTGAGTGTTTTAGGTTCACTCCCCAAAGAAGACAAAAATATTGTATAAAATAGTTGTTCCAAATCTGAGTGATCTTTGTATCCGTCGTTTGAATGTTTCAAAGTATCCTTCGATACGGGAAATAAAAGAATAAAAAGGAACCAGTAAACTTGATAATAAGCGTTGAGATTCCGTAGCCTTTAATCGCTTACAATACTGAGGGGTACCGATCTCACTATAAATTAATGTTACAAGCCTTAATGGCCAATAAACGATTTTAAAAATAGTTCATGTAATTCGATTGGCTGTTGCAAATTCAATCTTCCAAAAAGTGACTTACCCCCAGCTGCTGAAAGGCAGAAGATCAATATAATTTTGTAAAAATACGGTCAAACGCATATCAACTACTTTAACTAAAATGTAATTCTATTTTAAAGATTTAAATCATGATACGCTCTACTAAGTTTTCAATATGGTCACCTTTCTGGACACAGTTCTTATCTAATACACAGTGCCAATATAACAAGCGAATTATTAATATAGTATTATACCGATCACTTAAATTGAAAATTGTACACTACCGTTTTCTAGCTAATGTCACACTCTTCTTAGAGTGGATACTTTTTTGAGCGAACAAAGTACATACATCGTGAGAGCACATCTGATTTAAATATACGATTAAAATATTTGCACGCAAACAGAAATGCAAAATGCTACCTACAACCCTGACTAGGCAGTGTTAGATTTATTTTATTTATTTATAGAATGCAGAGTCGTACAAACGCGATACAGAATCGATGCGGTTGCGGAATTGTCGATCGTAGATACTGAATGGAGCACAATACCAGTTTTAGCTCACTAAGTCTAAAGACTTTAGACTTAGTGAGCTATAAGTGTAAACCTGAATATAAATAGTTTCATAGTTTTAATAATTTTACTAGCTTATAAATTAGTAAAATTCAATAGTAGTAGTAGTGTAAGTTTCAAAATTATATAATGCAGTGTTAAATAAACAACGCGATAAAATCCGTATATAGCAGTTTAATTTCAATGAATAACATTCGCGGAAACAGAAGACAATATTAAGAAAAATTGCTTGTTGTCATTATCTATTTATGCTGCATCTATTGTGGTGGAAGACGTGCCAGCAGTCCTCTTGATGGTGAGCAGTACCGCCGCTCATGGTCAAGGCTGTTTTCTTCGAGTGTGTTCCTTGATATCACGGAAGCCATGCAAGAAAACTAATAAGACTACCTACCGTAACCCACATAGTTAGCAAACAAGTACACGGCCTACCTGATAGCAAGCAACATACGCAAGGTTTGTGCACCACAGCACACTATTACTCCCTAAGAAAAATAATGACAAGGAGGAGACAACCGAGAAGGTAATTGGATCAACAGAATGCTTATTAGTCAAAAAAAGAAACGCAACCATGCGAATACCGCTACTTTCGTTCGGAAGCTACGAGTAAGTTTCTAAAGTCTCAACTCATAACAATACTAAGCATTACTATTTTCTCAAAAACATAGTAATATACTTAAGTATGTACAAAAATATATTACCTCGATTGGCATAATATATTTGCCTTCATACCAACTTGCCGCGTACCTTATAAGGTGGTACCTTTCCAACATACGTCCCATGTAAGTGACACATTAACACATCAAAAAAGAAATCCTCGCCAGCTTAGTTATGTAGACATTTTCCTTCACCTCCTTTCCGTTCACCAAAATGTGGTACCACGTCGATAGTGTGACAGTAATTTATGACATAATAAGGTCCCTGTTACGTGTCGTCACGTTCACCGAATGTTGTTGCTCGTCGCGTGTTTCTACGTCACACGCAAAACCATTCTTTGTCATTGTTTCTGTTATTTTTCATCGTAACAGTTCAATTCTCTCTCAAGTATTGATCATCCGTCAAGTCCTTATCAAAATATTGTTTATTACAAAGTGCTTCGTCCATTTATTGTGATTGTCGTCGTTTGTTTTGTTATAAATTTTTATATGTTAGTAGCGTACATGTTAAAAGAATGTTGGTATGTTGTATGACCTTAGTTGAAAATAAAGAATTTTATTTAAAGATTGGCTTTTGGTACCCTATATCCTTTTCTGTACCCATGACATCGCGTGTCCGATGATATCCAATTTCACGATGATCGGTCGAGTAGCCAAGGTGAGAAAGCGTAACAAACATAATCACATTCGTATTTATAATATTAGTTAGGCTTATTTTTAATTCCCTCATTTTGACAGCTATGTTTTAAAACGCTAACCTATTGTCGTCTAACACAAATTTTCAAATCCCTGCTGTTAAAAGTACCTTGCCAAGAAAACTGTTCCACCAAATTTGGAATTGAGGCAGCCTGTCTTTGGAGCGTAGCTGGTGAGCGAATCGGAGCGAGGTAATGGCTTAATGTGACAGACTGTGGCTGTCCATTGAAGTTATCTAGGCTATTGTATTTTACTTCGCTTGCCTGGCCTCTTCAATATCTATATACATATATTTCACCTTAGCATGTATGAAATTTAATTAACCACCAGATCTGTCCAGTCAAACTGAGCGAAATAAAGTTACGATTTAGTGCAATTCTACTGATCATAATATACATTTACACGCTCGTATGCTGCAATGGACAGGCATCTTATAATTGCGAAAATTTTAGTATAGTCAAGCCTAGGTGCATATATTAAGCATTTGTCGGCCTCGAAGGCGTAGTGGTTAGTGTAACCGACTGCCACGCCTGAGGTCGCGGGTTCGATTCCTGCACAAGACAAATATTTGTGTGCATGAACATGGATGTTTGTCTTGGTCTGGGTGTTTCTATGTATAATATGTATGTTTATCCATTGTCTAGTACCCATAGTACAAGCTCTGCTTAGTTTGGGCTAGATGATGTTGTGTGTATGTGATAGAATATTATTATTATGTTTCTCTTATCACAGGTACTTTCTAACATATTATATTAGAAAATACCTGGCCCTTTGGGAGGCTTACACGGAGACATGGGTCCAACGTGAAGAGGCCCTTCGAGAGTTTTAATCAAAGGTGTTATGGAACACCTACAGCGGCACTAGCCGCAGCAGGCGTAGGACTATTGCTACGTATGGATTCTAATGTATGGGCTATAGGTATGGGTGTTTGGTGGACCGGTATATTGCTAACTATGGATGAAAAACGGCGTCTGCCCTGAATACTCTAATAGCATCAATACAATGGGCAGACGGTGACTCGCCAACTCACTAGATGGGCCCCCTGATAAGCCACTATAGGCATACAAGCCAGCAGCAGAGGGCAACACCGGTGCAAGTGGCTAGGAGTATCGAGCGGTGCGGCGCCGGTTTCACCATCACGGGTCTCGTGACAACGGAGACCCAGAGCGGGTTTCCCCGTAGTTATGCCCTTGAAAATGACACTTCCACCCCCAAGCATATAGCTCTAGCGGCCTCCCTCTGGCCGGCCGATCAAGGCAAGCCAGAGTTGAGAGTCCTGCGGGCGCTCTTGAAGTTCCACCCCGGCCAACCAGTAACGGCAAGCCGGGAACGAGGCCCTAACCAACTCTCTGAGGCATTCAGGACCGCAGTGTCGCCACTCACATTCAGCCCGCCACAAGCTGCCCTGCGGTTTGTGCGCTTTAATTTAACCTGGTGATACATTTTTTGTTTATATCACAAGGCGAAGGTGATAGTTTTAAAGCTAGTATACTGTGCCCTCCGATATCGCGTTAGTCTCATGATGAGATAACGACTATTATTATTATTATTATTATTATTCTGAAATCAGTGTTTGGGTGGTTAATACGATAATAACCAGCAATAATGCATCTCGATTCTTTTACGAGTTATATTTATCGATTCTATACAAAACAACTCGATTCTTTGATTACTACTTTTAAGTATCCTTGTGCTATCTTTATGTATATTTAACAGCCGCGTAACCAGTTTTGCAATCTCAATTTATGTGGCAAACATGTAAACTGTATGGATGCTACTGCTGCCTGGGTACTTATCGTAATGTGAAATCAAGTTTGCAGTAGAACCAGGTATTTACGGTTTACGCATGTACCAACGATATTAAATTATTTTACTAACGCAGCGCTTCGGCCGATCTAGATGATCTATTGTCGCGGTATTTAAATGTCATGCTACTATACTGAGGTGATTAGCTTTGCGTGTGAAGTATGTGAATAATTACACAAATTAAAATGTTTATGAAAGTGGTCACCCGAACCCTGACAAACGTAGCAAAAGACCGGATATCGTAGTGTATAATAGAAGAGGCCTTTGTCCAATGGTCAAATTGTTTTGCCCAGTTGATTAATCGTTGATCGTAGTTTAAAGTAATGGCCTCTTATTCGCAGACCAAAATGTGTATGATCCGAGTCTGTGTTCATTATTTGTAAAGTCACCACAATTCTTTAGCGTGGGAGTATTATTTTTGAATGAATAATAACCTTTCAATTAATCAAGAAACTTTATTATTTGCAATAAACGGCTATTGCTATATCCTATTGGGTCAAAGGTTGATTTTGTAATACTTTTAATTGGTACTGGTCGGTCATGTCTGCGCGAACGTAGTTTAAAGACTCGCTATATAGTCATGGTCAACAATACTGAGAACAGAGTTTCTCTTTGCGATCATAGAATTTATATATAATCTTGTTTACTAAAAGCTTTAAAGATATATTTAGATTACTTGGTAAACAGGTTTAACTGTTCGATGAGCACGAGTCGAATTACAGTAGCTGTGATACTTTTTATATACAACGAAAAGAAAACAAATAAACATACTGTCTACCTTATAATGTCTGTGGCCTATGATCACTTGTAATACTAGGATCATGACCACAGAGCAGATGTAAGTATAACCATTTTAAATACTATAGATATTTACCCACTCGTTGTTAATCTTAACAGAAATGCTTTTTCAGATGAGTTAAAATAATAATTTCTCTCTGTTAATAGAGAGCAAGCCAATTGATGATCAAACAAAAACCAATCCTATAACCCAATTATGTAGGTTAATTAATTTTGTCCAACTCGGTAATCGAACCGAAGACCGATTGGCTCAAAGAGTAAACTTATGCCGTGTCTTATAAATATAATATCAGTCCTGTATTTAAACTGTCCAACTGATGGGTAAAAGCCTCTTTTCAGTGTGCGAAATGTTAGGACTTAGTTCACTACACTGGCCTAGTGCGGGCTAGCAAACTTCACATATGTATGTATCTTCAAAAACCGTATGGAGAATTCGCCGACATACAGATTTTCTTACGATGTTCCTAGTTCCATTCCTTAACCATTAAACAAGCGATAATTAACTAATTAATATTCACATTGTAAACACCTTCAACTTCGAAAAGTTAGAAATGCGTGCCATGGGATCGAACTCAAAACATCTGCTTGGCAGTCCAATAGTCCCAAAAAGCTATCGCTGCTATTATCAATGAAAATCTATCATAACCATTAAAACACGCATAACTTTCATAAATACAGGCTGGCTCATAAATTTAAAAGTTCCTACCGACTCGGTCATAAATTCGTCAAAACAGCTTATCAAATTAAAAGTGTACAAACTTACTAAGCTATATAACAACGAGGTTTGAGATAGACGCAATTGGGTAATAAAATATCAATTATATCCAAACGGGCGTAACTAATTCTGACACTTGGGTGCATCTAAATAAAACATTATACAGGTGGTACTTTTTTAATACGTAGTTCATACGCTACAAGCGTTGAGTGTAAGTGATAATGTATGCCTATATTGTATGACTAACTTTTGGCCGCGGCTTTGCTCGCATAAAAGTCGGTTAGGTTAGCCACCGTTTTTTTTTAATATAATGTATCCTATGTTACTCGGTAATAATATAGTTTTGATGACGAAAGAATTTTTAAAATCGGGTGAGTTAAATCATTACAAACAAATAAACAAAAATCAAATCTTTCCTATTTATAACAGAAGTATAGAAAAATGAATAAAAGTTAAATTAAAATGCTTTTACAAAAATAACGTCACTGGCAATTTGTGTTACAAATTACGAATAGTGTTAAGTCCTCAAGCTTAGAATCAATTGGAAGTGCAACGCGTGGTTATCGACAACCAATTACCTTTTGATCGCTAATCCAAAAGTCAAGGTAGACCACGTAGTAGTAATGACTTGTAAATTTGTCCAAAACACGAATGGAGATTGCCTTATTGAGTAGGTATGTAACAAAAGTTTGCGTTTGTGCGTGTCAAAATATTATTGGATACTCCTTTTTGAAACTGTCAATAGTACCATGAAAGCTAGAATTGGCTTGGTAGATATAGATAACATTAGGTCCACTCTGTTACGTGTGAAATCAAATATTTACATTACAATTACCAGTCTTATGGCTAAAATAATAAACACAAATAAAGTTCCTGCTAGAAAATTAGTAACAATATAATATAATGTGGTTGGTTCGAGTTGAAAAGAGTAATCGAAGATGGAAAAAAGTGAAGCTGTTTTGGGAGAGGCCTGTGTCCAGCTGTTAACTGCAATAGCCCAGTGACGACAATGATAATGAAATTTGTATGTTGTTACCATTATTTAAATAATACGATGGATTATAAGGATATTCATTAATCATATTAGTAACTTCTATTCGGTGACAAATAACATATTTTAAGGATTTATATCTGTATTGCACCGAAGTGGTACCCAGAGGTGTATTACACACCTATTGCCCGCCGTGATTTTAGGTCTAACGTAATATAAGGCAAACGTTTTTCCGTATACCGGGAACATGTTCAGTCTCCGTGCTGTTTCTGTAAAATTCCTCACGGAAAATCCCATAAAACTTTATCCAACCAGTAAATCAAAACCATACAACGTCAAACAAATTAATTTATTTTAGGGAACAACAAACAGATACACACTTATATTACTTAACAATAGGTAACAAGAATTATATATATGTGTAACCCACAGCCAGCGCTATAATCCTAATCCTAATCCTAACTATATATTGATATTATAAATGCGAAAGTGAGTTTGTTTGTTTGTTTGTTACACTTTCACGTGTTAACTACTCAACCGATCAACATTAAATTTTGCATACACGTTGTCAGGGGTACAGAATAGGACATAGGGTACCTTGCATCCAAAAAAAAAAACTGTTGCAAACCTAACCTAACATAACCTACATTTACGCGAGCGAAGCCGCGGGCGAAAACTAGTATTAAATATGAAGTTATGTTGCGCGACCAACGAAGCAGTGACCATTCGGTGAGAAATACAATTTTATATTCTATTAACATCGGTTCTTTGAAATTAAACTACTATATACGGATTTTATCGCGTTGTTTATTTATCACTGTATTACAAAATGTTGAAAATATTACGCTACTACTACTATTGATTTTATTTTACTAATTTATAAGCTAATAAAATTATTTAAACTATTAAATCTATTTATTTTTGGTTTACACTTTCCCCGACGTTTCGGTTGCTTTTCAGCAGCCATGGTCACGGGGAGACTAAGATGGTAGTTGTCTCAATGTTCCAGTGTAGTTATTTCAAAGTACCCGAACATAATTTAATCATGGGTGTTTCTATTTACGCAGAATGAGCTCAAAGTATCATGAAGTCTAGCTGTGGTTTGTTTCTTCTTGGGTTTGACTATTTGAAGTACTGGATCCCAAGCTGGTGGTACATTCCAACCATCTTCTCTATTGAAATTGGGATGTTTTTTGATTTTAATAGCCTCGCGAAGCATCCTTGGTAGGAATCGGTGTTCTTTAGCGAGAATCTGTGGTTTGTCAAATCTCAGGTAGTGGTTGGTCCCCTGTTGTACATGTTCACACACAGCAGACTTCAACGAGCGTTTGTGTTTTACGTCAGCTATGTGTTCTTTTATGCGGGTGCCTATGCTTCTCTTGGTTTGACTAATGTATGAGAGTCCGCAGTCACAATCTATTTTATAGACCCCTGCATCTTGTAAAGGTAATTGGCACTTGACGGATGGTAAAAATTTACTTATCTTCGTTGGCGGCTTGAAGTATGTGTTGATTGAAGCTCGCTTCAAGATGTAGCCAATCTTGTCAGTGACACCCCTTACATAAGGCAGTATAGCAGGCTGGCGCTCGACTGTGGCTGGCTTTTCTCGGGATCTGTGACAGCGGCGCGGCTGTTGGAGCTTGTTGTCTTGCAGTACTTGCTTGACATGTTGAAGCTCGGCGTCCAGGTGTTTCTTGTCACAGATCCCGTGAACTCACTGAAACAAAGACATTCCCACGGTAGCTAACTGTTTAGGATGGTGGTGAGATTCACCGTTCAAGTACCTATTTGTATGGGTCTTTTTCCTATATACAGTGTGGCTCAAAGTATGATCGGGATTCCTGATGACAAGTACATCTAAGAATGCTAATGAATTATTTGCCTCTAATTCCATAGTAAATTGGATGTTGTTATTAATGGAATTAAGATGTTCTAGGAATACACTAACACTATCTGTTGGTAATATTGTAAAAGTATCATCTACAAACCTCTTATAAATCCTAGGTGTGATGGGGGCAGTCTGTAAAGCTCGAGCCTCGAAGTCCTCCAGCCTGCTATACTGCCTTATGTAAGGGGTGTCACTGACAAGATTGGCTACATCTTGAAGCGAGCTTCAATCAACACATACTTCAAGCCGCCAACGAAGATAAGTCAATTTTTACCATCCGTCAAGTGCCAATTACCTTTACAAGATGCAGGGGTCCATAAAATAGATTGTGACTGCGGACTCTCATACATTGGTCAAACCAAGAGAAGCATAGGCACCCGCATAAAAGAACACATAGCTGACGTAAAACACAAACGCTCGTTGAAGTCTGCTGTGTGTGAACATGTACAACAGGGGACCAACCACTACCTGAGATTTGACAAACCACAGATTCTCGCTAAAGAACACCGATTCCTACCAAGGATGCTTCGCGAGGCTATTGAAATCAAAAAACATCCCAATTTCAATAGAGAAGATGGTTGGAATGTACCACCAGCTTGGGATCCAGTACTTCAAATAGTCAAACCCAAGAAGAAACAAACCACAGCTAGACTTCATGATACTTTGAGCTCATTCTGCGTAAATAGAAACACCCATGATTAAATTATGTTCGGGTACTTTGAAATAACTACACTGGAACATTGAGACAACTACCATCTTAGTCTCCCCGTGACCATGGCTGCTGAAAAGCAACCGAAACGTCGGGGAAAGTGTAAACCAAAAAATAAATAGATTTAATAGTTTAAATAATTTTATTAGCTTATAAATTAGTAAAATAAAATCAATAGTAGTAGTAGAGTAATATTTTCAAAATTTTGTAATACAGTGATAAATAAACAACGCGATAAAATCCGTATATAGTAGTTTAATTTCAATGAATAACATTCGCGTAAACAGAAGACAATATTATGTAAAACATCGGTTCTATCAATACAACCTGTATATTCAGTAGGTAAGTATACCTACACCGCTGCCTCCCCTCATTACAGACGATTATTACTGAGTAATGTGACAGCGGAAATAATAAAACTTAGTAGATATACATCTGATCAAGTTAAAAAGCAATAAACAAGCCGAACAGGTAATTAGGACCAGTGCCTATTAACCGATGCATCGCTTGGGAGGTACTTAATTGAATTAGTGGTACTGCGCTACTAACAAGGCAGAATTGGGATTTTGTAGCGATGCACAATGGTCAACTAAAAATATCGAAACGTTGTATTTTTTTAAATTTTTATTTTTAATTTAATTATAGCATGCAGTAGAACTAAAGTACTGCTATTGCATGCCCTTCGTACTTATAATGTAATTTGAATAAATTCATCAATTCACACCGCTTGAGTAGGTAATGGTTGCGTCAATAAGATTGTTTGTTATTGATGTGTTGTTTTTTTTTCAAAAGGAGGGTGTTTTATTTTTTTGTAACATTTACACAGATTTGTTTTATTCCAAATTAATTGATATATTTCGCTTTGTAAACTTCGGTGATAAGGTAGGAGGAATGGCATAGATTTTAGTAATTTTCATCATATTAAATCGAATACAAGGCAACATTAATTATCATACAAAATAATTACCATTCTTATTTTTATAGCAGTACTTATAAAATAATAGTGTATATATTAAAGAATAATGATTAATTACTAAGGATAATATTATAAGAAAATGTATAATTGATTAAATTATTTTATAAAATACTTAGTTATATTATGTTCAGAGACATGCGTACCTGACTGTATTCGAATATTGGAATTAACATTTGATAACATATATTTCATTTTATTATGGCCGATCATATCGATTAACTTTATTTCAAGGCTTTGACTATACTGTACTCCTCCCCATTCGAAAACTTGACAACATTTATTAATTGCTCCTGTTGATTCAACCGTAAAAGCGTGTCAAATATACAAATATTCTTTCGCTTTGTTTTATGTATTACAATAAGATTAGTATTGCCAGTAATCCTTTTATTTTAAGACATCTCCCGCTCTTGGAATAATTTCTGTGCCGCAGGGGACTTTACAAACATTCAAACAACGGACACAAAGAACACCCAGACTCGGGACAACCATTTGTGGATTACATAAATGTTTGTTCCGCGTGGGATTCGAACGCACAACACTCGGTGCGATGGCAGTGACGAGGCGACTACTTAAACCACGACGCCATCCTTGTATCCGAGGCATAGAATTACGCTTAAGCTTATGCCGAAATGTTTTCGGGTTTTTATGTTTAGAAATGTATCCGGCTGACGAAATGCATAATAAATGCATATTTTTAATACCGCTCTGCTTTGATAAACAAGCTTGAGTCTATGTATGACTGTACATATAATATAAAGAGATAATCATATTCATATATTGTACTCACTCTGAGGTAATCACGTCTATATAAAATGATACACAATTATCCAGTAATTACTAAGAATTGAGTTGCGTGCATCGATTCTGCAATACTAATTAAGGAGTTGCCGTTTGTTTACTGCCATTATAAAGTAGATCTATAAACAACTGGTAATATTAAATACTAGTCTGCTGTAACAATTGACATAGATCAGTAATGAGTAAATTATATTATGGTCCTCGCTCTGTTTTAAGGTCATGCAAAATGCTGATGTTGATGAAGATACTGAAGCTCATGTTGTTGAAGATACGAAGTGTATGTACAAGAATTAGTTTTAAGGTACTGTATTATATGTAATGTTGTATACATATACTGTTGGCGTGTCCAAAATAAATAAATAATATACTGATGCTGGTGATTTTCCAGTGTGTATAAATAGTATTCAAATTATATTTGAATGTATCAACGACTTTATGGTTTGTTCCGCATTCACCCCTACATTACGTCCCATATTCCAAAATGTAAAAAAATTCGCCTCTCTTTTTTAATTATTCCTTTTTCGTCCTACATTTTTGAGCATATGGTTAGCAAAACAAAACATGTTTAAAAATTATTTTAAGTCTCTTCAATGTCTGGCTCGTGACGTCATGCAATCATAAGCCCGAAGTTTCACCGAGAGATCAAGGAGGTATTTTAAAATATTTTTCGGCTGACGGTACATTAAAATCTACTAGGTATACAAAAAAAACAGGGTCAAAAAAGGAACATAATTCGGGACGAAATCGATAAATATTTAGGTAAATTTCGGAGCATATGAGGAAAAATTTTTTAGGCGAATGCGTATTTTTACATTGGGGACGAAACATGAGGATCGAAGGCGGAATAAATCGACTTTATACATAAGTGTGTGCGCTACGTATTTGACCATAAATAGTAGGTATCCCGTTGTGTACAGTCAGAATATAATTTTAATTCAATTATGCGCAAAATTATTACATTATTGAAGTAATAGAGCCTTGCTGCTTTAAGTGCAAATACTTCTACCATCCCACAAAATTTTAATACAGTGCTTATATGTCTTCTTGCAAGAGGGCTTAAGAGTATTAATCATTCCCCCACTCCCTTCTTCTCCTTCTTCTCCTATACTCTTGCCTCCTGCGCCATTCACATAGGCTACGGTAACTGCTTACTGATATATTTTTTTATGGCAGCATCCGAACTGGCAGTGTCTCCTGTATCATAGGACTTAACAAACTTCAAACAACAGACACAAAGTACACCAAAACTTGGAACTATTATTTGTGGGTAAATTTTTGCCTCGTATGGAAATCCTAACCTTCAATACTCGACGCGGAAGCAGTGGCGAGGCGACTACTTACACTACGACTCCAGACTGTGTCCTTGTTTGCCACCTACACATATGGTTTACCGTACTTGAACCACTTCCAATGTAGCACAAATTGGCATTGTTTCAAATATTTCTAGAAAACCCGAGCTATGTCCATAGGCGACGGTTAGCGGTCGCACTACTTACTTATTAAAATGATTCAAACCACCGGATAAAGAGATCGGTTTATTTTCGGACGAACGTCGTCAGTTGTCCCGATTGCCACGGGACGTCCCTGTACATATTTACAGATACGGTAACACCAAATCCCTATTTTAGAAATGTTAACAGTTTCAATTTTGTAATTGTAATAAGCTTTAAAATGATATTTGAATGGCATATCAAGGTTCTAACCAAAAAGTGGGAGTTCTCTTTTGTCGAATCAGTAGCTGGTTGGGTGGGTAATGCCTCTAGCCTAACATCGCAGCCAAATAACCTTGTGTTATATTTTAGCGATTCGGATGCATATTCCTTAACTAAATCCGATGCTGACAATACAGGACCAATGCAAGTGGAATTACTTTTTTGCCCTTGAATTATAGTGCAAGGGATAGTTCAAGCATGGTTTCTTTTCTAAAGGGTCGCGACGCTTGAATTGTACTCATAAAGACCTATGATGTCTCATCCATCCACGGACCACGCGCACCGCTTCCCATTAATTATTAGTTAAGAGTTCGTAAAAATATAAAAATATTTGACAATTTTATTAAAACATTTACAATATTCCAATTACAAAATCGAAATTGATCCTGTTTTACCTGCCACCGCACCGTAAACTACCATACCAAAATAGGCAACAGTGAAATGGACCTACATGGCTAAATTGCAAATGCAATGAATTTAGTAAACAAACAATGTTTCAGGGTCTCTACTAAAATAACAAACTTTAAGAAAGACTTGCGCGCTTCAAATTTATGGCCAGCACGGTGGCAGCGTTAATTAACAAACGTAGAAATAAGACGTGCCAGTTGCCACGCAGTAAAATAAGTAAATATTTTAATGTTAAAGACAGCCTGATTGGTCCGCTGGCATAAGTTTAAGCTTAAAGCCGACCGTGAGTTCGCGGGTTTGATTCCCGGGCTGTGTTGTTGTATTTTTCTATTAAGAAATTTTCAATAGAGGCATGCAATAGGTTCGATCCCTATTAAGTGTGACTATAAATGTAATATTGTCTAGTTCATTGGGATACGGAGCGTGTGTCATGTCATGTCCAATTTTTAAGTGAACTTGC
This sequence comes from Catocala nupta, assembly GCA_963675205.1. Taxonomy (NCBI): domain Eukaryota; kingdom Metazoa; phylum Arthropoda; class Insecta; order Lepidoptera; family Erebidae; genus Catocala; species Catocala nupta. The sequence goes on from OY776087.1 coordinate 22,362,259, forward strand.
TATAATATTCATCACTGAGATTATTTAAGTCTTCAGTCGTATACGACTAGGTGCCACCTAGATAGCAGACGGACAACAAAGCAAAAGCTGATGAATTTAAATGCTGCGCCAGAAGCCAAACACAGCCAGGTATATCATGACACTTTAATTATCGTCTTCAAAGCTCACTCCTTTTTAAAGTAAGAAGACTCCCACAATAAACAATTCTGCAAACTATATACAGCACTAAAGTTCAGACGAACGACACTAATACATTAAAACTTGACACTGCGCACTGAAAACCACATCTATCAGCATATTTAGTTAAATATATTGCAGGAAGACGTGTACACATGAATTCTCATTTCCGCATAAAGTCAGATTCACATCCGTGTATTTTTATTAGATAAAAATGTAGGACTTGCTTATATCCCTAAGCAGTGAATCTGTTCATATACCTTGAACATATACATTTTTAAGGTTTCACTGGATTCACGTGGGCAAAGCCACAAGCAAAAACTAGTTTTGGTTATAGAAAACATCCCAGACTGGAAAATTCACTTAGATAAGTAATCGCTATGATTAACAGTCCTACCGCGCGTCATAATACTTAAATACTAATACTCGTTTTCTTTAACGATTAGCAACCTCCCAAACGACAAATAACAATGTAAGACTGACATACACAACACTCAAATAATTACCACGTTAATTTATTTGTTTAATTTTAATAATAACCGTGGTAAATGTACAGCCGTTTACTGGTAATAATACGCAGATATTAAGCGGCGCGGTAGTAAAATTAATATGTAGGAATCAATCATTGGGTAGGCGCCTGGTAGCCGCCTGACCATTTAGTTCGTTGCTACAAATATCCCCGTCTAGACGAACTAGTAAAATACTAATAATACACACGTCACAAATAACTACACGAATTAGTTATTGTTATGTTTACTTGCTAACAAATGCAAGGCCTAAATGAATGGCCCTCATTCAGATCATACAGATAATCGCGTAATTATGAACCTGTCATATGCAATATTGAAATTGAATAGGGTACAGCAATTTAAAAGCAATGAAGTGTAGAGTTTATGTAAAATTGTTTTAATATTAAAATATTCAGGATTATAGTTTTTGATCAGTGCAAAGCTTTAGTCACCTCGTTATCTATACTAATATTATAATACTGAAGAGTTCGTTTGTTTGTTTGGTTGAACGCGCTAATCTCAGGAACTACTGATTCGGATTGTAAAATTCTTTAAGTGTTGGATAGCCTATTTATCGAGGAAGGTTATAGGCTATATAAAATCACGCTACGACCCACGCAGTAACGATAAACGCGGGTGAAATCGCGGGCACATCTTGTATAACATAAATGTAGGTTTCATCCCCAAAAGAGATATACAGTATGATCCACAAATAACTGTAGTGTGTTCGCTGTTTTAATGTTTGTAAATTAACCCTCAAATATGGATGAGTGCTTATCTGAAGGTAAATATTTATAAAGAAATGGGCGTGAAACAAGCAACTAATAGACTAGACTAGCTTAAATGAAGGGATAGCGATTATAGAGTTAGGTTTGAAAGCCATACCGGACAATATTATATAAACATATTTTGTCAAGACTTGATAAAGACGACGCACGCTACTTTAAACCTAAACTATATAAAAAGTGAAAACAAATGTGTTAGGCTCATAGGTATACCATCAAAAAGATACATGAGTATACCATCGTGAAATGATGGTGAATGATTTTAAAGCTATCTTGGATTAAATGCTGAAAGTATAAATGGAATTTTTAATACAAATCCGACCGCACCTCTTAATACAACGAATGCATTAAAATGAACTGCTTAATTTTAAAATATAATGTACTCAAGTCATTTTGTCAACACTCTAGGACAAATTTATAATTTTTTTGAACCTTGCTGGATTACCATGAATGTAAGTGCAGCATCTTCGGTATATTCACTGACTCTAAAACTTTGACTTTCATACATACCTAAGTGTTACTTTGTATCCTAAATGTATGAATGAATTTTGACTTGAATAATTGATTATTGAAACCCAGGATTCAACCTCTTCGTCTTCATGTGACCTTTTTTTTAATTATTTTTCATCAGCTTTTTGTAATGTTCCATTGCTGGGCAAAAGCCTCTTCCTTAGACTTTCAAATCACTCTGTTGGTGGATATGTCCTGACTTTGTGACTTATATCTCAGGGATCTTTTGATCCACAGGGCCCATATTCAAACTTGACCTTAGGATGACTTCAAGGTGTCTGCACACCAAGTAACAAGTCAATCGGTCCAGTGGTTCCGGAGCTATGCCTGTCACTAACAGACAGACACACAGACCCACATAGTGTTTTCACTATTCTTCGAAGAAGACTGAGAGGTTAACAAATGCCATTTGTTGAAATTAAACACTTTATACGGATTTTATCGCGTTGTTTATTTTACTTTAAACACTGTTATTACATAATAATCTCCCCGTGAACATGGCTGCTGTAAAGCAACCGAAACGTCGGGGCAAAGTGTAAACTTAAATACAAATAGTTTTAATTAGAGAAAAAATATATAGCTTAAATAGTAGTAAAATTCAATAATAGTAGTGTTAGAGTTTTCAAAATTATGTAATAACAGTGTTTAAAGTAAAATAAACAACGCGATAAAATCCGTATAAAGTGTTTAATTTCAATGTATAACATTCGCGTAAACATAAGACAATATTAAATGCCATTTGATTGATGACCACGCAGATTCACATTCCCTCTGGAGAATTTCTGCATTACTTTAGGATAGGCCTGATAATGTTTTCATGATATTACTTCAAGAATGCCGAGAGAACAGAGCCATGTTACATTGGTATGCAGTACTATCGCGGTTATCGCTTACTAGAATTTGCCCGCGGCTTCGCTCGGCTAAATTAAGGTTAGGATAGTAACCATGGTTTTTCTGGATGAAAGGTACTTCAAGTCCTTTTCTGTTCCCCTGATAACATGTATACGAAATTTCATGATGATCGGTCGACTAGTTAAGGCGTGACAGCGTGATAAAAAAACAAACAAACAAATTCATATTAGCATTTATAATATTAGTTAGGATGATAGGTAAGGTAAAGTTCTTGTGTAGTCTTTAATAAAATGCTGGTAATATCAAGCTACTAGATAATGGTGAGCTGCGCCTCATTTCAAGCTACAATTTATGTTAAGCTGGGCCTAAATTTCAGCCTGAAACTTTGGTTAATAAATAGCCTAATTAAGCTCACATATGATAACATAATTATAGCATCCGACATCCCATGAATAAACAACGATTCTCTGCAGTACATGTATTAAGTCCGCCTAAGTGTACTAATTTTGGAGTTTGTGGGTGGTAAGTTTGCGTTCTCGTTTGAGCCCAATCCAGAGCTCCCTTCCATGCAAGGTTAGTTGTTGCTAGTTGGACAGACTAATAAGTGTTTACTGTTTCTTTTTTTTATACCACTACAGTGTCAAACAAGCATGGGCCGTATGCTTGTTTGACACTGTCACCTGATGGTAAATAGTTGCAACATCAGAGGCATCATTTGTGCGTTTTGACCCTGTTAAAACTTTTCAACACTCTTTTTGAAGAACCCCATACTGTAGTCTTGTGGGAAAAGCTCGGCAGGGAGTTCATTTCACAACCTGAACGTCCGCGGGAGAAAATTTCTTTGGAACCGCTTGGTGCGGCGCCAATTAGGTTGTAAGGTGTGAGAATGAAATCTCTTCCAATGGCGAGCGGTGCGATGATAAAAAGTAGCTGAGAGCACCATCTCATATAACTCTTCAGAACACAATCCATTATATAAGCGGTAGAACACACAAAGGGAGGCAGTATCTCTTCTGAGACTTAGTGACTCCTGTGAGTTTGGGCTCATTAACAATTCTCAAGGCTCGCCTCTAAAAGGATCAAGCTTGTATTTCGATGCTCCTGCCCAGAGATGACTGCAACTTTTCTAAGTGCGTCGCGTGAAATCTAAAAACATAGGTAGCTAAAACAAAGTAGCCATAGTTACCGAGTATAGACGGACAAGAATGGTTAAGTCTTACATAGATCTAACGGGTAGAGGTCCTTAAAGAGTTTTAATCTAAAACTGGGATTAGTTGCCTATCGAAGTCTTTCCACAACCGCTCTGCTAAGCTACTTTCCTTTAAATGAAACTTGCAATCCCAGACGTATATTATCAATACTTGGATACATTATATAAAGTGTTTTATGATAAGTAAGCATCTGGTATTCAAATAGCTCAACCATTTAACAAAAAAAATCGGTAACTTTAAAATCAGGATTTAATCATTTAAACAGGCGGGAATTTGACAGCTTACTTACAAATGCATTCACATGCACTCTAACTATATACAATCCTCTGCTGCAAGCGGTATTTGGAGAAGTAATTATCAATAACTTCCTGTATTGAGTAGATAATAATTAATTATGAATACACGGCATACACGAGCGCGCCGCCTCGAAAGTACGGCAGCATATTGCTCCCCGGCGGCTATGGAGAAAATTCGTTTAGAAACGTAATGTGTTCAATAAATTGTAACGGCAGTGTAAGTATTTATTACATTCCGGTTTCCACACGACGAATTTAGCGGCCATGTTACTTCATTGATTAAAACTGCATAACCTATTAGACTGACTCCGTGGCGCAGTACACTACGTAACTGCTGCATATTAGGTTTCGGATTTGATTCCCGAGTCGGGCAAAGTGTTATCAGATTTTTCCAGTCAAGAAATGTTCAGTAGCAGCACACACCTAATTTGGGAACAGTTCCAGACCCACTGTACTAAAACAACTGTAAATTTATTTTTCCTTATACCAGGCGCAGGCCTAGTATAGGAGTTCTCCTAGGCTTCTCAGGCCCGTCCTTTATTACGTCTGACTTAAAACCATAGGCGAAATGTGGTTAGGTTAAAGAGACTATTTATGTCATATTCACGTCTTGTGCAGTTCTACTACATATACAACGTGTAACATATTAAACGCACTTCCTGAGATTACTTGTTCAGAATCGGCTACTGAATCCATTTCTGACATTTTAATATAGGTATTTTTTTGTCCTAAAATAATTAAAACAACGTAAATTATAGTCATTATTTTCTTTGAACAATCGAAATAAACGACAATGTATCGTAATTTAAGGCAATAAGGTTTTTGATGCAATAAAGGCAATAATGTTAGATTTGTTGTAATATACCCGTACTATCCGCGCACAATAAGGAGAACTAATTCGTTAAATTAAAATATTTAAGTATGTATATAAAAGTATTTATAGTATAGTGCATGGAAGTGAAAGTTGGGTGCCTATAGCAAAAGAAGCATGAGCGCAGAATAAATGCTGTAGAAATAAGAGCGCTGAGATATATATGTGGTATGATTCTGAAAGATAGAATAAGGAATAGTGTAGATTAGACATGCGCCATGAAAGTGGATATGGTGAAGAGAATGGAAAAGCGTATGTTAAGCTAGTTTGGGCATGTAGTAAGAATGGACGATAAAATACTGACTAAGAAAGTTTATAAGGCTAGTGTGAATGGAACAGTCGCAAGGGGAAGACCTAGGCGAACGTTTCTTGATCAGATCGGAGACGTTCTGGATAAAGGTCAGGTTAAGAGCACCTTAAACCGGCGAGCGTGTATGAGGAATGTTATGAAAGTGATGAAGCCAGAGAAATGTGTCAGGATCGTAGCAAATAGAAATCCGTAGTCGTTGCCTACCCTTCTGGGCAACAAGCGTGAATCTATGTATGTTTGAGGTTGTGCGTTATATCTGCGACATATTGTAGATTTAAATATAGTTCCAATCAATAAAGTAAATAGTAGTTATGTAGTTACATCAAGATGTGAAAAGGAAACAATATCAGTACTGTTGGTAAATTATCTCATATGTGTGCATATCCAACCACTACAATATAATTAAACTACAATATAATATTTGCTTAAAAGTGACTCGAAATGCATAGGCATACAACTGATTTACAATTAGGTATTTTTCTACCATACCTACCTATATTAACACCTTATGATAAGCATAAGTATTAATATATTTTACTATTCGTGTCGTACATTTATGCATTGTTACTTTTAAAGTTGTTTTTTCATTACCTATAATATTGTAAATGCTGAATGTTGATTGCCGCACTTATTATATTCAGATGTGGTGTTTTCTTATAAGTGTTAACTACTAACTATAAGAGGGAGAGAAGGAGTAGCAAATCTAACAGCATGCTTGTCATTACATGCGCGTAAACGAGACAATGGTGCCAATTCTGTTGTCACAAAATTCTCTAATCTTAGCTAAAAATCTCTAAAATTTATTTTAGTCCTATCACTTTTAGCGATTTCAGAATACGAAATGTCGTTTGACAGGACTAAACTAAATTTTAGAGATTTTAGCTAAAGTTAGAGAATTTTGTGACAACAGAATTGGCACCAATGCCATAAACTCTAAACTCATTCTTACACATAAAACGACAATGCTCCTAGAGATGGTTTTATTAGGGGTTAAAGTATGAAATTGCCGATTTGTACTGAAAAATTGAAACTCGTTTTTTATAAGATGTACCATATTTATTTAATCGAAATATTTACCCTCATTAGGTATCTATACATTGCTGCCATCTAAACGGAAGTTCATTTATGCCTTTACGATAGAACTCTGGGGCTAGATCCCCGGAGTTCTATCGGAGTTCAGAATCTCTCTTTTACCCCTTATTACCCCCTGTTGGGGAACAGTCTATGGGCCAAATGTTCTTTGGGTGAAAAGTTATTGATCAAAACATTCTGTTGGTTAAGCATTCACTGACGTAAAGTCATGTTGGCGAAACGTTCGTGGCTGAAAAGTCCTTTGGATGAAAAGTTAATGGTTTAAAAATAATGTTGACCAACAGTTTATGGACCAATCGACTATTGATAAATCGTTTTAGACTTGTTGATATTGCAAGCCGTTTCTACCGTGTTCGTTCTGCATCGGAACTCGTATTCAAAAATGACTCGGATTTTCGAAGTATCCATCTTTCCCGTCTAAGCTGAATAAAAAAAAACAGTTGAAAGTTGAAAGTAGAATGCTGAATCATGTGAAAAAGTTTCACTCGAAAATCTCACATCATGAAGGTTTTATGTCAATTCAAAGTATCTATTACTATACAACGGCAACTTCATACTTTAACCCCTATTATGTATCGGAAATTACCTTCTTTAAATGTCAAATTAAAATTAGATCAATGATTAACGAATACATTTAAAATATTAATTATAATGCTGATAGGTATCGATCAATACCTAAGAACATTTACATTTATTGTAATTAGGTAGGTATATTATTGACAACAGATACAATTAGGTACACCAAAATATACTACCAAGTAAAACGAATTAACAAAATTGTAATTTGTTTTACATATCTACATAATTCAACTACGACTATATAGAAAAGTTGTGTAGACAGACAGACCCTTCAAATATTATAATTAATGACGTTCATTAGAAGCAGCGAGTTTCAAGCGTCAATGCAATTATCTCGTGATTTATCTACTTCAACGGAACAATAATTCGTTGATAAAAGTTATTAATGAACTGTGAGGCAGGCTGATTTAAAATTAAATTTAATCTTTGATTATTTTTGTTGAACTTCGTTATCGTACTGCTTCAAACATCTAAGAACAATAAAGCATAAATAGGTATACTAAATAACTACTATATAGTTATCCTAACTAATATTATAAATGCGAATGTGAGTTTGTTATACTTTCAAGTTTCACGCCTTATTTACTCCACTGATCATCATGAAATTTTGCATACACGTTGTAATGGGTACCTATAAAAATTTATTGTCCTAATCTACGTCAACGCGAACGAAGGCGCCCATACGTAATCTAGTTTACATGAAAGACTATAGTTCAGGTAATATGATTATGAAATAATTTAACTGACGACCATGTTCCTTTTTTTTAAATAGCGAAATATAGCCCAATATAAGTCGAAAAATATACTGTGCTAGTATTACTCTCAAATATTCAGACAAGCTACTTCCGTAGCAATTTTCTACCTAATCCTATCAAAATCGATGCTTATACTTTGGTGGGACAATGTTATAAAGTCGTCATTTTACGTAGGTAGCTACCTATTTTTTTAACTTATGTAACATTTAGCATGACGATTTATTACTTTTAGTAATAACGGTTCGACAAAGGATAAATAATAAATAAAAACAGAGGATATGGCAAATCGATCCAGGCTCTCCTGCCTAAACTATATTTAACTAGGTCATTATACCTACATACATAGGTACAGAGATAAGTATGAGTTTTATAACTATGTAAATACTAAGTGTTGAAAGTAGACACCTATATGGACAAACAAAGAGATATCTATGGGCAAAATATCATAACTGTAAACTTCATAAATGAAACTTATTTTTACCCATAAAATATTACCCTTGCAGAGGCATAATATAATATGTCAAATAGACACTACCTTCTCATAAAAAAGAACACAACTAAGATGATCTAATACTCTCATTAAAATTATCTATTTGTTACCGGAGTATAGTTTGGGATAAAGAATATCAATGATGCAACGAGCCTCGAAAGCCCGGACCGACAAATGGAGCATACAGATTGTTATCTACTAAGTCATGAGTCACGATACGGGGCATTGGTGTCAGATAATCCCTATCTTTTAAAACATTGGGTATAGGGTTTTATTAATGAAGTAGGTGTCGGTGGGTAAGTATTCAATTGTATCTATAGGTCCGACTAGGTAGTAATGCCTAGAATCTGCAGGTAGGTAGGCTATTGAGATCGATTTAAATAAGTAATGTGGGTTCGCCGTCGCTTCAGTTTTAGGTACTGCTGAGTCTTGAAACTTCACTGATTTAAAAAGGTTTTATTACAGTTAATAATAAGACCATAAATGTCTGCATACTCTAGGAAGCAACTGATGAAATTGAAATGAATAAGTAGGTAGGTATCGAACCAAAACAAAGAATTTAATCTCAATAAAGGGAGAATTAAACTTTTTTAAAAAACAGATTCTGTGTCGACTGATATAAGATTACTACCTGATTTCATAAAATATATAATAATATGTATAACTAATATTTATGGTAAACTTTATTTTTGTTTTAATGATTTTATATAAAAATCATTGCAATACTGCCATCTGTTATAACACAGAAGTACTGCGATAACATGATTAAACTTTTACGGCATAATTATAAGAGATGGCAGTACGATGCACGATTACAATTTTTTCTTTTAAGCACTATACTTGAATCTCCATAAATATTATTGTATATTGCATCATAAAATACAAACGGAATCAATAATTTGGCAAAACCTTTTTTATTTTATTGTTTTAGTGCGACATCTGACGGTTTTAAATACGAAGCTTCAAAGGTATTCTTTTCGCGCCATCTATGAATACAGATGTGGAAACTCTAAAAGTATAGGTGACACGTACCTTTGTTTGTATGTCATCAGACTCAAAATATGATTGGTGTATATTTCACTACAGCTGCCGATCAACCAATCAAATAATTTTGTACTGAGCGTACTCAAAATATGTACGCGGCTTAGAGAACTAACTTGTGTAACTTCGTTGTCGATCTCGTGTTTCTACTGTGCAAGTTCACGATAACAAAGTGCATTTTTATGTGTAGTGCATTGTAAAATGACCTAAATTGTGATTAGTGAAACTTAATTGTTGTGTATGTTAAAACCAAACAGAAAGATAATCGCAATAAGCGATGTGATACTCTCCTTGGCAGTGTTCTAAGATTGTGTTCATATCGCCAAGTTTCATAATAGTGACTAAATGATAAAAACCGAAATGTCTACAAAACCAGCAAATCAAAAAAGAAGGTGAGTGTTTGTAATTATTTTGATTTTTCTTTTGCTAACCTGTACCTTATGTTGAATTTATAACTTTATCATATAGTGTAACGTGTGTTTCTATATTTTCCTGTTAGCTTGATTGCCAAGTGTCACCATGAATGAGTATAAACTTTCTCTTTACTTTTAACAATTTGGACATATTATATCATTCTCATGAGTTCCTCGTGACTTAGACGAGCTAATTAACTAATACCTAGCCTTATAAGTACAGTGACGCCGCAGGTAAAATAACGGGACTAGGTAAGTACTAGCTTTGCAACCTTCAGTCTCTCCCTAAATACCTTTGTTTGTTCTGTAATTTATTTGAAGGTTGATGATAAAAGCACTTTATAGTCCAAATATGTTCATAAAACGGTATTTTCTATTTATAATTGCATGTAATACTTTTGGTGATATACTACACATACAAATAATATACCTACATCCTAAAAATAATAATGGTTAATGAAAAATAATGTCAATATATTAAAATATTTATTGGTTACTTAAAAAAGTGACTATTATATCTGTATCTTTTAAATGAGAATCAAAGTCCAACTCACAACTACAAAGATCGGCAATATAATTTCTATTGTGGTCGTATGATTTCAATCTTTATTACCCAATAGCAATAATAGCATACTGGTTACTACTCAAAATATAGTATTATAAGTAGTGAATTTAATTTCCATAAACAATAAATAACCAGTTGTTAAAAAATAGGTATTGAAATATTCTAAATACAGTATGGGTTGTGGTCATTGACCTCTTCTCATTAATCAGCTAACCTGTCTAGAGTATTGAAGAATAGGTATATTATGTTTTTACTAAAACTTTCTACTTCACTTCTTTATGAATCATTTTAGATGGGAAAATATAAAAGACAATATTATTTAAATTTTGGTTGCAAAACGCTTAAATGCTTTTGCATTCTATAAGTTTACATGCTAATAAAAATTTATCTCAAAATGTGCATGTGGTAAAATGGTTGCCAGTTACAAATCAGTAGTAACAGGCAAATTTCAATACTGGTTGCACAAAAATATTGCTGATTAATGTTGCCTGCATCGTAATGTAAGTTGATAACATATCAGTTTATTATCCTAACAGGGCTGTGGCATATTTTTGGTTAAAATATTTAAATAATAAGATAATAGTGCATTATGTGTGTTACATAATTATTGTGGCTTTTACATCATATCTATGATTGAAAGGCTATTTGACTTAAGCTCCATTTTCTACAATAATAACTTAATGCATATTTTAAAATAGCAAATTTTCTGATTTCAAATATGTATACATATAGTTGTTATCCGAAAAAATGGCACTTAAGTCAAATAGCCTTTCAACCATGAACCTATCAGCTTGCCATAATGAGACTTAATTATAATAACACTAGCTTTTGCACGCGGCTCCGCCCGCGTGGTACCTACATCAATAGAAAGTAGCCTATGTCCCCAGGTTTTAAACTATATCTGTACCAAATTTCATCTAAATTGGTTGAGTGGTTTAGCCGTGAAAGGTAACAGACAGACAGATAGACAGACAGAGTTACTTTCGAATTTATAATTGTAAGGATTATGTATGGACATGTCACAATTCTTAATAATAAGCGGTCTAGATAAAATCTTATGAGCCCGAGACTCTCAGGTGACATCATCTAGTCAATATCAATGTGCTAGTTGCGGTAACACATTTACATTGAATCCTGTTCTTTCAACCCTTACAGGTATTGGTTATCACATTTATATTTCGTTTATTATTTATATATGCGTGATTACTATTCATGAGTTCATGCTGCTATTTGTGACTGCCTGAGAAAAAGGCACCCTTGCACATGGTCCTGTCCATGGAATCTAAGATCCATAATTATGTTGTTCAATTGTGTGTGTGCTCCTACATACTCCACTAAGTCAATAAGAGACTGCCTTGTTGACCCAAGACGAATTTGTATAATTATGTTGTAAATTTAATATAAAATAATTTAAATTTAAACAGCAAATAGCTGTTGAAATCAGTTAAATTCTAAGGATGAAATCATAACTAATATTATTAATGTGAATGTGTTTGTTATACTTTTTATATTTTTTGTTGTTTATTCAACTGATCATCATGAAATTTCACATACATATTGTCACATATACAGCATAAGACATAGGGTACCTTTTATCCAGAAAAGGGTTTGGTCCTTAGAGAGCCAAGCCACAGGCAAAAGCTAGTCATTTAGTAATTGTATTCTAAGACACAAAAAAATCCAACACACCCAACAAGGTATCATAACATTCATACATTTTTAACTTTGTTGGTTTTTTGTGCATTTGTTCAGTTGTTTAAGAAAATAACTTTCAACAATGTACCAAGTAAATAAATAATATTACAAGTGGCTTTTATAGACATGATTTCTTTAGTCCAGCTGATGTTACTCTTGTTTATTGAAATGCACATTTCTAACCTTTAATATGTCAGATTGCAGATTAACAGATTTTTGTACTGTTATAGGTTATAGGTATTCCTTGTGTTTACGATTATGGCAAACAAGAGATATCCTTCACAATACCACATGAATAAATAAAATAGGTTTAGGAGTTTAGCTGTTATAATATACCCGACAAACAAACTTACTTTCACATTTATAATATGAGTATGTATTTGCTCAATAGAAGACTGCATTACGTATTTACACAGCCTAGAAATCTAAAATGATTAACAGAGGTTTAGTCAGACTGAATATTGCGACAGTCATAATTATGGTGTCTGCCATTCTATACTTATATTATAAAGTTGAAGAGTTTGTTTGTTTGAAAGCGCTAATCTCAGGAACGGCTGTTCGAATTGAAAATTCTTTTATTGTTGCATAGCCCATTTATCGAGGAAAGATATAGGCTATATAACATTACGCTACGACCAATAGGAGCGCAGCAGCGATAAAAAAATGTTGCAAAAACGGGGTAAATTCTCTTAACTTATATGAAGGAGACGAAGTTGCGCGGGTCAGCGGGTTGGCTTTAGAAACGAGCTGAATGAAACGGGGGTTGGTGCTGGTTGAAATATTTTGGGGGTGGGTTATCCAACCCCCCGGAACCATTCCCACCCCGCGCACTCGCGTAGTTTTTTTATTAGGCATTTTTATAAACACGTGATATGGAACGGCTTTTTGATGACACTAACGTAAATTGTTTCGTCTTTTTTTGATAAAATGTGATACAAAGATCTATTTTTAATCATTTATATATTATGTAACAAAACATTTATTGTAAAATGATCATTTTATTTAACCAAATTTGGTAAAATATATTATTTTTACGTGAAACGAAATGTAACTTTAGTTGCGCAAAAAAAAAATACTATTTTAAATACCTACTTCTCACTTTCATTTCAATGTTAAAGTGCTCTTAAAAATTGACCACTGAATTGACCCACTCCTTAGCCTACCCCTACTCTCCCCAGTACTTTACGCCGTACCCCTAGAGTGGTTATAAAAACCCGGAGGCGTAGAGGCTGCACTTCCCGCGCCGGAGACGTTCCATTTGTAAGTTGCTTCCAAAACAACAGATTTTATGCAAGTCAGAATATAGAAAGTCACAATTTTTAGGTTATGTAGGAATAATCTTCAATTTTTTTTCTCAGGAACTAGACATTTGCGCGCGATGGGGTTAATTGGGGAGGTTTAACACTCCCCACTCCCTCCCCCTCAAACACTCTCAACCCTTAATTAAATCGGCCCGTTTCTAAAGCAATCCCGGGTCAGCTAGTACACAATATTAGTATACCTACAATTAAAAACATTTTATATATTCGAATTATGAATCAAATCGAATTCTTATTCGAAACACTAACGATGTTTCGAATAAGGTATAGAATGATTATTTCATTGCATATTATTAGTTGACTGTACGGATGGCGAAGTGGTTTAAGTGGTCACCTCGCCATTGCCACTGCGCTGAGTGTTGTTGCAGGTTCGATCCCCAGACGAGATTAAAAATTGTGTGGTCCACAAATTTTGTTTGGTTCCTGGTCTAAGTTCGAATGTTTTTAGAATCCCCGGTGACACAGGATTTATTCCTAATATGAGAATTACCCTTTTTAATATTATTAGTCATAAATAAAAATTTTGCTAAACCATCAGCTCGTTCATGCGCTATGAAAAAAGAAATATGAGTCGTAAAAACATTGTCGCTCTTTTCTGTCGCAATTCAGAACTTAGTCATGCAAGAATGGAGATGTTTAAAAATACCTAAAAATGTTTTTCTCTGTCGCTATACTATACAAGAACATCGTTAGCACGATCACTTGATCAAGTACAATATATCAGTCAATCGTGTCAACATCAAATCATGTTTCTAATACTTACTCGATAGTGATTCGAATAATATCAATAACAACGAATTGAGGAGCTGGCGAACAGAACCGGATTAGTCCACGAAAATAAATTTTACACGGTAGCTAAAAAACTTTTTAAATCTTTGTGTTGGATATCGGACTAGTCCGGTTTTGTATGAAAATTTACTTTTTAAAGCCTTTTTTTGCCTACTTTTAGCCGGTTTTGATTGAAAATATTAACAGGGATCGACGAAACTAGGTCAAGACATCACGATTCGAAAAAAAAACATTTTTTGAATAGTAGTGGACAAGTCCGGTTCTGTTCGCCAGCTCCTCAATTAATCAATATTCGGATACGTGATCATACAAGATTTTATTTTTTTCGTAGGCGTAGTAGGTACATCGCTACTGCACATGCATCTATAAACCGTCTTAACATATACTCAGACGAGATTAGCTTGTTAGCTAATCTTGTAATATTTTGCTTAGTTGGGTATATGGCAAAAGAAGCATGAGAGCAGAATAAATGCTGTAGAAATGAGAGCGCTGAGAAATATATGTGGTGTGACCCTGAAAGACAGAATAAGGAATAGTGTGATTAGCGAGAGATGCGGCATAAAAGTGGATATAGTGACGAGAATAGAAAAGGGTATGTTAAGTTGGTTTGGGCATGTAGAAAGAATGGACGAGAACAGACTGACTAAGAAAGTTTATAAGGCTAGTGTGAATGGAACAGTCGCAAGGGGAAGACCTAGGCGAACGTTTCTTGATCAGATCGGAGACGTTCTGGATAAAGGCCAGGTTAAGAGCACCTTAAACCGGCGAGCGTGTATGAGGAATGTAATGAAAGTGAATGAAGCCAGAGAAGTGTGTCAGGATCGTAGCAAATGGAAATCCGTAGTCTCTGCCTACCCCTCTGGGAAACAGGCGTGAGTTTATGTATGTATGTATGTATTTTGCTTAATTAAATTTAAGCATCGCCATTAATTGATGGATAAACTTCGTATTGACTATTGGACTGTATTTAACTCACATTATAAGTTGATACATCACACAAGTATACCCAAAAGGCTTAGGCAAAGGCCCATCCAGTTTTAACCAGCTACGTTTAGGACCTCGATAATAGGAACTGAGTCGACTGCCCTCTGCCAGTCAGATTTTCATATTTTCTATTGATTGATGCTGATTGCTAAGCTTTTTACCAAGCTTCAAATTGTATGTTGCATTGAAAGTCCCAGTAATATTTTACTAACACGAATATTAAATCCTGTAGCCACAACTAATTTATAACACTGGAATAACCAGGCTGCAAACAAGAGCAGTATTTAAATAAGTGAATGTTCCTCTCCTTGAATGCCAGACAATTGACTAGTTCGTGCAATATCATTTGCAATATATTATATACACTCATTAAAAGTAAAAAGGAACTGGCACCTAAAAATTAAGCAAGGATACTAATATTTGCCTAAAGTATATTTTTATTGAATATATATGTACAAGATTAAATACCAGTCTTATTTCCTACTACTGATATATTTTGTAAATATATTTCTCTTCTTATCACACTCAATTACAAGGACCTATGTTTTGTTTGTAATTTGTATTGATAAGGGATTTTATGTAATAATCCATATCTGACTGGCCATTATGGCTGTGATGAAAAGTAAGTTATACTAAAAGTTATACCAAGTTTATTACATGTAATAATGCTCTAAATACAAATATTCTTCGGCCTGGCCTTATTATCCTTAATTCTTTATGGATCAGATTTGTCGCTCACCTTGTTATTATGTAATAATACATAATAAGTCAGTTTTTGCACAAAATAGGGAAAATTATATCGAATGAATAGGTTTTAAAATATTTATGGGTATGGACTAACGATGGTCGATTATCGATAAAGCAATCGAATTATTCGGCATTTTGACACGTATTCGAATACATGAAACTTTGATTAGAATTTAAGTGGCAACGAATCGATGAATTTTCGAATGCGGGATTAACTAACTTTCGAATATCCTTTTTCACACAATTGCACACTAGTACTAAGGACTCCCCAAGTGGATTGTAATTCATGATTGCAACCCAATTACTCTGCCCAATCTGAATTAAATATTTGATCAACAAGGTAGCACACTTCTGTTATAAACGCCCACTTCTATTTTTAAAGGGTATTGTTATTTTTTAAATTAATGTTTTTAAGGAAAATACTAACTATTATATAAGGATTACTTTTTTTATTCTATTACCTGGCAAATTATACTGATATTTGACTTCCCAACATTCAGTTACACAGAATGGTTTAGAATCGAAAAAGGTGTTAGGCAAGGACGTGTAGCGTCACCCTGGCTGTTTAACCTATAGATGGACAATTGTTTGACAGATTTAAAAGATTGTGAATGGGGATTAAGAATGAATGAGTTACTTGTCAAATGTCTTCTTTATGCCTATGACCAAGTAATACTTGCGTCATCGGTGCAAGAGTTGCAGGCGATGGTAACTATTATGCATGGTGCTTTTGAGAATAAAGGAATGAAAATGAATGTAAGCAAGACGAAAGTAATGGTATTTGAAGAGGAGGAGTGAATGACGATGTTTAATATTATGATTGATGAAGAACAAGTGGAGCAAGTGAAAGTTTGTATATTTGGGTACTTTGTTTACAAGGGATGGTGCACATGAGGGATTTGTGCACATGAGGGAGATATTGAAAATAGAACGACTGCTGGCAATAAAGTGAATGGCGCTCTACGTGCTTGTATGAACTGTCGAAATGTATCCGAAAAGGCACGTTTGGCTGTACATAGAAGACTATTAGTGCCTAAACTTATACATGGAAGTGAAGGTAGGTATGGCAAAAGAAGCATGAGAGCAGAATAAATGCTGTAGAAATGAGAGCGCTGAGAAATATATGTGGTGTGACTCTGAAAGATAGAATAAGGTATAGTGTGATTAGAGAGAGATGCGCTATGAAAGTGGATATAGTGACGAGAATAGAAAAGGGTATGTTAAGCTGGTTTGGGCATGTAGAAAGAATGGACGAGACAAGACTGACTAAGAAAGTTTATAAGGCTAGTATGAATGGAACAGTCGCAAGGGGAAGACCTAGGCGAACGTTTCTTGATCAGATCGGAAACGTTCTGGATAAAGGCCAGGTTAAGAGCACCTTATACCAGCGAGCGTGTATAAGGAATGTTATGAAAGTGAATGAAGCCAGAGAAGTGTGTCAGGATCGTAGCAAATGGAAATCCGTAGTCGTTGCCTACCCCTCTGGGAAACAGGCGTGAATCTATGTTTGTATGTATATAACATTCAATTATTAGTTTACGAGTCAAAGAGTGATAGGTACCAAGAAAATTGCGTGTCCTCTTTTTAATCACAAAATCTTACTTTAGGATTAACCATTAGTCTATTTCTTCATAAATATTTTGTACGCCAACTTGTTACAAACATTGTTTTGGATTCTCGCAATATAAAATAAATTACAAGAAATTAATCAAACTTCTTGGTATCGTAATTTATGTTCTTTGTTTATTTAGTGTGGACTTTGATTATTTTTAATATAGGTCACGATGTTTTTTAGTAGTAACGCTGATAATGTATATTTTTGTTTAATTTTCCTTATAAATATTAAATGTTCAGATATATACTTCATATAAATAATGAGAGTTTGAGGCCATTGTTCTAAGTGTGTATGTATATATATATCTATAATAATTTTGTGTTTCAAAACTAAGTATTCTCGTAATGTCATCCTTACAAAATCGTGTAATGGTACATTAGTATTTAATGTTAAACTGTTTCGTGATAAAATCAGTACTTTAATAAATAATATTAATATAATATAAGTTACTCAGCTTGTCTACTAAGTTATCATGGCCGAACCACTGCACTGATTTTAATAAATTTGATGTAAAATCCTGGTTAAGGACAGGAACATATTTAATACCCTGATAATAAACTTAAAAGCCACGATAGGGTAGAGTGACACAAGAGTGTGTTCACTCATATGCGCTAGTATATGAGTGGAACCTAAACTTTAGGTCCCAGGAAATAGAGGGAGAGTCTGTAATACCGTTTACCGGTTACAGTTTCAGAGTCCATGCTCGGTTTTTGCCTTAAGTATTATATTCGTACACCTTGCCTTTACTGCTGCGGTATTAATACTATTAATAATACATACTTAGTCTCACGCCTTAGTGAGCAGTGATAGCTCAGTGGGGAGACCAACAGACTGCAATGCAGAGGGTCTCAGATTCGAACCCACGTCGCGCACCTCTGACTTTCGAAAGTTATATGACTTTTCGAAATTATGTGCGTATTGATTGACAATTATCGCGTGCTCCGTGCCTCGGAGAGCACGTTAAGCCGTCGGTCATAGCTGCCATGAACATCTATGGCAGTCGGTTTTGGGGAAGTCGACACAAAAGATCCCACTGGGTCGAAGTGTCGCCGGTCTGTACTGACTGGCCCCCACACAAGATAAGATAAGATAGTCTCACGCCTGTTTGCTGGATGGTAAGGTAGAGAGTACAGATCTTGGCATATCTTCATTCAATCTGATTACATTCTTTATGATCGTTCGTAGGTAGTCTTAACTTTTTTTTTTTTTTTTTTTGATACCCAGGAAAAAATGCTTGATGCACTATCCGCCGGCTAGGGGACGGCACCGGCGGGGCGTGTGGGACTCACCAGCCTATTGCTGGTATACCCACTAAAAAAACCTGGGGTGTTCCCTCTCTCACCCAGTGGGGGGGGCCTGTTGGGAGTCTAAAAAGATTCATCCATAGCAGGCCCCCCCGTGTGGGTGCCGGCCGGGTCAATGGGACCCGACCTCCTCTCGTCCCCGGGGGAGAGCATTTCACCGCTCTCCCCTTTCGACGTTAGAAGGCGCGCGGGAACACCGCGCGCGCCCTCTATGGGTTTTTACTCACGGGTGGCAGGGTCCCCTGAGGCCTTGCCACCCAGAACCCTTAGGTGGGGAGAGCGACATAAGCGCGTCTCCTGCGCCCCCTCCTCCGGCGGCAGGTAGTCTTAACTTGACCCAACCCTTCGGTGATGTATTGGCCTGATTCTATGTTGCTGTACAGTAATCAGTAATCAACTTAATAATACAAAGACTGAAATACTTTCTGTTCCTTTAAAACGTTACAATCATGTTAAGATTTAACCTTACTAGATGTATGTCCGGCTTCCGTCATCATAAAGATAAAAGGCGTTAAAAGGCTTGCATATAATTATAACAACAATGATTAACGATAACTCCGTTTTAACTGCCTATAACTTGTTAAAAACGCCAATAAGTGTTAATAAATCCACACTTGAATGTAACTTGTTATTTGTTTGTTTTTAATCGCGGTAGCTTCCGCCTGCCACTGATTAATATGTTAATTACTACGTTTAATTTAATATTTATAAATAAATATGGCCTAATCTTTCTCACACTGAAAAATGGCCTGTGCCCAATACTGGGACAGTTTAAATACAGGGCTGATATTATTACTATATTACATCGTACGCCTCGGACCCTGAAGGACTAGACAGAAATGTATTACATCCACATGTCTTCAACTACGATTTTAGGCTCAGCCAGTACCATATTATTAGGTACACTAAGCTGCGCAACTGAGGCAGTCAATAAATTTTTAGTTTATACACAACAAACAATGTAATATAATGTTCAAACATCTGTCGCGTTGGTCTTATATGTTTACGTGGGTTGCATATTAAAAAATCAAAACTTTCTCGAGCAAATTTCAAAAGAACAATAAACGAAATAACAAAATTTAAATGACCAAATGTTTTATTTAGAAAAAATTTAGAATCCCAATGTATGTGACATCAAATGAACGACTGATCAAAAGTTGCTAGATGTAATTTTAAAATATCAAATCAAAACTAATCAAATTTTATAATACCGCTTCCGAGTCGGAATCGTACGGATGGAAGCGGTAGGTTGTGTTAGGTTCTCTTTTAATAAATAGGAAATAGGAGCCCCGCTTCGCGGGGCTTCGTCCAGAACTCCCATAAGTTCTACCATAGAACTGAGGAATAGAGTTCCAGTAATCCATTTTGACCTTTAAACGATTTGGTCAATAGTGTAATAAATAATATAAACATTGATATTCCAGACTTTGGTCAGTTAAACTTGCGATCAAATGACCATTGTTATTTTAAACTTTGTTGATTTGTACGTTGTTCTTTTGAAATTTGCTCAGAAAAGTTTTGATTTTCTAATATGCAACCTTTACGTGTGACCGCCAGGCCTTGGTTTCGAGTCCCGAGACGGGTAATAGATTGTTAGGTTTTACCATTCAGAAATTCTCAATAGCAACACATAGGAAAGCCACTGTAATAACTTACCAAACTCCATGGTCTTACTGAGAATTTCATACTTTAATCGTAATACAAACTAGCGCATAAACAGGAATATGTGCTAAACCGAGAGGGAGGCGTTTGCCCTGCAGTGGGACAATACAGGCTGAAATAAAAAAACTGGCCGGCCGCATGCTCAACTTACTATGTGGAGTTTCAAACTCTACTCCTACGCACACATCCATCAGTTTAATATTCATACGTGGAGTAACACTATACCAGAGTATAGAGACAAGCAAACGAGTAGGCATTGCAGCCACATTTCGACAACTATGTTCCTTAAACCCGCGTAATAAGGGCGAGATTATCGACGTCTATTGGGTACATTACCCTGCTCCCTCCATCGCGTAGGGTCTAAACACTGAGTACATGTGTGTATGACATATTATTAGCTTTTGCCCGCGGCTTGGCTCGCTTAAAACTAGGTTAGGTTATGCTAGTAACAGTACTATTTGAAAAAATTATAAATAAATGGTCCTATGTTATTCGATGATAATATAGCTTTCTAATGGTGAAAGAATTTTTAAGTTCGGTCAATTAGTTTTTGAGTAAAATTCTTACAAACATGACAAACAAAAAATCAAAACTGTAAATCCTTCATTTTTATCCAGGTGTTGCTATATTACGTTAACGACTATTTTGTGCAATAGGCTTTACACTAGTAGGTATTGCATTAACATTCTAAAAGCACAACGTAATTTATGGGAGGTTCTTGTTTATTACCATACCAAGGATATCTAGGCATTCATGTATTCTGCTTGGCTCATATAAAACTACAAATCAATGTTTTAATACAATACTATAATATCGTTATAATGTATGTTGTTCCATAAACTATTAATTTACCGTGTCATTAACTAGATTGTATCGTATGATGTCTTATAAATAAAGATACATTTATACCAAATAGTACTGGTGGCCACGGTTTAACCTGCGAGAACCTTATGGGAACACGTCATATCGGGAGAACAGATACCATGTGCCTATCCGCAGGATAATATTTATCTCCTTGCCAAAATTCATTAAATTCGGTTCAGTAGTTTCGCCGTAAAAGCGTAACAGACAGATAGAGCTATTATATTAGTCCACACCACGGTCCATACTAATATAATAACTCTGTCTGTTTGATACGCTGATTATCCCTGGCTTGTAGTGATTACCCCTTGTATACAAGGGGTAGTCACGTAATACGTAATGCTATATTAACTTGTAAGTAATATTAAAGTACTAGAGTCGAACAATATTATACACAACAAACAATAATATTTTGATTGTTGATACCGTGGCGTATGCGTAAGTACTTAAATATGATAGACCATGAGAGGAGTTAAACTAGTTCTGGGTTTATTGCTATATGAAAAAACACGGTTATGGAAGATGGGTGTCGAAATTGAGACCTATCTATTGGCAGTAATATAATCTCTCACAGTAGGTACTGGCTATTGTATAATAAATATTTGATAATTAAACAAATATTTATATTTACACATAAGCAGTCAGCATTATGTTTGGGCTCATCACATTTGATAAGATTAAAACCGTTAAATGAAATGCTGCACTTTTTACATAATTCTATTATTTTTTAATTCTATCAATTTATCATCCTCGTTGCAATAGCATAATACGTACGAACCCCGTATATTATGTCCCTTGCTTCATAAAACGTATAGATTAAATGTTACTAATACAATTGACAGCAGCGATAGCCTAAAGTCGACAATGGTCTTACCATTGTACTGCTACGCAAAAGTCTCGAGTGCGGTACCACAACACGCAACACTGACTTTTTAAAGTTACGTGTATATTAAATAGATAATAATTATTATCGTTGCCTTAGACGGTGAAGATACCTGCATGTCGACAAATTCTCCATAATGTTCTCGAAAATGTGTCAAGTCTGCCAACCCGCACTGGGCCAACATAGGGGCTATTGGCCTAACACTTCTCAAACTGAGAAGAAATCAGTGCCCAGCAGATACCTATTATTATATTCTCCTCATTAAAAATGAAGACGAGTTCAACTATGGAAAATTATATTTTAAAAGAGAATTTATTTATAACTGCGGTCAGTAATATAAGAAATCGTTATGATTAAGAATAGTATCAGTATAAATACATTAGACATTAAGATTTTTCTGAATGTTTACATGATGGATTAATCAGGCGCAATCATTATTGATAAGATGAACCATTTACTGTCTCAGAAAGTCCTATATATTACCTAGCTCTCCGAAATCCAAAAATTGCAGTTAATTGTGTTAGCAACACTCGATTTTCCTCCACCAGACTTATTACCCAATTTCGAGTTAAAATCTTTTAAATAAACTAATTAATCTATCTATATTTCTTGAATTTAGATTACTGTGTGCATTTAAAAATAATACGAGCTCGAATATTAATATCACATTAATTAGTTCAATGTGGGAGAGCGAGAATGCGGGATCAGAGTGCTCGAGATTATTTTAGAGGACGATCTAATCGATCCTTACCACGCAGATAACATTTTGCTTTAAGTGGTCTCGTCACCCCTATATGTAACGAGTTAAATAACAGACATGCAATGAACATAAATACTACATGAAAGTATGTAGTACTTTCATACTAACCGCAGTTTATTATTGCCACACAGCTATAGTAATCAAAAATGGACATTACTGTTAATGGGACAAGATAGCTATTACCTCTTCTGTTTTACAATTTATTTACGTGCTCTACAATTGATTATAAAATTTCAAATAAGGTGCTATTACATATATTAAGCTCCGCCTACTTTGTGTAGTTTCCATATTGCCATTTTTAGCGGTGATATAATACTTGAATGTTTTATTTCCCTTTAAGCAGAGATTATTGATCCACTTGCTACGATCCTGAAATGTATTTTTTGCTTTATTCACTCTCTTTACATTCTTCATGCACGTTCGTCGATGCATGAAGAAACATAAGAAACTTGTTTAATGCATGACACAAATCTGTATGATCAACTGAAAGTGGTTCTGGTTTTCTCGACAGTTTGGTCGAGAAGTCGGATACCATATATTGCAATTGGACACGTCACAGGCAGAATTCTGACTAATCGATATCGCGGCCCCACAGGCAGGATAACAAACTGAGTGACAAATATGGTTAAAATTTGTTATTATGAAAATATTCCTCTTAGATAATAATTTAACCTAATTTATATATGGTAAAATCCAATTACGTAAATAGTGTCTTCATGACGTTAGACAATACTTAAAGAGCTTTTTACCACAAAATAGACAGGTACAGAAAGTCGGCTTATAAAAATTCTCAAATACAGACGCAGTCACGTTAGACCAGGGCTGAAGCCTATGAAAATAGAAAAATGTGTAAAAAAATATAGTAGGATGAAACCCATTGGAAAAGGAAGAGAATATAACAAAAATGAAAGTAAAGATAATTTGCGGGCGATCTGAGGTCGGGAAGTGATGTATCTCGAATACTGAAAATTTTCAGGTATATAAGTTATCTTAAAATAGCAATAAATAGGCATCTCTACGCATATAATTTAAAGAAGATTCTACAACTTTCTCAAAATATTGTAGATGTCTTATTAAATATTAACTTTATTAACTTATCTGGTTGTTAATTATAGTAGTATATGTCGACTTGCAATTTTTTTGTTTATCAATGTAACATGGAATCTTATGTTTTTCGAGTAATTAAAGTGTAAATTTTAATAAATAACTCAAAATTGAACATAATAATTAAAAAAATAAATAAGGTAAAACAAAACATATACTAAATCAAAAAATTTACAGTGTATTTGGGACATAAAATGGTAAGTCTTCACCAAATAACGAGTTTTTTTTGTATTATATAAAAGGAATTGAATTTTTCACATAAATTTTGAGGTTATGTGAAAAAAGTGTAAATAAAAAAGTTGTAGATCTTTTTATTACTTACAACTGTGCCATTTAACTTTTTTCCATAGGACTTGTAGTTTTGCCGGAAATAGAGATAAACCGTTTTCTACCCTTAAAAACTCACCTTTCCACTTCCTAGCCTCAGATCGTCCGTAAATTATTTTTCCTTTCATTTTTGTTATATTCTCTTCCTTTTCCTATCGATTTTATCTTACTATTATTTTCTTTGGTTTCAAAAATTATCGACCCTGGTCTACATATACGTGTGTATTTTGGATTAAGTAGGCTGTTTTTCTTTTAATTCTTTTTATTTATTTTGCTCATCTAAATGACCACACTTCGCCTGATGGTATACGATCATGTGGTCTAAAAGCAGTGGCCTCCGCACCATCCTCATAGCAGCTGAGGCGATGTTGAGTCCTTACCTTGACGGCCAGGTTCTTACTAACTGTTACTTACTAACTGTCCATCAGTTTTAGACACGTCTATGACTACTGCTCCACTCCAGTAGACCAGTAGCTTTTGAGTTTATTATAATCAAAAATACAAATATTTCCTCTTCATAACAATAGTGTAGATTACTATCTCCTTATCACCATATCTTAAAGGGTTGACTACTTTAAGCAATTGTAGGCTACCATCGTTCAACTAGGCTTAGTTGGACTTGTGATTACTCTTACTAGTAGCACAAGCGTTTTAGCTTAGATGGATCTAGTTATTTGTACCCTGATTTGCAATTTTAATAGTAATTTGTAGTTTAGCAGTTGAAAATGTTTAAAAGAAATATCAACCACTAGTAAAAGAATTCGTTGATCGAGGAAGTTTTTAGCTTGTGTTCTCGTTATAGCTCTTTTAGATCGTAAATACGTAATAAACTACATAAACAATTTGTTAGTGGTAACGCTTTCGTAGAAACATTTGTGACGTCATCACGCAAAGGTAAAGGTGAATCCCATCCTTACGGCAATTCCAAACTGCTCAAGTTTTCTTTATTTTGTGGTTTCTTCACAGCTCAACAGATGCAGTCAAAATTTATTTTAATAAACAATTGATACCCACTTTTTATCCTCAAAGGGTATATGCTAAGGTGCCTGAAACGTACCTGCATGAGTTTTCGCACCTATGTTAAGGATACATATAATAAGGAAAAAGTATTGTCATTAACTGGGCAAAGCAAAAGTTAATATAGAAAATAAAAAATAGTTGTCTGCCCTGCTAATTATATCAAGATTAAAGTTTACTAGGGATGCCAACAAGCTCATCTTGTAATATATCTATTGTTATCATATAATCGATATAAAACTTTTCTGTCATCATGGACAGTAATAAGAAAAGAATTGACCCCAATTCAAAATCTGGTTCGAATATAATATCAAGCCTGCATTGGGAAATAAAGAAAATATCATACCCTTAATATCGCCGATGATATTTAGATCACATACCATGTCATGTAGTAGAGGGTGAGCTTATTATTTCTAAATTGCGTGATGTTTTCGCATGATTCTGCGGTTAAAATCTACAAATACTTTGTCTGATCTGGAAACATAACCGGACCTCACGATTGGTTATTTCGTTGCAATACAAATAGCGGGACTGCTTACATCTCAAGGACCTATGACTAATTGTCATAAATAAGAAATACGAACAGATAATAAAAAAAATGCTTTTTATTCTTATGCTTTTATAAAATTGTCAAACTGCAATAATGCAATCGTTAGTTGTTCGTACTACTGATATGTCACAATGAATGCTGCTGCGGCTGATTAAAATGCCCTTTTGCGTACGTTAAAATAGCATGGCAACGCCTATATAATACCTAATAAAAGAACCTGTGCATGTCTTGATATCTGGTGCCCATCCATATCCGTAGTACCTAATCCTGTCCACGATTGCAAATATTCAACATTTAATTTTACTTGTTTGCGTTGTGCAACAAAACCTTCGCTCGTTCCCAAACATTGAAATCGGTTTGTTACTCTTAACTCACGTCCGGAAATGAGTAATATTAGTCGATTTTCTAAGACTTCTCCAAACATTTCATTATACTTATTGTATGTATCTGTACGGTTAGTCATAGATAGTCATGTGCCTCATAGCAAAGGTAAGCCTGGTTAGCAGCCAAAACCTGGTTTTACATAAGCTAAGATGTAGATGGATATCGCGAGTTTTGTTCACCGACGTGACAGTATATAAAAAACACTCTTAGGCATATAAGACTTAATTGTAATTCCATCTTCTCGAAAACGGTACATTTGACATTCAAAAATACTTCCTTAAAAAGGTCGAGTCTTCGAAATCAGATGTCGCACTTATCATTGCCGATTTTAGGAATAGCAGATATCTACACGTCTCTGTAGTAGAGGAAATAAGACTTAACAATATGCAGCTTTAATACTCTACTCTTACTGACATAAATCGCCACTCGACTACTGTTGTCGAAATGCCCAGCCGTCTGCTGTCAGCATGCACATAAAATTCGTTGACGGGCCATTTAGTGGACCACGGGCTTGGAATTGGGCAATGTTCTAAATAAACCAAAGTGTACTAAAACTACCTCACGCAATGTAGGTTTAGGTTCGAGATATTTAGTTTTAGTGCACATTTGTAGGATTTGTGTTATTTGGATGACCTATTTAAGAAGCACGTGAGAACGCTCATTTTCTGTTTATGTTTGTGTGCCATCCATAATTCATTATTGTTTTCGTGTAAAGCAAGAAGATCGCTCTAATTTAATCTAGGGATACGTTCTAACATCGTAACTGCTAATAAGAGGTCAATCGGGTTTATTTTGTCAGAATTTGTTTTTCTTTTGTTCAGCTTTGTAGACTTTGTGATACTGATTCTTTTACTTTACTTCGTTGCTATGGAATATTGTGGCAGCGAAAACAGTTTCTATCATGTAGTCTTTTAGCAATATAATACATGCTAACTAACTAAAGGTCAGGCATTTAACACAGTTAATACTACATTCTCAGAAAAGTTTCCAACTGCCAAAGTTAATGTTTATATTATTTTCCTATACTTATTGTAATAGTGAATGTATGCTACTTTTAGACTGAATGGTTTCGAAATGTCAGTAAAAGGTATAACGGCAATTGCAATAAGTAAAATTTATTCGACCTCATAATTGTTACACAGGTTTTGTGTTTGTGCCACCAGGCTGTAGCAACCTTATTGTTTGTAGGAAGACGAGTACGATATCTCTTAATCCAAAATCGAGCTCTCGGCCCATCAACTGCTCGGTTTTGGACATCGCACAGAATCTTACTCATACGATTCTGTGCGCGTACCAAGTATAGGTAATACTTAGGTACTACCTAGTACAGAACTTCTCCGTCACGCAGTAGACTACGTAATCGTTACCATGTAACTTAATTATTGAAAACCCGAGTCGTAAGCACTATTCCTAGACACACTGCCAGCCAAACCTTAATACTTTGACTACTATTTGGCGACAAATCATAGAAAAGGATAGATTTTTTTTTTGTCATTGAATATCTGCAACCGCAAACATAAAAATAATTAAATTTACTGGAGACGTAAAAAATATATTGAATATGAACATGATACCTACCATACCCAAGACTTGTAGTGTAGTCCACATTACACCTAATATTTGCCTAACCTAACCCACATGGTATGTCAAAAATGACAGGTGACAGAAAGTATCAAATATGAAGTTGTTAGTCAGTACTTGCCGCGTACGGTCGTGTATGTGCTATCGTTAGCAGCAGTCTGCTCATACAGTTATGAATTGGCCTTAGACTGTGCTATTATTATAGGAGCTGTCATTGAACATTATGAACAAAGTAAATGACGTTTACATATAATTTATGAGTATGGGTTTGACAGATGGTCGAACGGACTTCGCCGACATTGTTGAGACATTTTATTTATGAATAGAGTGCTAACATAATGCAAAATAACTCGATACACTACATTTTGGATAATTTGTATAACTACAATGTTATCGCAATAAATTATGTTCAGTCTTGACACGCTTACGCAAATGTTATATTGAGGAGTAATTCTGTATCAACAGTGGACAGAAGCGTATTTTGCACACCAAATGCCATGAGCGGCTGTTACCTTTTACCATCATGTCTGCGACTATTCCCAATAAATAATACTAGACTAGCTGTCCCCGCAGCCATATATCCTACAAATACCTATCAGCGACCTAGCTGGCGAAGTGGTTGGTGTAACCCACTGCGACGCCTGAGGTCGTGGGTTCGATTCCCGCACAAGTCAAACATTTCTGTGCATGGACATGGATGTTTGTCTTGGTCTGGGTGTGTGTATGTGTCCTATATATAATATGTATGTATTTACAAAAATAAAGTATATATGTTTGTTTATCCATTCTCTAATAGTTACCCATAGTACAAGCACTGCTTAGTTTAGGCTAGATGGTGTTGTGTGTATGTGATAGAATATTATATTATAAAAACGTCAGTCGTACAGAAAACGTAGTTAAAAGAATAAACTAAACAAAATATGTAAAAGTTATTTTTGTATATTTAACGATATGATTAAGGAATTACGTGATACTAAATAGGTACTTAACCCCACACAATCCCGACATTCTAAGATGTTGCCCAGATATTTCGGTGTACAGATCTGGCAACACTAGACGTGTATAATTTAGACGACCTATATGACGAAGCATTTGTGAACGCATAGCGTCTGTTTATATTTATACTGAGTATACATACATACTTGTGTGTGCAACAGCACTGGGGTTAAGATACTCAATGAGATTTTGAGGCCGAAATTAATAGTCCATCTTCTGAAATCTTCAGATCGAAGCTAATTGTGATAAGTAAGTTCACGTCTACTTTACACGAATATTAATATTTTGAAAATAGGCAAATGATTTATCAATTACTTATAAGGAAAATGCGTTTCGAACAACATTTTTTTAATTTGTGATTTTATTGGATTAAAAGGTTTCCTTATATACTTAGTAGTATTCAATAATTTACTGTGAGAAACCGCTATGGGTTTTCCACAGTAACGGAGAGATAAGTAACGAAGAGTTGAGTAAGATATGTTTTGAATGTATTATTGAAGAATGAGATTGATTTAAGGCCTGTCATATTACACACACTTAAAGCTATCCTTGGAAATTAGGGCGAATCTCTTGATGAATGAATTGTATTAAAATTGTATATAATTTAAACAATTTATTTTTTAAATTTAAATAAATTGTACAAGCACAGTACACGAAATTTTACTACAATTCATTTTATTGGAGATTAAATACGTTTGTCGTTAATCAGAGTAGCAAAAGAGCAATTATTCGAAAACTGCAAACAATTTAAGAAGCTACTCGCAGCTGGCATATCTTCTTAAGCAATCTACTCCTAATGCCGGCAGCTACTATACAGCTATTGAACCGAATCAAATAACGCAAAGACCACACGTACAAAGTTAAAGTAAAGAACTAACAGTTACAAGCTACTTACTTCTACATTACTTAGTACCTAGCCAAAGAAGCACATAACTCTCGGAACAGATCATGATAACATACAGATTGCGAAATAAAGTAGGAAATAAATGTTACAAAATCACCTGACATTTATACCACAACAGATTCTTCACATTATTTGTAAACACGTTTACAACACTGTTACATAATTATCTGTTCCCAGCCGGTTAAAGAGGTCAGTATGAAGAAATAGTTTTCTTTATATTTTCCTCCTGACGTAAGTTCGGAATCATTTCCTCGTTAAGCTATTTTTAGAAGCGTAAGATTAGTTTTTCTGCATTCGTTGCTGTCAATCCGTCATCTCTCTAAATAATGTGGCTTTTGAATAAAAATGGGGTGGTTTATTACTAATATGCTTGTAAATCTGATGGTGACCGGTAATTGTGTCACGGAAGTCTAAAACAAAACTGGCAGCACTCGTCTCCTTGCAAAACAAAACAGCTCATCCTGTTGATAAAGCTTCATAAGGATGACGTGTTTTATTAATAAAAATAAAGTATGCCGTAGATAAGGCTTAATGTAAGATTTATTTATTTATTTTACATACACAACACTATCATCAAAAGGAACCTTAATGCGATAAAGCCCGACACAATTTACTGTAAGATATTGGTACACTACACGAAGGCTGGTCCCAGGTTTAAAAGGGATTGCTCATCCTCTCATACGTTTATCACGATGATACCATTTATTTACGTACATCGTAACTTTGAGCATACATATTCGTTCTGCGCGGTCGACCATGAACTAAACAACAATACGAGTTCTCCTGACGTCAATTCTCAGTTTACTGGAATTACAATGCTTTTTTATGAATTAAGATTTATAATAATATGGACGTCATCTTTCGGGCATAATTATGGATATTATGTGAATATCTTAAATAGGGTAGCCAGCGCTTTAGACGCTAAACTGCCTACTACTTTGCGTATAGAGAGAGTATATAAAATATAGATAACTATTTCAAATATCCGGTTTATTTGCGTCGATTACTTATTTTTTGTAAATCTTCTTGTTCGCGTCTATAGGTATGGAAGGGCACATATATAATATAGAATTTTTCTTTTTTCGTAATGTCTGTTTCTGTTTACTTATCTGTAAGACAAAATAATGGATTAAACCAATATTTTATGGTCAACAACATGATAGTTAAAGGAATGACAAAACCTCCGTCAGTAGAATTAAAAAAAGGCATTTTTCACTTAACAATTTGCAATCATTGACATTTCAAACACAAGTTCTAATACAATTCAGAGCGATATAATGTTTTTTTATATTTATACTATGTACGGACCAATTATAGAACGTTCCATAGGTAAAGTGGAAAATTATCCAGCTAGCGTACGTAGAGATACATTATTATAAGCTGGTCGAAGCACTAATTTGCTGTAATAATCTGTTATTGCACGCGAACACAATTGTATTGTGCTTCTAATGTATCTAATGCGGTCATTTTTATTAAATGTACTGTGACGGCTGCAAAAAGTATGGTCATTTTAAGGGCAGACTTATATCAACACTTACAATGTTTTCTTTTCTTATCTTTTTGCAGGTCCTACGAAGTTGTACTTTTACTCCTTGAAAGCGTTAACAATCGTTTATATTGAAACATACGTATGCTTGTTTGCCACCAAAGAAGTATTTATTAAAAATTAGGAAGACAAGGATTAATAAAGGGATTAAATATAATGACCATCAACAATACTAATTGCACAGCAAAATATGCTTACTAAAATATGTCATAACGAGCACCTATACTAAAATTACCGCGTTCGGTCTCGGAAGGGTTAGGTTATGTTAGGATCCTTCTCAAACCCACCCAAAAATAGGAGCCCCGCGAAGCGGGGCGCCGTCGACTTAGTTTGATCTCTTTAAATATATTTTGCTCTGCAATTAGTATTTTTGGTAAGCATATTTTTCTGTACAATTGGTATTTTTGGTGGAACAAAGGCAAAAAATTGAGGAACAGTTAAAAAAGACTACCCATTAATAAACATACTTATTCATAGGTATAATTAGATGAATAATTCCGTGAAATTGTAATGAATGTAAACTAAGAAATCTAGTAAATTAGATTAGAAACGTAAGACTCTTATAGTTCAGGAAAAATGAGTTATTAATTAATTTATTATAGACGTGTAAAAGAAAGTGTTATTAAAAACAAATGTCACAATTAAGTCGAGTTATACGTACATAAGTAGACCTCGACTTACCTACTGGTTGCTTGGCTTAGCGCCCGACTCTATTTGAAAGACACCCATCGCCATCCAAAATCATTACTTAGTTTAGAGTATTTTAATACATTTTCCCTGGAAAGCAATCTTTCCGTTTCTTGAGTTATATGCCGAAATAAAATCAGCCGCTTCGTGCCCCTTTCTATTTAAAAAAAGGGGAAAAATAACGCTAAAAATAGTTAACGCTTTTTAACACAGTTTCGAAAAATCTTTGTTTTTCGGAATGATAAGTAAGTAGTTATTTTTGTATACTGTATTGTCAGCTTTAAAAATCTCAGTTATGTTCCAAAAATAAAAATGAAAGCTGCCTTTATTCTCATAGGCTTGGTTTAAGTCTTTGTTTGTTGCTGTACTTAATCACGAGTTGCTGACGTCAATGATAACACTACATTCAGATAACAGCAATGTACTATCTGAGGAAATTGGTGCTAAAATGTGAAAAATATTACATAACTAAAATGAGGAATTGTGGTTTTTTATCTTTGCACCTTGAGACTTATTCAACATCCTTCAATGAGCTTAGGTATGCCTCCAGACATTGCTATTTTTATTTATTCTGAGAATTGAGTAGCTTGCACCTAGATTAAAGTACTGGCAAGTAACGAGTAAGCTATATGTGGTTGCCTACTAATAATTCTATCTATTATAAATGAACGATGAACTCCATTTGACCTCAAAGGCTTAGGTTAGTCATCCACATTGTATTAATTGTGTTAGTCTTATATATCATTAAAGAATATGCCCATTTATAAATCTAAGTTTCACTTAATAACAATATTAGCTTTGTCTATAGAATGTTCTACTGGTGCATGCATAGTTCACCATTCTAGCCCAGAACGGGTTGGCAGACTTAACTTATCGTTGAAAACATTGTTAAGAACTCTCAAGCAGGTTTCCTTCATCGTTAAAGCGATTAATAATCATTAATACGCACATGTCTTAGAGGTGCCTCTGCGTGATAGTCCAACTTGGCAATTGAATTAAGTAACTAACCTTAGAACTACACTCACGCCTTCCACAGAATTGAATAAATGTAATATTGTTTTCTGTTTACGCAAA
Source organism: Catocala nupta (assembly GCA_963675205.1). Classification (NCBI taxonomy): domain Eukaryota; kingdom Metazoa; phylum Arthropoda; class Insecta; order Lepidoptera; family Erebidae; genus Catocala; species Catocala nupta. The sequence continues at coordinate 22,395,504 of OY776087.1, forward strand.
CGTTATTCATTGAAATTCAACGACTATATACGAATTTTATCGCGTTGTTTATTTGACACTTTATTACATAATTTAGAAACTGTTACACTACTACTACTATTAAACTTACTAATTTTAAACTAATTATAATATTAAAACAATTAAAATTACTTATTTATATTTAAGTTAACACTTTCCCCGACGTTTCGGTTGCTTTTCAGCAGCCATAGTCACGGGAAGACCTCCCCGTGACCATGGCTGTTGAAAAGAAACCGACACGTCGAGGAAAGTGTCAAATAAACAACGCGATAAAATCCGTATATAGTAATTTAATTTCATTGAATAAATGTTTTATAAGCTGGTGCTCTTTGCTCTATCGTTAGAATATCTGGTTTTAAGGTGGCGTAATATAGGCTTTAAACCTTAAACTTGAGAAATATTGAAGCTACTAGATACCAAGTACCTAATAAATTAACTAATATAAAAAAATACTAGAATTTAGCTTACTTGCTTATTAACACGTTAATGCCATGCTTCTTACATAATGTTTTTAAAACAACACATAATACATTAGTCCATCTTCATGTAAAATGTATGCTAACCATTTCAATTAATTTGTATTTAAAGTTACTGTTGTAAAAAATACAAGCAAACAAATAAGTGAATTCATAGGCAAAACATATTTAAATGAAGGACAGACATCGTATATTTTCGCAGTTACGATGTTGGTTTTCCTTTCCAGCGGTTAGTAGATCTAAAAATATAAGAGCTTTTGAACAAACAACATTGATAAAACCACTGCATCGATGTTGCTATGCATTTTCAGGTATGCTAAAATTCAAACGAAACGCAATACCCCAAGTCCCCAGTGTTAATACTGCATTCATCAGAATTTCTATAGTTCTTACTTCACATATTCTTTAAACTAACACTTATAGTTTTCTGAATGAATATGAAAATGAGATTACGCATTCGTGCATTTAAAAATAGATATGAAATTTCCAGAAGCGTAATCATGTCATTATTTCTAACTGTGTATGAGCATCTTAGAACAAGTGTCATATTATATATATATATATATCATACCTTTTCTGGAGAGTTACGTTAGCTTTTTCATTTCATATCGCGCCTCTATATTTATTGCGGTAGCTAAAGACCACTTCAATCCTGAAATCAAGTTTTAGTTTGTAACCAACTGTAAATGCTTACCCAATAAAGCTGGCAAACAGTACGACGTTACTTATGCGCGGTATTGAAGCATCTTTAAAGCTTACTTTGACAACAGTTACAATTTCCACGCCCGTTCTTTGGAAATGATAGCTCCGTCGATGAGAGAAGATGAGACGCAATGTGAGTGATGGTGGAGTTTTAACGTCTACTGTTTTCTTTTGTGGCGATCTATGTCACGGTATTATGTAAAGTATGTGGTAAATTTAGATCAGGATACGGATAAGTTATTTTTACGGCAGGATTTTGCTAGTTTGTTTCATTTTCGTGACATTTCATGACGATATTTTAAGATTTCATTCAACTCCATTTTAAGTTATGACTTTTACTAATACGAGTACCAAAATTATTCCTAACCTTTACTCGGTAGATAAAAATTTTTGTTTATTTCTTTTATTATTTAGTTATGATTTTATAGATCCATAACATGTTTACCCAACATTGCTTAAAAATCTGGAGAACTAAATTGAGTCAAAACTACAGCTGCAGTTTAGTTATCTTTGTTTAGTGGAATATTGTCAGATAAGATAAAAAAGAAGAATATGACTTCATGTAGCCATATTTTGTTATCGAAGATAGTTCATGCGGTACAACGCATAGGTATGCATTTATCTGCTCACTGACGAAGCTGAAGATAATCCATTAACGATAATATCCTTTCGATTTAGTCGAATAATAACCCATATCGGGTTTATTATTTATGATTTAGAATCAGTACTATAAGCGACGGTAGCGTAACAATTATTACACTTGATAATGAGAAGTTCTTTGAAATCTCACTACCGTCGTAAACTCCCTCTCCTAATAATTTTATTACAAGTATTAAGCTTAAGGGTCAACCATTACCCAAAATGTTGGATTTTTGTTTTATAAAGCATATTTAGCAACTATTTGGTTCGCAATTTAATAGTACCTGTAACCCATGTTTTCTAACATTTATTTAACAGAAAAACACTATACTTGATGTTAGTATTATTATAGTATTATAGTGCTAATAGTCACGCAGACATCCAAATTGATTAACCAAATTCTCGATGTTGACGTAAGACTGTTTTCGTAAACTTATTTTTGACAAAATTTTCCTGTTTCTCTTGTACAGAAATTATCTGCCTAGTCTTATCTAGTTCACATCTTGATATGTATATGTTAATTCATCAAGTAAGTTGAGCCATAAACAGTAATTGCTTCTGAAGTAAACACGCACTTCCATTATCATGATTATGTTAAGTAAATGAGTTGTGTTGGTATACATACGGTGATATACAGAGCGATCTTCATTGTAATTTATTTATTTATATTTCTTTAAACTTTTTGTAGTCAATTCAATTTGTTTATGTTTATGTATTTTTTTAATTTAGAAAGTATTCGATACGTGCTTTCACTGTTTAAGTGTTCACCACTTTTGGTAATGTATTTTTAGTGCCTAAATATACTCTGTAACTACTGAAAAGCAACCGAAACGTCAGGAAACCCATAAATTGATATAGGATTTAAACAGTTGTGATTTGATTATACCGTAATAAAACTGTATTTAAAGTTATGTTATATCCACGTGTATTCGCGTAATAAAAAAAAACATATTAAAACCAGTTATATTACGTAGGTAATATAACTGGTTTTAAAGAAAAGTGAAATTCATATTATTAAGTACTTTTCCATAATATTTTTTATTTTATGGAATATCTACTTGATTTTGAATTCGCTCTCACTGTTTATAGTATTTGATATAATTTTCTTCGAATGCTTTTAAAAGTAAATTTAACCATATCTATTTGATTGAAAAAAACATCGTGTCTGGGCTCCAGGCTATGATCGCGGTATTTGGAATTAATCGTTAACATTGCTTGAATATTAGATTATGTAAATACATACACAAACACGAATATAGATGCTATTAGGTTGTCAACTCGATATGGGAACAGAGATATAGGAGCAAGAGTAATATTGAGAGCAAAGCCAGCTTAAAAACAATTAAACTGCATCTGAAAACATCATCAGAATAATCGATCAGATTTATCAATCATGTCATCGTTAAATCAAGTATTATAAATTCGATTCAGTTAATATCATTGACAGCACATTTATCACTATTCGGATGCATCATGTCATTCGTATCATGCCTTTATCAAATATTAGTATTTATAATTTGTTGGTACTCTGCTGGAATGTCTATATTCATATGTGCGCACGCCTAATTCTATTATGACTGACCGCTATCTTTTGAATTTACATATTAAATACATATAATAATATAAGTACACATAGATAAACATGTTTAAATTAAACCTTTGTTTCGAACGGGCGCCCGAGCGGCCCACAAACGCGCTGTGTAGAATATAGATCTATGAGGACAGTCGACGCATGACACAATAATGAATAAGTCGTATGCCACGATACATATTTATACATATAGCCCTTTGGTGAACTTTCAAGAAAGTTATACGCGTTGTACATTCAAAATTATTGCTTTGAGTCGTCAAGCCCTTAGACAGTAAAACATTTTTACCATTATTGTAATAAAACAAAAATATGATAGCAGTCACTTTACGCTATACAAATTGTATAGGTTTGTCTTATTTTCTCGCACAATATAATGATATTAATACATTTTGACCTTTTGCATCTAAAACAACTCGCCCTAGAGATAATCATTATGTCGCGGTGTACTTCGCAGCTATTGAATCACCATTCACAAAAAATTAGAACTACTGACGAATCTGCCGTAGCTATTATAAAATAATAAAGAATGTGGTTACTACGTAAACCATTATTTATGCCATCTTTATCTAGTTAGTCAATTAAGTATGTCTCCTAAAAGAAAATTTAATAGAATCCTATACAATTACACTTAGTGGAAACGCAAACTGCCAAGACGCTGTCACCTACACTTCACATAAGTAAACACACCTGCAGTAATAAATTTAAGTCTGGAACGAACGTTAATCTTCATTTAAGTTAAATACAGCGATAGCGCGATTTTTATGCAGTACCTTACTTCTTTAAAAGCCTCGAACACTTCGGGTTCTATATTAATATGGACTCATTTGAATGTCGTCGCATCTGGTTCAACAATTGCGTTGCAGTATGCACCAATTAGGTCAATTTCGGTCGACTCCATGTATCCGCCGTGTTTAAATGATTGCATACGTACAAATCGGAGAGCGCATTATTCGCCTTTAATATATTCGGACAATTGTGTATTCCGCTTGCACGGCCTTCTGCGTCAAAAGTTTTTACGTAACGACACAATTGTATGTCCAGATTGGCTAATTGCTGTAATAACAATAATGCTTCTAGAAAGAGTTATGCGAGGACAATTCAGCAAGGATTTTTTCCTATATTCATATCATCTATTGAATCTCTGAAGTTTAGACGTTCCATAACTTAGATTGTAATAAAAATATATGTATTTAACAACAACTTAACATATTATGTATATCTAGTGTATATTTCATTTCTGTTTTATCGTGATTTGAAATTGCAATCTGGACTAGATCCAGAGCGACATCTCGATGCGAATATTGCAAATTACTTCGCGCAGTGATTTCGTTTAGGGGAGATCGTATTTATAAGAATCCTTCTATTGCAATCGATACAAGATTAACTACTTGACAAGCCGGGTACATTCCCTGGTAATTTTTTTTATATATCCATTTTAAAAAAATAGCTAGAGCCAAAGAGGCGATCACCGAACTGTCAAAGTCGTCTGTGTGAAAAGAGACATGTATGCTTCAAATACTTTATACGGTCGTTAATTAAGGGGAATCCAGTGCCTCGCCTCATTACACTCAAAGGCGACTGCATTCTGCCGGTGTCGACTTAACAGACCTGTTTTTCTGGCATTCGTCATGATACGCCATGGTAATCAGCAACTGGAAACTTATGCTATATATACTTTTTAATGACTTGTTAAATATTACTTTCCATATCAATTTTCACAATTAATATATGTATGTATTTAGATGAATATGTCGAGTTAATAATGAATTTCAGAGTGCGTTCAATATAATTTTAAGGAACGTGAAGACGTGGACCCATTTTTTATATTATTTGTTAACAAATCCTATCTAGCACATAAGAAATGGAAGTTGGATTATAATAAGAGTTTCCAAAATTTTAACACAGTATCTGATTGATAAATTTAATTGTCCTCTATGTATTAGGTACGTAAATGCACACCGCCATTTTTTCTAAATCCTTAATGTTACGTACAATTCGTTCCAATCCAGTGGCAACAAAGCTCTTATAAGATTATTTTTGGTGAAAATATTTTGTCGGTCGGGGACGCCATTATTACGGATAGAGCGTCAGTATGATTGTATTACAGACTAACAACTCATATTCTTTGTCGATAAACGTATAATATATACGCTATACTAGTACGTACACATTGTTTCTATACTTAAGCATCGATTAGATAGAAGAACTGATAATATGAGACAGTCAATCAGGGATTGATCGTGTAACTTAACGAAAATTTGCAACCACATTACTGGGCCCAATTTAGGAATCATTGATCGTCTGGGATACCAGAAACCTGAATAAATAGAAAACTTTGATTTATTTATTTGTTTAATATCCATGATGGATTGGGTAGACATTTTCACTCGTAATTTATAATAAACACACGAGCATGTTGTATGTTTATTATATCTGGAATGATTGCCGTTATTTACATGGAATGAATGTCTGACCCAGTTGACCTGACTGGTGTCTGTAATGATAACCTATGGCTAAGCCACAGTCTAGATATCTTTAGGAATCTATTTGCCTGTATTCTAGTTATAAAAAAAAACATTTAATGAAGATAGGAATTTTTTAGATTGCCAAGAATTTGGCATAGTTTAATAATAGAAAGCCAGCTCTTTTTTTAAAAGCTGCTATGCACGTAAACTATTCTACTAAGCAAAGGAATTTTGCACTACCAGTCCTGGTGAATTCCAGGTACAATGAAGAGAATTTTATTGACAGTGTCGATACTATAATCCAAGCGATGCCTAATAATTTAACTGTAAAATAAAAACTGTCTACTCTTTCAATATTTGGATAATCACTTTACAAAAATTCACTTTGATAAGAATTTCGATATGATATACTCAAGTACGTCTTGACGGTCGAATAATTCATCGCTATCTAATAATTTGTTATTATCAAGTTTTTGCTACTATGGCTTTTATCCACAACATAGATAAGAGCATCTGGTGCTATCAGTAGCTCGCTGTTTTCGTACCTCGATGGACTACTTTGCTGTTCGCTCTTCAGCGAATGATTGTCTCCGGTCAAAATGCTCGTGCACGGTCTGGAGGAGCAATATGATCAGGGGTGCCCCGTTGTGGTCGGCTTCGAGGAAAGAGGATGGAATGTGCAGTGTCCGATGTATGACCGATGGTCTAGGCAACCGGTTGCTGATCAATGCGGGTATGGTGGTTTTAATACAAACTGCGTGAGTCCTTCAGTGCAGTGCTATAGAAATGTTCCGTCTATTACTTATCTTCATAATCCGCACCAATATTACCCAGTTCCGGTTCAAGAAGTATATCCACGTCAAGTGAATTATGTTCAGCCTGCTGCTCTTGTCCCGAATCTGCCATGTCGTCAGCAGCCTTCTTGGGATTACGACAGCATGTGCTACAATGTTGATGGACAGCCATGTCAGTATACAGCGGTTATCGATTTGGAAGATATGATGTGAGTATTGAAATATAAAATAGCGTATGTTCATGATTTCTCTTAAAAGTATTTACACATAAATTATTATCCGTATATTTTATCGCATGATGGAATATAAATTCTACGAATATCTTTCATACGTATAACGAATACATATAATATTACAAAGAAATCCAATTAGTGGCCGAAACTGACAATTAATAACTCTATTGGAGCTCGTCTAAGAAACTAGTGAGTTCGTTCAACTTGTTTATCGTTCTAAACATGTTTTAAAGCTTGCAACGATCTGATGAGTTTTCCGTTGACTCGTTGATTTATAGCCAAGGAAATAAACAGCCATTATAAACCCACTGACAATCTAAACTTCTGAGTACCGCAGTAGCCTATGACGACTTATCGAAGTTGAAATTCCGCTTTTTCTTTGCTTAGAGCCACTTTTCTCTGTATATACTTGCACAAAAAGAGAGCTTACCACTTAAATTTTATGGCCTACTTATAATGTTTTGAATCTTATCTAATTGTTGATTGTACATTTAGCTTTAAGATAAAGACCATAAGGTTGAAAATGCAAGATAGAACAACGAATATAGTGCGATAATTGTGAGACGTACCTCGTACGTAACCTCCCCACGTGGTTTACATATACAGGTTACATTTTTATTGTTATAATAATTCATGGCAGTACGCCAAAGATTTGTATCAGTCGAGGTAACCATGTGATACGTTGCAACACTACTTTCCCGGTATGACTCCCTCGGAGATGTTAAACCTCGTGATATGAACTAAAAATACTGTTCGAAAATACTCCAAGTCACGAGCCCATGACACATCGTTTGATAGTTTATTTCGAAATAAACTACCAAATGACACAAGCATAATGAATCTAAAACTAAACGCCTGTTCAAGCTCTTAATGCAGCTGGAGTGGTCAAGTCCATTAAATAAGCACAAAATGTTATCGAATGGGTTTACCAAAATAGCAATCATAAAATGAATAATTAAAATGAGGACGTGGTTTGTCGTGCAATGTTGGCTTGATAACCTTTCACGACCCGTCCATCGAGGTATCAGGCGTCCGATTATGCAAATAACAGATAAACCTTATCGAATTAACCCTACCATATTAACACGTGTCTTCTGAATACTTGAATACCAGCAAACAAAATAATTCTGATTCTGTCACATGACTTGATTCAAGAGTTACATTTGTGTCTATGCCGCCGTTCATTGCTCCATTTACACGCGTCATTATAGCAGGGAAAAGCGTGTAAAGTTTTGAGAAACCACAGATACCGAGACTGAGTAAAATGACGATATGGAGCGTCCATAAATGGGCTAAATTAATTCAAGTTCTTTAAAGTGTAATACAAATATTGATACTAAACTTGAAATGCTACGGATAAAGGTGGAAAGGATGGGCGAAAATCACTACTTAGTAGACTCTAAATGGCAGGTAACGGTAATGCGGATGAATCAGAAAGACCAGAATTGCAAAACTAGTTAGACTCCTTTCTTAATGGTTTCACGAGACTGATATGACTATAGATAGCAGACTGGGTAAAGTAGGAATGGGTAAGGATGACGATTGCCCTGTAGTGGGATAACATATTGTAATAATAATTATAATAGGTGAAACGAGACTAGATAGCATAATTGTGCTAAGCTATGTTATTGATACTATCTGGGCATAGTTGGTCGTGTTTGGGTGATCGGTGGCCTTGTTTAATATATGTGAGCTCCCACTGATTTCAGATGTCTATTACAGAATTTGAAATTTAATAATAATTATGTGACGATAGGCACATCAGGAAACTATAAACGAGTGGCGTAATTTGTTTGTAAAACAAAGAACACAAGTTTTCCTTTTCCAGTGTAGAGAATTCTCGGAAGATTTAATAAGATAATTGCGTATGATAAAGTAAATCTGACCTATAATCTGGCGTCACATAAATTATATCTGTCTGACAGGTTACTTGTGTGTACTTTGTCTGCTAAACAAAATGGCGCCCAACACGTTGCATCCACGCGTCACGATGTCCAATGAGATTAATTGCTATTTAATAGCCTTATAATAGTTTTCTGACAAAATTTTATTGAGGAAAACAGTGAAAAATTTTTCGTTGTTGACTGATTTATTGGGTCTTAGTAGATTTTGGGTGATAAAACAAATATTTAGAAACTGAATCAATCTTGTGATCATTTATGTTTGTTCTTTAATATATTTGTTGTTTCTAGGTTGTGGATGTTTTACCTGTTCCTTTTATATACAAATTCTATTATTACGATGCTAGAGTTTTCTTTCTTTTGGTGCAGTTGCATATATTAGTACTTACATAAAATCCCCATTATACAAGAAGGATAAAGGAAATATATTATTTGGATATTCCACACTGCATGTCAAAATCATTTATTCATTTAGGTCACAAAGTAACACTTATGAACGTCAAAATATATAGGTTAGTGAGTTAACTAAGTTACTGAAGCTACATTTAGGTTAGTTGCTAGGTTCAGGCAAAGGGTTGAGCCTATGAGAAGAAACCTGCAAGAAACTCATGGCCACTCTTTTAAATCGCCAATTAAACATAATTTCAGTATTTTACAACTCATATCAAGAAGTGTTGGAGCCATTATGGCATATATTACTGACTATATAAATGTAAAGCTTATAACAATAATTTTAAATAAATAATAAAATTACTGAGTAATGTAAAGGAGATGAAATAATAAACATTTAATAGAATGATTTAATATTAATCTGTAATAGACAGTAAGATGGCATGAGGGCGCATACACTTACACTTTGTGACAATGCAAAGGCAGTCCGTGACTAAATGCGAATGTGCATTCATATACTTATATGTTTAATCTTATCTATACTAATATAATAAAGCTGAAGAGTTTGTTTGTTTGTTTGCTTAAACGCGCTAAAAATTATTTTAGTGTTGGATAGCTCATTTATGGAGGAAGGCTATAAGCTATGTAACATCACGCTACAACCCACGGGGGCAGCGCAGTAATCATAAATGCGGGTGAAACCGCGGCCACATCTAGTTTTCAATAATAATTAAAATGGGAAGCACGATACTTGAAAACATCACAAATAATCACGAGGTACCTCTACATTACTAAATTTACTCTTAAGTAGTACAAAACTTTAGTCCTGTATAGAACAAGCAACTAGTTCCATGAGTTTTTGTCATTCAAGGAGTCGTTGACTGAATAATAACCCTTCCGACTTAGCTATGTTTTTGTGGAGAGTACCAAAATAATTCAGAATTTTGTTGCTATCCACGATATGAGATTAGATTAAATTGCATTATAAAGAGCCATATTGGGAATAGCGACTAAATTTAAATTGCAAATAAGTAGGTTAACTCGGTGAGTGCTAAACATATTATGATTGTATATAAGTTGCCAAGACTTTGCTTGGTGTGAACAATATAATTATTGTTATTGTCTATTTAACTAAATATTTCTTATTCCGCTACGTAAAGGAGCACACTAGATTAATCTGGTTCTACGCAGTGGGATTTGCATCGACAAGAATCTATTTGTTTCTAAAAGTTTCGTTATCCATAAATGTTGCCTAAAGGTTTGCTATATTTTCTTGTGACTGTGATTGTCTTGAGATCCTTAATCATTTGCTGCCGCCATAATAGTGAGGTATTATTTCCAAATTATGATATACTAAATTCAATTTAATTACCCAAATTATGAACCTCACGAAAACGGGATTAAAAGTCTATACAGGATGTCCGGTTATTAATGGATAACCTTGAAATGTCTTATAGTAGAACTGAAGGCCGTTCAGAAAAAAAGGAAAAATAAATAATAAAAAAAAGATATATATATATATGTATATGTATATTAAAAAGTGCAAGCTATATTAGCATAGCATACTTTTGACTGTCTATCTATTAGCATAATTAGTGTTTAATAATAAAACAACAAAAAACCGATGGATTTCATTCATTTATGGTCGTAGTATACAAGAAAGTTATAGATATTAATTAAAAAAAACATATCTCAGGTATTAGTTAGGATAGATTTTTTTCATATTTTTCTGAACGGCCATCAGTTCCACTATAAGACATTTCCAGGTTATCCATTAATTACCGGACATTCTGTATATGCAAATCCCTGGACAAACATCCAAACATCTTCATAAACTTTCAGATTGGTAATATTATTAGGATTGTAGTAGATTAATAACTTTACTGCAGGTATAGCAGTAGAATACTTATAATGGGCTCTTTAAGTCTAAAATTATGTATGCTAGTGAAGTAAAGGACGGTAGGGGTTGTCTTTCTAATTCGTCAGTGTTGTTGCGAACAGCGGGATGTGTACTATACATATATTTGTCGCTCTTCTAAAGTGTAGTATTTAATTGTACATATTATTTATATCTATGTTTATACAAATAGAACATGCTAAGTACTTTTAAACATCACTTGTTTGCACAGAAAGCATATTTATGTAATATTTAGATCATACTAGCTTTGTCCGCGGTTTCGCCCGCATGGAAATCGGTATACAATGCCCTTTTCTTTACCTCTGACTACGTGCATGCAAAGTCACACGATTGCTTGAAGAAACTCACATTTTTAATGTTAGTAAGAAGTATTACAAAAGAAATTAGCCGTGCCCGCGGCTTAAATTCTTAACTCTTTCTTTCATGTCATTCTTTAACGACTGTTACAACTGTTTGCAGCTCACTGACTTTCGGTAGGTAAGTGTACTTGCGATAATTTTTACACGATTTCCCAAAAAAGGAGTGTAATGTTTTAGGGTTCATGTATGTATGTAATTAATTAAGTATATATGTACATGTGTGAGTTTCTTTATTCCACCATAACTTCGAAATGCCTGAACAGATTTGGATGTGTATTATTAGTATTCTTATATCATCCCGAGTGACACAGTCTTTACTTTTTTTTAATATTTAGGGTGACGCTCTCTATCAGCCATCTTCCGAATTTCACGCTGTGTAATCGTTTGTGAAGCCCGGGACTCTCTGTGGCGCTCTCGGTCCATCATGAACTTCATACTGAGAAAGCATCTCAGAAGCGCGGGTCTCTGTATGACGTTCTCGTTCAGCCGTCAGTCGCGTTTCATATAGAGTAAATGTCTCCGAAGTGCGGGACTGCGCATGCCGTTCTCGGTCAGACGTGAGCCGCATGTCATGTTGCGTAAATGTCTCCGAAGCCCGAGAAGCTGTATGGCGATCCCGATCACCTGTTAGTCGTGCCTCGCGCTGACTAAATGTTTCAGCGGCACGGGATGAGGACTGTCGCTCCCTGGCAACCCTCAGTCGGTTTTCTGGTTGAGTAAGAGTTTCGGTGGAGCGAGATGCTGAGCCTCTTTTCCGCTCAGCAGTTACGTGAGCCTCACGCTCATCATCGGCCTCTTGACACCTTTATAGTCTAATTTTTTTAGCACTTCTATAAGTATGCTATAAATTTGTTTCTTTTCGAGATGGGATTTTAATTTTTAAGGATATATATACCTAGTATCAATATTACCTTATTCTAATTCCAAATGGCCTTATATAATATAGGTACTGATTATTTCTAGTAAACCGAACAGTTTAAAATATGAAACTAATTTATTAAAAAATAATGGAACAAAGTTAGTAAGATCAAAGATGATGACAGAAACTATTTGGTAAGTTCCTAGTGAGTCTATCGGTATAAAAATCATGAAATTTCGCAGAGCAAGAGCTTTCGATAGTGATAATAATAATAATAGAAATAAAGAGAATAATAATACAATTTATTGTCTCTAAAAGGGCACAAGCAATTTATATATTCCCTAGACCCCACACTAGGATACCCTGTATCGTGGGATCTAGTCTCTTTCAATCCGTAGCTATATATAAGACAATAAACTAAAAAAAGGAATAAAATGTAAAAAAAAAAGATAACAATAAAAAAGATAATACAAAAAAATAGTGCGTGTGTGTGTGTGTGTGTGTGTGTGTGTGTGTGTGTGTGTGTGTGTGCGTGCATGTAGGGAGTGTGTGCGCGCGTGTGTACAAGTTTACTTTGAGTGGACCTTCAACGCTTATTACTGAACGCTTCTTAATAAATCTTCCGTGCTATCATAATCTAGTTCAAGTAGCCAATTGGATATTATTCTTTTGCAACAATATTTAGACTAGTGGGCTATATTATGTTTTAGATTAAGTTTTCTATATATAAAGGTACCCATAAAATTATACGATCTCATAGCAATTGATTTGTTACATCTTATTAAAGTCTAGTCATTCAAATAGTCAAACCCAAGAAGAAGTAAAACACAGCTAGACTTCATGATACTTTGAGCTCATTCTGCGTAAATAGGAACACCAAAGATTAAATTATGTTCGGGTACTTTAAAATAACTAGCTACACTTCAGAACGTTGGGACAACTACCATCTTAGTCTCCCCGTGAACATGGCTGCTGTAAAGCAACCGAAACGTCGGGGCAAAGTGTAAACTTAAATACAAATAGTTTTAATTAGAAATAATATATAGCTTAAATAGTAGTAAAATTCAATAATAGTAGTGTTAGAGTTTTCAAAATTATGTAATAACAGTGTTTAAAGTAAAATAAACAACGCGATAAAATCCGTATAAAGTGTTTAATTTCAATGTATAACATTCGCGTAAACATAAGACAATATTAAACAACAACGAAATCAAAGAACACACGAAATCAATAATCTCGATTCAGATCGAACCAACCAAGATATCCAATCCACCTAATCGATCCCGAGTAACTGTTGTCATAATATTTATACCTACTGCTCTCTGAAAATATTAACATCGACTTTTAAAACGTGACGTCATTTAGTGAGTGACATCTAATGTAGCGAATATAATTCAAAATATGGACTAGTTCAGATTATTACCGCTAGATGGCAGTGACTAAATTACGTCATTTTTAAAAGCCGAAGTTAAGATTCTTCGCAAAGAATATAATTATACCAAAAATGTTTAGCTTCACTTTTCGTTTTTTATTACTTGATATTATAAACAGTTTTTGAATATTATCAAAATAATAAATAATAAATTGTGATAAGCTCAGATAGAAATAAAGGATTTCATGAAGTAAAGACTAAACGTTAGCCTAAGATACACACTATGCTTTTGTTAATACAATTATCATTACGATCAATTTTGTGTAATGCTTAAATTCAAGATGCTTTATTAAATGGCACTGCTCGGCGACCATAGTTGAAAGCGTGATAATTGTTAAGTATATAAGATTATGGTCGGGTCTTCAGACAACATATTGGCGAAAACCGCATTTACGGGTTTTTGAATGATTGTATAACTTCCTAGGTAACTATTATCTAATCTGTAGAATAACAAATAAATAGACAGACAATAATTACAAAAAAAGTGTTCTATATCGTTCGACACCTAAGCTATGATACAGTCCAATTGAAATTTCGCGAAAATATATAATCAATGTATAGACAAAGTGCTATGTGAATTTTATTATATTAGGTATGGCAGAGTTTGTAACTCTGCCATACCTACTATAATGAAATTAGATATACATATTATGGCATAGCTATATATGTAATTAAAAGAAATTTAGACAATTTAAACTAAAATGTTTCGCACTGCGCCAACTATTATTCGTACATGAAACTAATTTATGTAAATTTTTAATTAAACTAACTTACGATAGAATTAACGGATTTTAATGGAATAGAAACTAAATGATATCCCAAGACATACACTATGCTTATGCTCATCAATTTAACAATTAAATGTGATGCTGGTATTCATGTACCTATATTAAGTTTGATAAATAGCACTGCTTGGCTCATTGGTCACAGCGTCATGATTGTTATTTAAGATTACGGTCGGGCCTTCGGGTAACATATTGATAAAAACTCGATCAAAATCCGTTCACGGGATTTCGCGTGATAGTATAACACATAAACCGACAGACAGTCAGACAAAAATTCCATAAAATATATTATTTTGTGTTCTATATCGATACTATGATACATTCCAATTGAAATTTCGCGAAAATATTCAATTTACAGACAAAGTGCTCTTTGAATTTTATTATACTATAGATTTGACTTTTCTTAATTAGAAAACACATGATTTGTACTAAATAAACACAGCCAATCGGCCTTTATCTTTGGAAAAATTAATATTAGTTGCGTATGACTTTGTTTAAATTGATACTGGTTTGTATTAACTGAGTACATGTCGAAAGTCTAAATATTGAGTGTCTAAATCGTGTAATTTATTTGTTTTAAACTAGAAGAAACTATACACATGTGTAGATTAGGTAATATTAAATATGTTTTTAGAAAGATTTTTATTTTATTTGTCAATAAGCTATCATTTTATCAGATACATTAAGGAAATGATAAAGTAAATGTTGATATCGCTACATTGCATAAATGCGATTACGAAGTATTAACTATTTCGGGATTTACAAACGATGCATGTGGAAAACATTTTATCACATGGTATAACTATGATGTAAGTTTTTAGATTTTAAGTCTATGTACTTTCCAGTTTTAATTGTTCATGGGCCAATGTTACAGATTACCAAGTACTACTTTCAATTTAATGACATTTCTTAATAACAACGGTTATAAGAAGCGGCTAGATCCTATCGTTTAGTCCAATCAGTTTTATTGCTTGTCGTTGACATAATATCATCTTACGTGGCTTCTTATTCGAAGATGTATGGAATCGCTTTTTAGTATA
The DNA here is from genome assembly GCA_963675205.1 of Catocala nupta. Lineage (NCBI taxonomy): Eukaryota > Metazoa > Arthropoda > Insecta > Lepidoptera > Erebidae > Catocala > Catocala nupta. Next base: position 22,411,106 of record OY776087.1, read on the forward strand.
ACTACAAATAATTGAAGATTAGAATTCGCTGCAGCATTTGCCCTAAGAGATGCATTGCCCAATGATACAAATATTCTGTTTAAGTAGGAATACTTTACAGAAGTTCAAAAAGTATTTACTTCTCAACTATGAACCTGTACTATACAAATAGTGGGATCCCCCACTGACTATCATTATATGTTCATTACCATAATTAGCAGCTTTAATTGCTCTTCGAAATAAAAAAGCATGCGAGATTAATGCTTTTAAGATGTCCTAATGGCACAGGGATTGCCCTGTCTGACGCTGATCAGTCGCTATATTTATTTATTTTAAGATTTTATAAACAAATTTGTTAAAATTCAATGTACTCGTAAATACATCATTTCTTAAAACATTTAATGTCATAAATTGACAAAAAGCAAGTTCAATCTGAATGCGTGGTGTCAGATGTATAGTATTATTTTTAGAAATAACATTAATATTACAACTATCCGATTGTATCCATGAAAGATATCCTATCATGCAACTACAATATGTGCATGTTGAGGCAGGAGTTTGGATTATACCAGACAAGACGTTAAGGTCCACCTAATAAGTACTTCCTAGAAAAATTGCGTCTGAGCTATTCATACAAAAAGGGTAGCGGTCTTAATAACCATCATAGTTAGCAAATTAGAAAAATAAAATCATCAACAACTAATACTATTAATTCTATATACTCTGTTCATAAAATTAATTACTTAAATTAAATCGAGTTACTAATAAAAGAAACAGCTACAGTTCGGCGCGAGTCGCGGTTACAAGCACACGCGTATCGAGTTATATTTTTTGTGACTAAAGGTATCTACATATTATGACTTATTTTAATTGCTTGTGACGATGGATGATGATAACGACGATGGAAATTTGAGTGTTTCCGAATCACATAATATACAAAATTATGAGTGCGATGTGAATACGTAGTAGTAATAACATGTGGCAGAAAATTCTGGAAGAATTGTTGAGAAGAGAAAACAAAGAGAAGATGAGAATACTGATGATGAGGAATTTATTACAGTAAACAGAAGAAAACCTAAGCGTTTGATCAGAAGTGAAGTGGAAAAAATAAGGGTAGGTTTAGAAAAAGTGATGATTATACAGTAAACTATGAAGTTTGCGTCTCCTCAAAAGATGCATTGTCTAAACAAATAGCTATGGCCAAGTTATTACAGTCTGAGAACATAAGGGGTATTACAAAAATTTAATACAAAAATTCCTTTAAAGTGCTTATTAATTTTGATACAAAGGAAGACGCTTAAAATTGCTGGAATGTACTAAAATCAAGGAAAGGGGCTTCAAATGTCAATTAACACAAGATCTTACAACGTCATATGATTTGGTGAGAGGTATCGACCTAGATCTGAATGAAAAAGAACTTTTAGACATATTTGAGTCATCGGTTGAAGTATATTTTGTCAAACGATTAAAACGCTTAAACGCGGATGGAAAGTGGGTAGATAGCGCTGCGATAAGATTTTGTTTTAAAATAATACCCTACCATTTTTCATCTACGCGTATGACTGTAGATTCAAGGATGAAGCGTATATTTTTCCTGTGACGCAATATACCGGTTGCTGAAAATATGGTAATTTCTTAAAATACTGCCAACAAACACTTAAGAACACAATGAGCAGTACACCCAGCCCATGACTACATCTAGCAATACACAATATTATCGGGATAAACTTGTCAATGGCTCAAAACAGCCAGAAAAATTGATAAATATAATATGTTTAGAACACGATTCTGAAAGCAGTTCAACAATGCAATTTCATAGGACCACCTTCCAAAAAGCAAAAAAATCGCGATATAGATGTAAGAACCAAACAATGGAGTGTCTTCGTAATTTTACAGAGCAATCGATGGAAGGTGCAAATGATAATTCACAGTGGAAGGAAGACGAAGAAAATTGTGCTTGAAGAACTAAATAAATGATATTCAGGTTTGAGTTTAAGAAGTTGTGTCTTGAAATTAAAATAATTATAATTTCGGAAGACAAATTGGAGGACAAAATTATGTAAGGCATTTGTGACTGATATGCTATTTCGTGGGGACAAGTAATTAATTTCATAAATGGATAATCGGTCTGAACATTGAATTAAACATATATCAATGGAATGCCAAAAGTTTAAGATTGAAGGAAAAAAATATGGCTGTGTTAAAAGTTTTCGAGAGAAGTAGAGGCATTTGTGACTCATATGCTATTCCGTGGGGACCTATTTCAACAAGTAATTAATTTCATAAATGGATAATCGGTCTGAACACACTAAATTAAACATATACCAATGGAATGCCAAAAGTTTAAAGACCTAAAATGATTAGTTTTGTGGATTTACTAGTAAGAGAAAATATTCATATAGCGATTATTAATGAGACATGGTAGTGATTCCCCGATTAATGTAAGTAGTTATAATGTTTACCCATTTGATCGATATGATTCGTACGGAGATGTAGCAATTATGGCTCATAGATCTATTCAATCTCATTTACATTCTTTTCATTTAAGCAACTCAGGTATTGAAGTAATTTGTATAAAATTAATTAATTGCAAAGATTTAGAATAAGTCCTGTCTATTTATTGAGTCAGTCTTCAGTATATAGCAGCCTTCAGACTGGGATACACTTATTTCAACATTTTCTGTAAAACCTCTTTTTGCCGGTGATTTTAATGGCCACCATACGAACTAGTCGATTAAAAATGATACAAGAGGGACTAAAATTATGGATGCAGCTCTAGATAATGGTTTCATATCCCTGAATAATGGTGCCATTACACGAATGAAGATAATCAATGGTAATATTCAACAAACGTCACCAGACATCTCGTTTACCTCATCTGACCTGACTATCTAATTTTTATGGCAAGTTACAAACGAAAACCTTGGTAGCGACCACCTTATAATTAAATTATCAATTAAAATAGAAAATATTTATAATTTTGTGAAAAGCGGTATTTCAAGATGGCTAATTTTGAAGATTATCGTCAAGCTATTTCTGATGAACCTATTAGCTATACTCATGGGCCTGAAATATCTACAAGTGATGTACCTATGATAACTTCATTGAACAGATTAATAGAGCAGCGGACATATACCCTATAAGAAATACTCTAATAAACCTGAAGTAAAATTCTCTCCCAAAGACTATTGGAACCCGTAGCTATCAAAATTAGTAGCTAAACATAGACTGGCTTTGCGTAATTTCCGCCGTAAACTAACATCTGATAATTTGCATATCCATGATGCAAAATACCGTACCTGGCAACAATTTTGTAATTCAATTGATGAAACTACCTCGGCTTCTGAATTACGGCGCCGTATAAAGTTGATGAAGGGTGCAAGATAGTCAAAATCCTACTTTTATTTTGAAAAACAGAACCAGCTTTTATATTCTCTTACACCACATTACGCTGCAAAAGTTATGCCAATCTTTTTATCAAGAAATAATTTTTTAGAGTCAGAATTTACAATGTAGAAACTTAAAAGCTGCTTCAAAAAGAAAGATACAGCGTCAGGACAGGATAGTATAACTTATTCAATTTTATATTACTTACCATATGCGGCAAAGCAGTTTCTATTCCGGTTATATAATACAATTTTTAGCTTTAGTGTAGTCCCTCAGCAGTGACGGAATATACCTACAAATAATTACCATACCTAAAGCTGCCTTTAGCTCACATTTTGAACCCAAGTTATGGTCTATATCTTTGCTATCCTGTTTATGTAAAATATTCCATTTAATGATACTTAAACGTATTGAGCAGTATATTGAAAAAAAATTAAATCCTTTCACCTCATACGGTTGGTTTCAGAAAGTCTTAATCTTGCTTAGATTCGTTATTTCGGTTAGTCACATATATTCAGATAAGATTCTCAAATAATAGTCCAACTCTAGCTGGTTTTTTGGATATCGATAACGCCTACAACAATGTATCCGTTGATGTTGCAATAAAAGACTTGGATAACCTTCAAATAGATGGAAGAATATGCACCTATCTTTTGTCCTTTTTAAGTGAACGATATTTAAATATTAAATTCAATAACGAACAAGATATATTTTCTAGATGGACCAATAAAGGCCTCACTCAAGGGGATCCGTTATTCCCGTTAGTTTTTAATCTGATAACACTTAAAATATGTCAACAAATCCAAAATGTGTTAATATCGCAGTATGCTGACGATTTTTTCTTTTTTGGGGTTAAAGTTATAGACAAATGTGCAAAACACATTCAAGTTTCTTTAAATTGTGTGATAAAATCATTAGACGAATTAAGGTTAAAGTTGTCGCTAAACAAGTCGAATTATTGTATATTTAGCAGGGGCAGAAGAAGATCGTTCCCTACTTAAAGTGCATACGGACAGAGAATAGCTAGATTGAACTGTGTTACATATTAAGGTGTTTGGTTAGATGAGAACCTACGCTGGAGAAAGCAAATTAATGAGACCAAAGATAAATGTTAATATTTTAAAATTATTGTCTGGTAGTGCGTTCACACAAAACACTTGCGACGATTGTATATATTACTTATTAGGAGTAGATTAGATTATGGCAGCTTTTTATACGATTGTGCCGCTAAATACATGTCAGCCAGCTTGATAAGATTAAAAATCAAGCGCTTAGGGTAGTGGGAGGATTCATTAAAATATTATTATAAAAACAAACAACTAAGTACAAGCAATGTCATTCCTGACTTGTTTACGTTCTTGCTAGAAAATTATACTTCGGGCGTCCCGATATATAATTGGTACGCTTTTGACAATTTGTGTTAAAATAATAATATAAACGTGATATGATACATATATTTTTGAAATGGTCTTTTCACGATCTTTTATTTGATACCCATACCTATTGCTAAGGTAAGAAAAAAAAACAAACACTAAACCCTTTTTTTAATTGGCGGGCGCCATTTTAGAAATTTATATAGAATTGTGGTAGTGACATAGGGTCACTACCACAATTCTAATGAATTGAACGACACCTCATATGTCAAAAGCCGTCCAGCCGTTAAGGCTGTAGGGCGTGCCAAAGAAATGGACATACATACACACATACATACATACGTACATACATACATACATACATACATACATACGCTCGAAAAATATTACCCTCCTTCTGACGCAGTCAGCCAAAGTTGTTTAATGATGTAAGGGAATTAGAGATCGCTTCATCAGATGTTCTTAAAATATTTAGTCTAGATATCTATATGTCAGCCATTGACTTACAAGAAAATATTCATTGTGACCTTAAATGCGTAAAGAATAACAAAAACGCTATCGAATCCTTTACCTTATTACTTATTATACAACGTTACTGCGGAAATTGATACAAAATACAACGGCTGGCAATAAATATTTACAGATGGTTCAAAGAGCGCACAAGGGCAAGGGGCTGGATTCTTTTAATAAAAATTTTAATCTTAAACTCGATTTTAAAGTAAGTAGTTATGTGTCAATAATGTCGCTGGAACTAATTGCAATCTTGCAAGCTATGTCATACGCTGCTGGTCAAGGGTTAAATAAATTTGTAATTTTTCTGATAGTAAAAGCGCTTTGCAGCATGTGCCTCGATGCGCCTCTGGTATCAGAGGTGCATCGATAGCCTACGATATTAAAATATGATTTATAACTTTAATAAAATAGTATTGCGTTCAAGTTGCAATAGGTTCCAGCACATATCGGTGTCAAGGGTAATGAAATGGCTGATCATGTTTCAAAATTAACAGCATTAACCAGTACGGAAATAGAGTTCCGCCCGGACGTTTCAGAGTTAGTTCCTAAGTTTAAAATGAGATGCTATAATTATTGGAAACAATACTTCAATAATATATCTGAAACAAAGGGCATTTGGTACAAGAGCATTCAAAGTCAGCCTTCTCTTACCCCTTGGTTCGACGATAGTTACCTCAGTAGAAATTACGTTAAATTACGTTAAATTAGCCTTAAGGTTACGATCAGAACACTTCCCTTCCGCAAAATTCGCATTCCTGATGAAAAAAGTGGATTCACCCAACTGTAATGTCTGCAATAAAATAGAGGATGTGCAACATTCATTAATAGAATGTATCAGAAACATTAGTAAAAGGGAAGAACTGATAAGGAAATTTGCATTAAACAAATCAGATATGGGCTTAATCCAGTCTATCCTATTATATCCAAAGACTGATGTAGCAAAAAGTCTGTGTTCTTTGGCTACTCTTATAAAAGAATAATTTATAAATTTAGCTGTATAAATTGTCCTATTTTAGTTTTGTATTAGTAATCTTATAAGGTACAATAGGGTTGGCATATCCATATCCATGTGAATTTGTCCTGTATGTGTGATGGTTGTGTGGGACCCGCCACGTCCATCGGCGGGTCGAACCTTTGGCGGGGTCGCGATTCCAATGCGAGAGCGATCCGCGTGGCCTCGCCATAAAGGTGTGAGGAACACCGCGGTGGTTTTAGTCGGTTCAGCCCAAATCCATCTTAGGGGCTAGATCCCGACATATCCCCATCGCCCGCCCCAAAACCGGCGACGGGGAATGTGATTTTCATATTTACAAGCGAGAAAAAAAAAAGAACCTGTATACAAAAACCCTTATAAAACAAAAAGATTCAACGTTTATTATTACTGTCGATTTATTAGGTTTGTGTTGTCAGATTACGGCAATATTATTAATTTTCTTATCTTTTATTTTGCTAAAACTTTCTGAGTCCTGATGCCCAGGCGTTTGATATTATTACACAATATTCAATCATTATTCAAGTTATCGTGTTAAATGAGGACTTGCTGACAACCGTTGGCATACCTCGATGTTTTATTGCCAGACTATTTCAAATAGTGTCTATTTGTGTGAAAAGTCTAGACAGCTACAGAAAGTTATAGACAGAAAGTTTTGAATTTATGTTCTCTAAATATTGCTTGTTGTTGTTTTGAACTGTTGATAGATATAAATAGCTTATTCAGAGAGAACAGTAACATTAAAGTGTAGTAGCAAGACAATATAGAGAGTCCTTAGTTTAATAATGGTAGTTTTCAAAGTTTCGGCAGGACCAAATATAGTTTCGTTATTGGTTGAATTAGATCAGGTATTGCTAGTAACACATCAATAAACATATCGTTATTTGTAGCTGTCACAGTTTTTATTGTAGAACCCACGTCACGTTCCCTCAATTGGTCGACGGGGACGCGATTATTTTTGCAATCAGCGCCAATTGTCTGCCTCTTACGTAGCCGGACCTCGTCTAGTTGCTAAAGCTTAGTTCTCAATAAACAGATTGTTTGTGGCGAATTATTATCTGCACTCGTCAATAGAACTGATTTGGAAAACACATTCATACTCACGTACACTTTTAACGGCATGTTTTCTGTGCGTAGATTTTATTCGTTGTATTAATTTCTAAGTCGTTCAGATTCCTCAAACCAGACTCAATGCTTTTTGTGGAGTCTAAATATGATTATATCGACTCATTAAAGCGTAATTAATTCCAAAGTTGTGCCTGCATGGATTTTTACAATTTAATTCCAAATACTTTTAACAACATACCTAGAAAGTATATTCATGTAATATGATGAACTGCAAAATATTAGACAAATTCTTTAAACTTGGCTCAATGAAAGCAATGCAAATGAACCCCTTCTTTAAAATAATTTATCATTAACTAAAATTATAATAATGTGCCATTTAATAAAACCTAGAAAACAATATGTACTTTTTACAAAAGATGAAAGTAGTTCTAAATTTATTGATCTGACTGGAGTGCCTAGACAGTATGCCTAGACAAAATGTTTTTAATGCGTAAGTGTATTTGTCTGTTTAAAACGTTTTCACTGCTAAGCCACTGGACCTCAGTTATTAATAATTGGTGGGAAGAGACTGATAGATTGAAACCTGGGAAATGACATGTAGATAGGGGGTGTGAAGTCGCTAGCAGCAGCTAGTTAAGCAAGCAACTTATTTCAAATGTATTAGTTTTGAAACAAAACCAAGGAAAACTAAGGATAAAATAAGATTTCGCTCCAAATTAAGTTACTATGCGCGATTTCGCTTGTAAATTGATAGTGATATCCATGGTAAAGTACAGATTATTCGTTTGCTTAATAGAACCGGTCCCTAAACCAGAGTGCTCGTGAATGACATTGGCCTAAATACGCCTAACTATTTATTTATTATCATACGTTGTTTTTGGACTAGAGCAAACATTTCCAGAAAAATTGTTATCACGACGTGACTATTCATCATTCTCAATATAGCACTAAAATATTTAATGAAACGATTTATAATGATAATATATCAGTTCAGCTGATCCAGTATTAAAGAAAAGTTGGGGTAAATCAAGTAAATGTGTATTGGACGATAAAACATTGGGGCGTATAGGAATTAAAAAGCAAACCACTCAAACAAGAATAAAGAAAATACCATCAAGTTAAAAATTACTTTTATGCAAATGTGTTGATGCCGAATTATTGGTATATATAATAATATTAATGGTATCAGTATTCAAACGAAGATGCGACACGATAAGGCACTGAAACTGTTTTTTTATTTTTTGGTGATTCAGTCATTCAACCACAATAATAGTCACAGCCATATCTGCTGCAGCTAGAATTTTCGGAAATAACGTAATTGTTGTAATGGCGTTTTTATTAGCTACTGACTTACCTGTGAACGTCTTACGCATTTATATGATCTAGCTGGCGACATTGCTTGTCCTCCGATGCGCAAAATACTTGCCCATCCCAATATTTTTACATAGCGAATATTGAAATTTCTATACTTATAACTACCGGTCTATTTGACATTTCGCATGAAACAATACGACATGCCGTATTATAAGAACCGGTCGCGGAAGAAATGTTCATTGATATATTCAAGGCTTGCTTTCTCTTTACACAGTGATATACGATGAACATCAAAATGAAATACTTGATTTTTATGATTTCGTAGAAAATGTGTTACAATTTTCTAACAGCTTTCGGATGCGGTCTTTAAATTTATTGTACGGATAACATCCCAACTGCCAATATGTCGGGCGCTGCATTTTCTTGGCAGCTATTTGCGTTTTCTAGATTTAGTTGTTCTTATCTAGAGGTTCTTTGTGTGCCATATCACATTGTTTATATAGCTCCTTGTAAGTCTTTCTCGGTCCTTCGAAGTTGCTTGACTTAAAACATTGCATTTTTTATGGTACCGATATATATTTTAAGAAAACAGAGCTTTACAGAACAGAAGATTGCACTGTTTCACAATTCTGTTGTGTTCCTACTGTAAGTGGGGTTTCCATATTTCTTATATTGTGCTGTTAGTAGGACAGTAACGAACTTGACAACAGACGAAACTGACAACAAAGCGACTTCTTTTTTGATGCGTCAGCAACGTGTGATGCTTACATATGGTGTTGAAAACGTCCATAGTCTATGGTCACTGCTTACCATTACTTGACCATTGCAGTGTTGGGCAATATGTAATCTAACTACTGATTACTAACCACGACTACATATAGTAGTTAGTAATCATAATATATGATTACATGAAGTTATCCTAAAAAGTAGTTAAACATTTTGATTACTAACTACAAATTGTAGTTGCAATCACGATTACGTGATTACTTTTTATAACTACACACTTAATAAAATGTTGCTTATTAAAAACAGCAAACACGCGCGCCGCTCCCGATCCGTGGTACAACTGCGGTGTTCAACTGGTTGTAACAAGGGGAAGTAAAGTTACCCATGGTTTAACTGTTGTAACATATTTTTTTCGCTATTTATGATTATGACCCGTAGTACAACGGTGGAATTATATCCAAGTAGTTGTACCACGGGGATAGGTACCTAAAATAAGTTATCTACAAAACAAATGACTGTCAGAAAGTGATCAGCAATCGATAGTGCTTACAAAAAACAGGTGCATGCGATTTTTGACCCCGTTACCTTCTTCGGCTCCAATGGTTAAAGATGTTGATTTTTTGATTAGGTACATGTCAATCAAGGCAATAATAATAATAATAAATATAGGTAGGTACATATCTATTACTTCAACGTTGTATTTAATTATTCATGACAATAAGCATACGTGAAATAAACTGAAGATTTTTTTACACAGCCTGATTCAAGATTTTAAATAATTTTAGAGCCGGATTCAGTTTTAATAAATCGATAATTATAACACATTACATGTTTATATAATTACAAAACATAGAACTCACTACTACTAGATTGCAGCAATCAAATTAACAACTACTTCATGTAGTTTGATTACTGTAGTTAAGTTACATGTAATCAGAACTACATGTAGTTAACTAGGTACTTTTAATTGTAATTAGAAATCTGATTACATAACAATAAATTAAAAATTTAAAAACCCCCGACACATATTGAGGGAGTTGTGAAAAAAAAATGTAATTCGTTTATCGTGGCGGCCATCTTGGATTAGCAATTTATCATAGTGTATAGTATTCTACTAGTCAAGCCCTTTAATTTGATACCCATATTGAGGGAGTTCTGAAAAAATAAGTAATCCACCATTTTGTGGCGGCGGCCATCTTGAACCGATTTTCATCAAACATAACTAAGAACACTCCCGACTAATTCACCTTTCAAATAAAAAAAACAAAATGAAAATCGGTTCATCCGTTCGGGAGCTACGATGCCACAGACAGACACACACACACACAGACACGTCAAACTTATAACACCCCGTCGTTTTTGCGTCGGGGGTTAAAAATAGTAGTTAACTACGCACTACATTGCCGTTGGGACCGTGTTTTATTTGAAACCTCAGCACACGTTTAACGTGGTAAATATTCGGTTACCATATTATATTAAAATATAGTTTAACCGTATTTTCCATTTTATTTTTCACTAGTATTTGCCCGCGGCTTCGCGCGCGTTAATGTAGTATAGATTAGTAACAGTACTTTTTTCTAATGAAATGTACCCTATGTTCTTTTCTGTTCCCCTGACAATGCGTGTACGATATTTCATGATGATCGGTTGAGTTGTTAAGGCGTGTAAATGTAACAAACAAACAAACTCACATTCGCCTGTATAATATGCCATACACTCGATAGTTCTCGGTACTAAAAGTTCATAATCATAATAATCATAATCATAATCCTTTATTTGTGAAACATAGGTTAGATACAGGTGTTAGTGTTATTATTTTTAAGTACCACTACGTCTTACCACATTATGTGGTGTACAAATAATATTCAATAGAAATAAAGTTACAAAATATAATAATTACAAGTCAGATAGTAATTAAATAATAGTTTAAATAATAATACTTGCAGTCAAAATAGTAAAAAGAAAATAATTATAATGTCACAATTTGAAATCTTTGAGGCAGTGTACATGTCACACTGAAATTAAATTAATTTTATAGTAATAGGAATAATTATGTCAATATGATAATTACAGCATTATTATTATTACATATTTTTATCATCGAGATATTCATCAACAGAATAATAAGCTTTGTTAATAAGAAATTCTTTTAGAGTATTTTTAAACATTTGTAAATTTTCAGCAATTTGGATACATCTAGGCAGCTTATTGTATATCTTGGGTGCCATTACGAATATGCTGTTGTGATATAAGGCAGTTTTAGCTCGAACCATATGTATTTTACCAAATCTACGGTTACTAGTTACTTCTGAAAATTTTGACCAGTTTTTTTTTACAAATAAAGCTGTTTCAAATATATGAATTGATGGCATTGTCAGTATTTTTAAATTAATGAAATGTGGTTTACATGAATCAGTAAAGTGAATGTTACATATTGCTCTTATACAGCGTTTTTGAGACTTAAAAACTAATTCTTTACCAGTTGCATTGCCCCAAAATATAATGCCATATCTTAAAGTGGCTGCAACTAATCCGTGATAAGCAGTAACAACCGCGTCTCGATTTACAGTTTTATTTAACATGTGCAGGGCATAAGCATATTGGTTTATTTTACCACACACCATTTCTATTTGGCAATTCCACTTCAAATTACTTTGAATTTGCAAGCCTAAGAATTTTGTTATTTTAATGTCACTTATGCATTGATTATTGTATTTAATATCTATGTCCCTTGTTTTGTTCTCATTTTGTCCAAAACTCATAATAGATGTCTTACGTAAATTAATTTTTAGGTTTTGTGAGTCCAGCCAACTCACTAAAGACACAATATTTTCTTCGATTACTGATTTAGTGGTATGTATATTATCATGGTTAAATACGACGGTGCTATCGTCAGCAAACATTACCATAGGAAACTTAGTAGCAGATGGGAAGTCATTAATATAAATAATGAACAGCAGAGGGCCGAGTGTACTACCCTGTGGTACTCCATATCTTATAATTCTTGATTTTGACTTATAACGAGTTTCAGTTTTAGACTTAAGGCATATTTTATCAATAACTGTAATTTGTTGTCGATTGCTTAGGTAAGATTCTATCAATTTGGATACATTGCCTCGAATACCATAGGCGTTTAATTTATCGACGAGTATTTTGTGATTCACATAATCGAACGCCTTCGTCATGTCCATATAAAGTGCTTGGACTGGCATTCTCTTGTCCATTCTAGATATAATTATTTCCAAGAACTCATAAATTGCCACATCAATGCATTTGTTTTTTCTGAATCCTTTCTGATTATCTCTAAATAGGTTGTTTTTTTTCAAAATAGTTATTCAAGTTGCTATAAATTACTTTTTCAAAAATCTTAGAGAATATAGGTACTAAGGCAATCGGCCTATAGGATTGCATATTTTCTTTGTCATCTTTTTTATAGAGTGGCTTAACTAGAGATATCTTTAGCTTTTTAGGATATACACCCTGTACGATGCAGTTATTTATTAATTGACTTAATACGGGTGATATTGGTACCGATACCATTTTTACTATTTTAGTATTAATGTCATCATAGCCGGTGCTTGCTGTATTTTTTAATTTGTTTATTATCCGATGTACATCTCGGGGTGTGGTAGGCTCCATAAACATAGATGTAGATTTCTTGCAAAAATCGTAGCTTTGTGATTTAGTTTGTGTTGGTGGGCTACCCGTCTCTACTAAATCCACGTAGAAATCGTTGAAAGCTTCTGCTATTGCGGTTGGGTGTGTTAAAGAATGGTTATTAATTGTTATTTGATCAATATTGTTAACGGGTAACCTATTTTTATTTTTGTTTATTATTTTCCAAGTGGCTTTACTTTTGTTATTAGCAGAATTTATATAATTTATATTCTGTGACCTTTGTGTCAGTTGTATTATTTTCTTGAGTCTGCTAGCCAATGATTTAAAATTTAATTTATTTTCTATGGTGGGCCGTTGTCTATACTTCCACAACAACTCACGCTTTCTTTTTGAACAAACTTTAATGCCACGAGTGATCCACTTCGATTTAGCTTTGGTTGGAATTTTTACTTTAATGTTCGGAAAACATAAATCATAGAACAGTAAGAAAGTGTTATGAAATATATTAAAAGCTATATTTGCATCTGTTTCTTCATATACTTCAGAAAAACTGAGATTGTTTATGCAACTAATAAACTTATTTACATTTTCATTAGACAAATCGCGCCTTTTTGTAAACCAGTAATTGTATCTACATGTTTTAGAAACAGGGCATTGCAATAATTGGGCAGTGTGGTCTGAAATCGCTAGTTCACATATTTCGCTTTTGCATCCGCGTATATTATGTAAAAAGTTGTCAATACAGGTACCGCTGCTCAAGCGAGTTGGCATATTAATTTCAACTTTCATATTAAAGCCTGTTAAAAAATGTTTAAATTGTTGAGAATGTGTAGTATTCTTTATAAAATCAATATTGAAATCGCCACAAACAATACATTTTTTTCTTACTTTAAAAGAGAATAGATTGAGGATTTTGTCTAATCTGTTTAAAAATATAACAAATCTATTTTTTACATCTATATTTTGTGGAATCCTGTAAAGACATATTATTATAATATTATGATCAGTTAACTCTATACCACAACACTCAACAACCTTAGGTACACTAAAACTTTTTACACGATCAATAATTTTGTATTTAATATCAGTTCTTACCAGTATACAAGTACCTCCATGTCTGGATGTTCTCGAATAATAGGTAGCTAATTTAAAGTTAGGGACATTTAATATATTTATGTCTGAAGCTATCATATTATGCTCGCAAATACAAAGCACGTCGACATTTTTACCTTTACGGCTCAATTCGTCCAAACAAACAGTAAACATATCTGACTTATTTAAAAGGCCATTTATATTTTGGTGCAATACAGTGATATGATTATACACGAAATAACTGGTCTGAAGTTATGTTACAATTTTTGGTTATAATATTCGGTGAATCTATTTCAACTGTAGGTAACAGTTGAGACCTAGTTACATTGTTTAAGTCTAGATCTATAAGTATATTTTCGAGGATCCTGTTATATATATTTCGCATACCAATTCTATTGATTTTACCAGTGTTGTAAGAGAACATGTCAAATGATAAGGTGAGATTACTGTCGAAAAAGTAGGCGTATTCATTATTTTGTATGTCCAGGTTTAGAAGATAGTTAAATGTTTCTACTCTATAATTATGTATCATTGCTCCTCTTATATACGTAGGTGTACATATAATTATATTTGTATGCGTGATATTTTGTAATGATTTTTTAATAGTATTTAACAATTCTAAGTAATTACTGTTCATTCTCAAATCATTATATCCTAATTGTATAATGCAGTAGTCTTCCAAGGTGTAGTTTTTTAACTTATTAGCTATACCAGACAGTAAGTGTTCTGCTGTACAATTAGGCATTATGAAGTGGCAGTAATCAAAATATTCCGAGAAGACTTCATCGATTGTGTTTAGATTTCCTTTCATGTTATCACTACTCAAAATGCATATTTTGTACTTATGTTTTCGGGGTGTTTGCTCTTGCGATATAATGGTGTGTTGTTTTTTATGTATTTTCTCACTATCCGAAGTAAAAACTTGTTTTATCGGTACTTGCATCATAGTGTCATCGGTTTGTGTTTCTTGGCTGCGCACTTTTTCTCCCATGTCTTCATTGTTAGATTGTACATTATGTTCATCATGAATTAAACTGGCCGACAAATTATTCTGATTAAATATGCTCTGTGTACGTAACAAAGGCGTTTTAATTTTTCTTTCCGGTGTCTGACATATTTTCTTATATGTGTCGATTGTTTTATGTGATGTTTGCAAGTCACATTTTAAACGATAGTTTTCAACGTTTAAATTCTCAATTTCTTGGTGGGCACTCATTAATTGCATAGTAAGTGTTTTTACTTGCTCGTTCAATTCATTTATAGGATCACTGTTATCTAGTAAGCTATCGGGGATACTCCTCATCGTCGAGTCTAACAATGTTCTGTTATTGCTATTTGTCAAGTTACTGAGATCATCTAATGAGTTTGCTCTGCAGGGTCTCCGATATGTAATGTTATTTTCCATTTTTATTTGCTCAGGTGTCGCCCTCTATTGAGATAATTAAGAGCTTATTTTTAAATTTTTCGAGTTGACTGCCTCGGGTACAAACACTTAAACTTTTTACTTATTGTGTAGTGTATTTCTATTAATTAATTAATATAAGTTTACAATATTCTCAAAAAGTGAACAATATCACTGAGATTCGAACCGTGTGTGTTCCCCTTCGCCGTGTAGTCTGTCCGTACTCACACACGCTCCACCACGAAGTTACTTAATGCTATGTGTGAATTTTGGCTTCACTAGATAATATTTCTTTCTTTCAAATCAGCATGATCGGTTAAAGTGATTCATCGTAATGGAATTTTTTCCGAGTGACAGCACTTTGTTACACTTATGTTATTCACTTTTTTTTGATAATAGTTAGTTATTTTATTACGTTGGCACTTTTATTATGTAGATTTTTATTTGGAAGTATTATTGTATAAGGTTTGTTATTGAGTCTGTTGTATTTTTAGAGTTTTAGCTTTTTAGATTGCTCACTTTTTCTTCACTTATTACTTTTGCACAGTTTATATAAATGTCTTGATAACGTTTGCACACACTTATTAGACCGTTATATAATGATTAAACTAAATTTAACTTATTAAAAACTATTAACTAATTTTAAAATTACAAAGATAACATTGAGCTTATTTTTATACGTCTTCACTTGGTAGCGCCATCTAGCGATGTTATCTTCCTTAGTGACAGATTAAAAATACAGCACCTATATGTATCATATCTATAGTTTCACCTGAGCCGCCACATTCTTTTAACAGTTAGTAGATAATCTCTGTGAAATAATCAATCAATCACGTAATTCAAGCATGTCAAACTTGTTTTTTCTAAGTGTTCAGGGGCGTTTCTTACTGTTTTTAATTCAACATTACTAAGAAATATGTTTATTTATACCGTTGTTCATCGGTCTACGCATAGTTGATTCTGAATTCCAACATTTTCGAATATTTTTCCTCAATGCATTGCACTCTACCGTGCGCCGGTTCTTATCGGTCGTAGCTAATAAACCAAAACTGTTTAAACGTTCCCCATACATTTTTGTTTACTGTTTCGATATTTACTGCTGCACACTTCTATTCAAAAGCGTATGAACTTCCTTTAGATTCAACATTGAATGTCATGAAAATATCATGCAAATACATTTATATCCTATTTATATTTGTACCTTTATAATGTATGTTAAGACTTAGGAGATTGACTTTGGATCATGAAGAATATTAAACTAAAATAGGTATTAGATGTTTCAAAATTTTTATTTATTATTATAACGTTTTATTATTAAGATCGCCCATTGTGTTATGTTATTTTTGCATGTTTTGCCTATGGAGTTTATGTAGTAAACGATACCTACAAATTTTGTTATCAAAATTATACGCATATCGGCGATTATAAAGGCGAATGCTGTGCATAAGGTCTTAGTTTCATTTACCGACTCCGGCGAAAAGTTGGGTATGCTGCCATAAAATTCTCAATAGCAGTAAGTACGGATTCTGGAACTGTGCTCGATAGACTTTAATAGACCTGCCGTCTATTACGTAAACTTTAAAACTTCTGTCTACCTTTTCAGAGTTGGGTAGGTGAGACTACCTACGTATGTATACATAGGCCCTATCAATTCTGCTTTCGTAATACGCCGGAGGCGATCAGTATCCTGACTCAGTGTAACATGATGCCGTTCCTCGTGATTTACGAGTCAAAGCGACATACGCACTTCCACGCCTATGCTATACTTGCTTTGTAATTTTATATATCTTACACGTTGTTTGTATAAACAAAAGTTAAGACTGCGCCGAGCGTAAGACGCGGTTGGACTGAATGACAGAGCACGATATTCCAATCGGCGTGCAGCCGCCATAGTAAAAATGTATGCAGGATTTGAAGTGCTTTTTTTGATAAATATGTATCTTTATTGTCAACCAATTACTTAAATATTTGGGACGGACAAATTGTAATATAGCTATTTATGTTTCGTTGAAGCTGTAAAATAGGAAATATTTCTACTGTTATAATCTAAAAATCACGTAACACGAGCTTACGTGTTTGCATTTCTCGTGCAAATTTACGTAATTTTGTTGGTGAAAATATTATTTTATGTTTTTTACACGGAGTAATTGTAAACACATTCATTGTTATAGTAAATGTGTATTTTATATTTGTATTAAACAAAACGTGTTGATTTTATCAACTTATCTGTCAAATCAAATCAAATCATTTATTTGCGAAATATGGGTATTACAGGTCTTAAAACTAAGGTACATAGTATCACCATATCCAACCTTAACGGCATGCAAAAAAAAAAATACATGTCATGCATGTCACATTATAAGCAGCTTATGTTCACAATATAAAATTTCCGAGAAAATTAATACAATTAATAGTTTTGAAATGTCAACGATGCAAGCCAGTAATATACAATTATACAAATAAAGAAAAGGGAGAAAAACACCTTAATACATAGAAATAAGTCAAATGACTGTGACTGCCTGTTTTGGCATATTTCGCTCGGCGCAGTCTTAATAGACTTGTTCCAAATATTCAAGAAGATAATGCAGTTATACCTATGGTAAGTTTTCTCATTACAGGAAGACTAGCTTCTACTGGAAACA
Source organism: Catocala nupta (assembly GCA_963675205.1). Classification (NCBI taxonomy): domain Eukaryota; kingdom Metazoa; phylum Arthropoda; class Insecta; order Lepidoptera; family Erebidae; genus Catocala; species Catocala nupta. The sequence continues at coordinate 22,429,211 of OY776087.1, forward strand.
GTACTTGTTTTCTAGATGAAAGTTACTACCTACGTACGTACCTAGTACATACATGATGTATCATGTAGGTATACGAAATGTCATGATGATCGGTCGTCTAGTTAAGGTTTGAAAGCGTAACAAACAAACTAACATTCGCATTAATAATGTTAGTTGGGATATCATTATGATTTTGACGAACCATGTCGATGAACACAAGTTCCGTTCGCCCGATCATCGAAATGCCACCCCACACCATACACGAACCGCCTCCAAAAGGAACACGCTCCTCAAAGCAACTTTGAGCATATCTCTCCCCACGTCGTCGATAGACTCTTCTGCGACTGTCTGCACCATTTAAACATGTCCTACACTCATCGGTGAACAATATGGAGGCCCATTGCTCTTCAGTCTAATTAAGATGTTCATGCGCAAATCTTAAACGAACTTGTCTGTGAGCTGCAGACAGCTTAGGACCATTTGCTGGTCTAAAAGGGGTGATTGCTGCTTCCTTAAGCCTCCTTCTTACTGTTCGTGCACTCACGTTTACTCCACACACTACATTCAGCTCTATTTTCATGTTTACTGACGTGAGGAAATAATTTCGTAGGGAAGTTAAACAATAAATCAGTCGTCACGACGGGTGGTTGCTCGAGTTCTGCCGGTACCGGGTCTCCTTTTGTAAGAACCTGTCTCTACAAACCTACGGTATACTCTAGAAACCGTAGACTGGTTTAAATTTAAATTTCTAGCAATCGTTCGTTGATCCAATCCTTCCCGCACCAATGCCACAATTTGATCGGCTTGTTCAGACGAAGTATCCATATTTATGGTTACGAAACTTCTGTTGAGTTTAAAAGACTAATAATCAATACTACCTATTGGTAACAATAATTTAACACGCAAATGAAAAAAAAACTAAAAGAAATAATTTCAAACTTTACTCCAATAACACACGAATTTGAGACTAAGCATACATTTTATTTTCCTTGCTATAATGTTATCTTTTACTGCAGTTCTATTTTTAAATTTTGTTTTTTTTTATGTTTAACGGACAGTCTCGACATTTTCATTTAGTTTAATCTAAAAAGTTTACATACTTATCAATAATATTAATTCGAAAGTAATCCTGAACTTTGATGCAGTTTATGAGTCTGTCAGTGTAATTGTAGCCCGGTTATTATTCTGGTCATAAGTTGTCGTTTAGACCTAAAGGCCTCAAAATAGCATTTTGTATTGTATAATACAGTCATATTGGCTTAATAATTACAATTTCTCTATCGTAATGGAGTAACGTTTATGATGTTTTCTAAGTATGCATAACATTTCTTAGATAGTTTAGCATTTGACAACTAAGTCTTACATATAAAATTCGCAAATGCCGACGTCGACTATCGGATACTGATAAAAATATGTACTGCTGTTGCATATAAATGGCGCTGTATTATCGAAAAAGAGTATATTTATGCCACTGTAACAACCTGCAATTATTTCCAGACCTACTCAATTCTGAACAAACAAATAGTCTAAAATATATTCCTTGATAAATATACGCAATATTTGCTCATGAATATTAACAATATTCACATATTTATCATTGCATACTTGGGCAAAACAAGGAAAATATAAATGTTATTGTGCAAGGAGACCTCAAATATTCCTTAAACCCGTAACAAATAAATTACCTAGTACTAAGAAGCCGGTTCGTTGCTAGGAGAAGATGAGTCAGCGGGTATTTAAGGTATGCGTATTGTTTGGTAATTAAGTTTTTTATGTTATCTGTAAATACATTTCTTTTTCATTGCTTTTAGTAATTAAAGTCGCATCTTATGCTAGTGAAAGTTCTTGATATAGATCAAGACCTAATTGTGATTGTAGATTGTGATTATAGAATCACAAGAAAAGAATCAGTAAGTACTGAAGTCGTCTAAAGACCTGAGTATTACCTTTAGTTTACACTTTTAGTTGCTGCTTATTAATAAGTTATTAATTGCTGCGCTTGTGCACCTTGCATAGTTGAAACAAAGGTATGAATATGCACTTTATGCTAGCGTTCCTACGCCTAAAATCAACTAAAATGTTTGAGTTTATGCCTTTACCTACTCCAAAGTCTCTAGATACAATATATATCAATCGAAGTCTCATTGAACTAAAGTGGTTAACCTTACAAATCTGAACAAACTAAATCAACACATTTCAGGTTCCTCACAGAAGTACTAAGTGCCTAGGTAAAGATTAGCCATCAGAAACCATTTCCCTCAAACAGTGAACACAAGTTTAAGCGTTTACATTTATGCAAATTACGTTTCCAGTGCACAATAAGTACGTCATTACTGTACAAACTTTAAACAATTTTACACGTCGCGATCACTTAATAAATAAATTGTATCTAGTGTATGTTGTATATTTTGAGCGACATCGTATCAATCCTGATCACGTAACGAGACTTAACTTACGTCAATGCTGACATGCTGTAGCCAATTCAATATAATAAACCAGGGCTGCCATTCACCAATAAGTCGGATAAACATTTTATTGTCACGAACATTTCCTGCTGCTTTCTTTTGTATACTAGCAACAATCTTTTTCTCCAATTTGTGTTTATCTTCTCTAGCATTTCAGAATTAAATTTTGGTAAAATGATCAATGATTAACATATTAAGTCGCAGCGGCACACCGGTGGCCAGACAATACATTTTAATTATATCTGGGATTTTAAGACTTGACAGATTAAATATATTGATTAGTCTAGCCGGCTATAATATCGATTACATCACAAGACAAGAAGTTGTGTCATCTATGCATATGTCTTGCCTTTTCTTTATGTTCGTTATTTTTATTATTTTGAGGCTTCTGCTAGACAGAAATATTGTGGGCGAATACTCTCTAAAAATATCAATTCTTATCACATTAATGTTAAATTAATTTGATAAGCCATGCCTTTTACATAATTAGCAAATCATAATGACTAAGCGCCGCCGCGCCGGTGCTTACATACCATGAATACGATATGCTTGATCGATATCTATTTCTTAGAATTCAATACAAGTCTTGTGGCAGCCCTAATATGGTACAATTGTTTCCTCAGTCGCCTTATAATGTTGCAGCGCCATTAAGGCGATCGTTTAATGTACCTACCTACTTGATTAATCCTAATAGTCAATGCGATAAGGGTTATTAGAATTAGGTTGTCGTCTTGGAGACGCGATAACGATTCAGTTTCTTATTTACTTGTCATTGTCTACATTTTTATCGTAAGTTACAAAAATTTATCATTTTGATTGTACTAAGTACCTAATATTGCTGATAAATAACAAATTAAAGATATCTTAGCCATTTTACTCAAAAGCAGGACTAAGGTCTGTCGTATCTCCATAAATATACAATAATAAAAATATGGTAAAGGAAAGGCACACCCTTTCCTTTCCATTATACACTGATAATATTCTCAAAATCATCATTACAACTCAAAATCAATAATAATTACAACGTATTTTTTATAGTAGCTCCGATTACTATTTTCGGCTACCTGGGTCCTATTCAATAAAACTTACAATTTACAATTACAGGTAACTGGTGACTGGTGACAATTTTACATTTTTCTGTTCAATAAAAAATATAAGTTACAAATTTGTAATAGTGAAAAATTTATATATTTTTCGAATTGTACTTACAATTTTACATGTTTATGTTCAATAAATATTTTCGTATGACAGGTGAGAATTTACAATTTCGTCGGGAAAACTGCTTTATTTAACGCATAATTGTATTTACAAGTTTACATATTTGTAGAATTGTCATACAACTGACAGGTAACCTTACCCTCGGTAAAACATAATACCTCTTTATAATACCCTAATAATTGTGTAAGTTTTGTTTTAGCTGTTTTTTACTAAAATGGTTCTTACATCAAGTAGTGATAATTATGAAAACGTGGTAATTAAACGACAAAGAAGAATATTTAAAACAAAAATATTTTTTTCTTTTGATGTGACTGATTTCTCATTCAGTGAGAAGTTTAGGGTAATCAAGTCAACCATCCAGTATTTGTTAAGCAAAATTGGACATGACCTAAAACAGAATTATAATAATATGTAGAAATGTAAAATACCATGACATATTTGTAAATGTTTAGAATTAGTAAATTTTATTGAACAGAGTTTACAGGCGCAACAATTTACAATTCTTGACGGTAATATTTTTACACATTTATAGGTTTTATTAAATAACATATATAGGACAATTAAGTAACTTATTGACAAAATTGTCGGATTGTAAGTTTTATTGAATAGGGCCCTGTACCTTTGAGAACCTTACCTACATCGAGAATTGTCTAGTCGTTCCTCTATTTGCTCAAAAATATTTTGTATGAATCTGGACGAAATATTGTCTAACGTTTACGCGAATGTTATACATTGAAATTAAACTGCTTTATACGGATTTTATCGCATAGTTTATTTTACATAAAACTCCATTAGTGCATAATTTTGAAACTTAAAACTACTATTGTTAAACACGTTTTACTAGTTACTGTTTACTTCTATTTAAGCTGTTTGAATTATAAAACTATTTACCTACATTTAATTTTACATCTTCGCCAACGTTTCGGTTGCTTTTCAGCAGCCATGTTAATGCGGAGACTAAGATGTTGGTTGTTACAATGAAGTGTAGTTATTTCAAAGTACCTTAACATAATTTAATTATTAGGTATTTCTATTTACATAAAATGAGCTCAAGGTATCAGTAACTAGTAGAAGTGTTTAACAATAGTAGTTTAAAGTTCCAAATGTTGTAATAATAGTGTTTTATAAAAAATAAGCAACGCGATAAAATCCGTATTATAGAGTAGTTTAATTTCAATGAAGGAAATGTTTTTACAATTATTATTATGACTAATCAAATGCCTTTTCGAATATTGGCGTAGTAACAATGAAAACAAAACTCGACTCCTAAATACGTATGTTGCTGCTCGTTAAAAACTAAGTAATCGTCTAAAACATGTTTGAAATGCATTTGTGACGCATTTCTTAAATACTCTATTTGGAACAAGCGATAAATATGCCGGGGGTCTAATGACAAATTAATGAAATAAAATCTTAGTAATTATTGAACATACCAGTCTACGGCTCGGTCGCTTCTGCAATTGTCTTGTAGAGCATTCTCTCCGCAATTTTAATTGAAAATAATTATAATTAGTGAAATTCGTGAGCCAGGGCATTCAGATACTTGAAAATGTGTATACTGGATGTGGACAAAAAGATAGACGTCAGAGACAAACTGTGCTCTATTAAAAAAAGGTATTACATTTTAAGTGCCTCTTTTTTTAAGGCTTCGGTTATTTCTGAACAATTTTCACCCAATTGTTATCTGATTTACAACATTAATAATTATGTAAATGGAGATTATTTCTATTTAACTTTGTTTGCGTGATCACTTGCGTGATAGACTTTGCCTTGATTATAACAATAGTCTATAGCGCTGCTCTCATTTATTTAAACACTACAATTTAATTATGTATCTGGTTTTTACTGTCTTATAGAAACATTAGTTACCTAGAACGATTGCTAGGTTTACAATTTGATCAAGTTGAACGCGTTTTGCTCAACACGAATAGGTTTTCGGTATATAGGTGTCTCATGTTAGTATCTATAAGTCTTTTAAATATTCGTCGAATTTATAATTTAGTTTTAATCTTATACAATGTTAAAACTAAATTACAATTTACATAGCATACATTTAGTTGGCTAAGGCTAAGGCTTCTTATATCCTTAATTTTATTATAGGTACGTTTGAGAATTATCTGTTTGTGTGGATATTCTAAAACTAAAGAATGTGTTAATTAAAAAACTTGTTTAAATTTGCGGGTAAAACTAGTGTCAAACAGTGTACATATAAACTCATGGCTTCACACACACAGAAATCTGGCTACTTTTCTTCAAGCAGACACAGGGATGGATTAGGTCTACTTTTTCCTTGGTGTTGTGTTCGATTTTTTTAGTTGTAAGTGTAAAGGATTTGCCTTTTGCTTTTAATATGGTGTCAGCGTTATTGTTCTCCGATTGCTCTGCTTGCGTAGCTGATTAACTTTATCAACATGTCATATTTATTTTAGTCTAGCTTATGATTGGTCTTACATGTTTGTTGAAAAACTATGGATTAACTTACGTCTATATATTCATTTTAGTAGCTATATGAGTAGATACAACATAATTATTCTTCTTTTTGTAAATATATTTTTATCACCTATATATAAATGTATTTTTGAAATATTTTATCTTGAAATATTTCCTCATATAAGCAATCTTATCCGACACCGTTTGATTTGCCTTGTCGTACTCCCCAGTCAACATTCACATTTTGATTATCATCATGACTCAAACATTACCATTCGTATGGATTACAATCGTAGATATTTTTATTCATAAGCAATTGTTGATCTTGTGATTTTAATATTTGTAGGCTCTGGTGCGTACAAAACTCATATTTAATATGTATATACATGAAATATATAACTATCGCTTTCTAAAATTACGCGTTTTAATCTTACTAGCGTTCGCCAAGTGGACCAAATTCACCCATAATTTATTTAAATTTTAAATTTGATCGTTATTAAATTTTTATTGTCTATAACTATAGCCTTATAATCACATTTTATTTAGTCACCTACTCCACATACATACATATGTATGTAACCATAGTTACGAAGCATTCTACGAAGTCAACCGAACAATGCCGAAATACTACGAACGCGATTCGACTGCTTGTGTCAAATGCATGGTTGTATGCGTGTAGTGTTTTTTCATTAATTTAATTTATTTCTAATGCATATTTTATAAAAATATTAGGATTCGTCCCTCCTTCTTCATATAAACTTTAACTGTGCCACATTTCATACTCCTCCACACGCGCAATTTTCTTAAAAAGGGGCACAAAGTTTTCGCTTCACGTATTAATATATAGATTATTTGAAATCCCACACAATTTAAGACAGAATCAAAAATTAAGGATAAATCATTACCTGCATATTTTTACTTTAACGGGACAGAAAAACGAAGAAATCAAACCACGCGTCTGACAGATTTCCAGAATATTCTCGTTGGTTCTTTAAATTACCTACCTTTTGACCAGCAACGTGCTGATAAAGTTTTCGGTGCTGCGTTGTTTATTTTAGAAATGTTTAAGTCTAAAATATACATTTAAATTAGAAACAAAGCTATTCTATATTAAAAAAGTTATAGTTTTTGATACATCGGTACATAGATTTCCGGACTGTGTAATAACTAATAAGGCACCTACTGAGATGTAGGTAATCCTTTGAAGCTGTGATATACATTGCTATTTAGAGTAACGTAATAAATATCAGTCTAATAAACCACCTTATTTCAGATCCTCTAACAGTAAATACATATTTATTATTACTATTATACTAAATATAATTTTCTGTTTCCAGGAATAATGAGAAACGGAAGGAGAAATCGCGAGTGGCAGCGCGAACCAGGCGCAATAAGGAGATGCATATCTTTGCGGAGCTCACAGCTGCCCTCCCAGCCAGGAAGGAAGAGCTAGATCAGTTGGACAAAGCTTCAGTCATGCGCCTGGCTATCTCATACTTGCGCGTCAGAGATGTGGTTTCCTTGCGTAAGTATCTTAGCTATATCTTGTAGTAAAGCTATGTTACGTATTTAGCCGTTACGTAGTTTCTGTAAATGATGTACCTGCTGAGTTTTCATTTAGTACAATGTATTCGTAAAATTACCGCCCTATTAAGCTTAGTGTTATAAAGTCTATAGTGCAACTGCATTGCTTGAGCTCGATTCACAAAAGTGTTCTTGAGTTTATACAAGGAAGAGTAACATTTAACATGTACCTCGGAAAATCATAATGCCGTCGCTACCGTCTGTTAAGGCTAATAATGTATGCCCACGTTATCAACTCTAGGCGTCAGTCGTATAAGCGACAGTATTCAAAGAATATGGCAATATCTTGATGATTAAGTAGGTAAGTACTTATTCCAGTAATGGATCTTTGGAAAACCCTGACAATTTTGACAGACAAGTAGATATGAGAAATTGTATGCTGTACTGTGGACGATATAATCGTAAGTGTTTAATTCTTAATAAGAACTTCAGTTTTTCACCAGATTAAAAGAAGTTAGATAATAGTCTCTAACAGGTTTCCAGCCTTTTTTTCCTCATAGATGACTTTTAACATTTTGCTGGTCCCGGTATATTCCTTGACTAAAATTTAAAAAATATGATCAAATTTCTACGGGCTGTCTTTTTTTTAGATATTCTCGGGTCTGATACCGTCGTAGGCGGGCTGAACTTTTTTTTTAGAGTGGGCGGTATCATTTATGAGCCCCCATTTTTTTGTCACGCCAACGTATAATACCCCCTTCAAGTCTCCCGTGGACCGCTGGGGGTCCACCTGGACCACTTTAGCAACTACTGGTCTATAAGCTGTGTTTATTTATATGGCTTACAGCACAAGTTTTAATCATAAAGAAGTAGATTATAGAGTACAATGTAAAGCCAGATCGTAGCTGATAGCAATAACTATAATTAACGTATACCTATAATGTTTTTAAGTAAGAGAGTCAGTTAGTATTTTGTTGTCAAGTGTGTATATCTGTATTAACAGACCTTCTAGAACACATCATTAGGGTAACCTCGCCAACGGGACGAGCATTGATTAATTTTTAATACGAGCATAATTAGTTCACATATATCATAGGCGCCTGCTGTGAGTTCCGATCCGTCTTTCTTTCTTATTCTTATTTAATCGATGGTCTAACAAATACGTGGGAGGGACAGATGAAACAAATATATTTATTTTGTTGAAATTAAACACTTTATACGGATTTTGTCGCTTTGTTTATTTTACTTTAGAACACTTTTATTTCATAATTTTGAAAACTCTAGCACTATTATTATTGAACTTCATTAATATTATATTTATTGGTGATCAAAATATTACGCAAAAGCATTTCACATACGAGCACGCTTTAAAAATGTTGGTAGCTATTTTCGACGCCATAAAAAGACGATGGCAGCGGTCATATGACGCTTGTGTAGATTTTCGCTTGTAGCGAATTTCGTTGCGAAAATTAGTATTAGGTACCTTGTGGCCTTTTAAAATTAGTTATATTAATTTAATCATATATTTGGTCGTGCTGTTTGATGCTGGCGAAGCACTAGACAAATTCGCTTCACGAATCAGTTTGTCCACCTATATCTAAAAGGTGTTGAGATGTAACCAAAAGCACAGATAAATTTCAAAATGCTTTTATTAGGTGTAATAATAATCAGTGTTAGTCGTATGTCAAAGTAACGGAATTTTTATCAAATCAATCGCTTCACACCCGCAAAGAAATGTGTGTGCTGTGATCAAAGGGATCGGTAAACTTATCAAACTGGTAACGGCGATTCCCTATGCATGTTCGGCATTGTACTAGTGATATTCTTGGTATTACAAGCATTCAACCTTAGCATCAGACGGGCTGTATGATTGTTTGTTTAGTTGTATAAAATATAGAAAAAAGCGAACGTTATATAGCTAACAAGATGATGATATAACTCTTGCATAAAGTCGGATTTGTGTAGTCCTAACGACTTTGGATACGCTTAGTAGGTATGGGCTGTCTAAGCCGAGTGACTAAAGCGATACATAATCGCTATAAAATAATCGTCGTTCCAACTGATTTTAGGCAAAACAAATTAGTGCTTACGTGTCGATAACAAAAATACTCGTCTTATGTGAAGATTGAATCTACAGCACTCAGCACTCTAGGACGATTGACGAGGTGACTAATTCAACCTTAGCACTAGCCCTGCAGTAATTATAATATAGTACGGAAACCGATTTTCAGTTACACTTAAAGGAGATTCCTACGATTGGTCGTCCTTTTTAGAAGTTGCATATCCACTTGCATCCATGAGACGAACCATATACCGACTGGACCAAGCACAATCAGAGCTAAAAATCACCAGAGTAAAAACTTTATCCGTAGGTTCAGATAGCTAGGAGGCTAGCTGTTGAATTAATTATATAGATGTGTTTTCAGATTTTGTATATATAACGCTTAATAAAATGCTCACTTTAATATTATTTTGTGATTGAAAATCGCTCTTATTTTAATCCGACATTTTTAATGTGGCGTGGAATTGATACAGTATGTATATCCTTTTTTCGCACACATAAATATGTTGATAATTACCTATAATACCTATGTATTATTTCACTAATTAGCTTGATTGCTTGTAGATGTCTACGTATTTGACGCGCTTTAAGTAATATCAATACCTACTTGAATAATTTTCGATTAAATATTGTATTTAGTCGATTACCAAAACGATATCAAAAATACTATGAGAATGAGACTAGCCTCAAAATAGTCCTTAAATGCATTATTATTTTGCAACTAACGGCAATAAAAAGTACCCATATTATTTGTAACAAGTCATTAGATTCGTCTTAGAATAGAAAGCAAGAAAAAGCAATTACTATTCACTAAATGAATTTTGTGAAAGCCAGTCCGGTCGCAATATACAAAATCCTTAATCCTATCTGTTTATATCATAATGGGAACCTCTGTACAAAATATCTGCTTCCCAGGTCCAAAAGTTTAGGCTAAAGGGAACCTCTGTACAAAATATCTGCTTCCCAGGTCCAAAAGTTTAGGCTAAGAGTTGATGAGTCAGTAATAAGTGAGTCAAGACTTGTCTTTTTATACACATTGATTGATATTGCTCACACAATGATTTCTTTCCCCTTCGCTTTTATGAAAGATTGATCATCAAGTAAGTCTTTTAAACAAAAGATCCCACTGGGTCGAAGTGTCGCTGGTCTACAATGACTGGCCCCCGGATCAAGACAAGATAAGTCTTTTAAGGGCAACCTGGGATTTAGTTTTATAAGAAAGTGTCGTAGCTACCTTTAGCTCACAAGGCGAAAAGTCGCAAACGCTGACTAGCTTTAACATACTAAACAGAATATCGTCCGGTGTATGCAACCGCAAATTTCCAGCTTATTTATAAGCTTAGCATGCCTAGATTATGTACTCCATATGCCACGCGCTGTAAACCACAATGACGTCAATGTTCACAACGAATAATTTAAATACAAAAGAAGGCGCTCATACTTCTTTTGTATTTAAATTGTTGGTGGGAATATCCAAAAATATACTAATCAATGGTGTCCGTTTCGACTGCTCGGACACGCTGTCGTAGAAGGAAAACGACTACGTCAACATTACGAAGGGATTTGTAAAACACTAACAATGAAATCGCAAATTCGTAGATGCAATATTCAGAAAGTTGTAAAGATTTAAATCATGGCCGCTCTGTCGAAACGTGGAGACCGCGCGGCCACGCAGTTGTCTTTAACGGAGATTAGTAGAGGTTCCATTGTTTTGCTAACCACTGATAGGGCATAGAGCAAGTGGATCGATTGTATGCTCAAAGGAAGAATTATTAGGTCTGAGTTGTTAGGAGATGAAATGATTGCAACGACCACCAAAGGTTGCCCTCAGAGTGCAGTACTCTCACCACTCTTATGGTGCTTGGCGGTATTAATTCACTCTTAGAACAACCCAACAAATGTCCGTACTTAACGGCCGGATATGCGGATGACCTGGTGATACTCGTCAATGGAAAATTTACGACCACAGTATTCAGTCTCATGCAGAGGGCCCTGAGTATGGTAGAAAATGGTGCAGTAGTAACCATTTATCGATCAACCCAGGGAAAACTACTGTCGTGCCGTTTACTAGGATGAAGGGTCTGACAGGGTTGGAAACTCTATCCATGTATGGTACACAGCTGCAATGGTCCACGGAGTTGAAGTATCGAGGCATGACCTTAGATAACAAGCTAACGTGGAAACCTCATGTAGACAAAGCCATAGTGAAAGCCCAGCGGGTCTTCGGCATAATTCGCTCTCTTTATGGGAATACCTGGGGCTTGAAGTCCAAGATCATCAAGTGCCTATACACGATGATGATAACACCCATACTCACATATAGAAGCATTGTCTGGTGGCCAAGAACTAAACTAGGAACATGCAGGAAAACGCTGTCGAAGGTGCAGCGATTAGCCTTCATGGCTATAACAGGGGCGTTCCCGACTACGCCAACGGCTGCGTTAGAGATCCTGCTGGACCTAACGCCGCTCCACATTGTTGTGAAGTTAGAGGCGATAAAGGCGCCACATAGACTATCTATAGATGGGCTGTGGAGCGTCAACATGCCAGAAACTCAACACACACTGGAGCATGGGATGCGATAAAATGCAACTAATGCACATATTCAAAACGAATTTTAAAATAAAGGTCCCCACAAGGAACGAATGGAAACAAGGTATACAATCCCCTGACAAGGGTTGTCTCATCTGCTACACCGATGGTTCCAAAATGGAAACAGGATCAGGCGCTGGTATTTATGCCAACGACTGCAAGGTGAGCCAAAGCATGGGCAAATATACAACGTACGTAACGTCTTCCAGGCGGAAACTTATGAGCTTATATTGCCTGTGCGCAGGCGAATATTAACAATAATGTCACTGACAAGACTGTTTATATTCTCAGTGACAGTCAAGCTGCTCTTAAGGCTCTGAACTCCTATAGGGTGGACTCCGGACTGGTCCTGAACTGTGTTAAAGCCCTTAACAAACTTGGCAGGAAAAACACAGTCAGGCTAGTGTGGGTTCCGGGGCATGCAGGGCGCAGGGTAATGAGGAGGCTGATGAATTAGCCAAGAAGGGCTCGGAGCAATTATTTGTAGGCCCCGAGCCATTCGTAGTACTCTCTGAGAGTACCGTCAAGGCAGCTTTGAATGCTTATGGCAATGATAAACACAGGCTAGAGTGGATGGCCCTTAGGGGTCTGGAATATACCAAGAAATTCATGGTCATTTTGGCACCAACGACTTCCTGTGAAGATTGAGATTGGCAAACAATTTGATCTGCAGAACCTGTACTGAACAGAACGAGTTCATATCACACCTACAGTGTCAATGTGACGCGTTGGCTGGACTAAGGATGGGTCTGATGGGATTGGCACATCCGAACGCTTAAGACTTCAGGCTTTTCCCTCTGAAGTGTATGCTGTGACTTATGCAGTACATTCATAGGGAGATAGCTCAGGGATAGATCTCGGGGATGACACAAAAGATCCCACTGGATCGAAGTGTAGGCGGTCTACACTGACTGGCCCCCGAATAAGATAAGATAACCACTGATACGATTTCGAAGAAAATGTAGACAGTATGAATAAAACTCTAATGTTTGAACTTCACGACCAACAGAACTTTAAAGCCACGGCCAAGTTCTGTAAGTCATGAAGTTCAAACATAACTTCATTCATACTGCCTACAATTTTTTCGAAATTGTATCATTGGATAGCAAAACTAATGTGACCTATACTAATCTCCGTTTAAGAGAAATGCGTGGCCGCGCGGTTCTCCACGTTTCGACCACTATTACAGCTACAAAGCATATTATTACTTAACTAAAAAAATATTACTAATTAATAATGATTCATTGCTGTATAATAAAGAAAGACACGTACAAGTTATAAATTTACATTTGAGGCCTTCAAATAGGATTCTACACGTGCAACCATTCTCAATAAGGCAGCAACAAATAAAGAAGTATAGGCAAAGTAATATCGTATTCGCAAACATTAAGATTTATTCACTACAGTCATACATTTTGCGGCGCCTAGGAAATTATATATGCCAATAATATTTAGTTATATACCTACACGAGCTTTTTTTATTTTATGTGTTCCAGATCTGATAAAGCTCTTACTTTTGTATTCTCGAAACCTTGGTTAGCTTTGCTTGATTGTGTTTTGAGCTGCAGAGTTTAATGTAGTCAAAGAAATATAGGGATCGGCTTTCAATTTTTATATTTAATGTTACTAAGCTTACAAATAAGCATACATATAGCCAGCCTTATGATAAGCGGTTACTGAAGCTTATGGGCGCTGAGAAGTCAATGCTACAGAAAGAGGCGCTACCAACGCTAGAAAACACCGACCACAAGTTACTTAGCATCGTCTCCTTCAAAGGACAGGCAGTCATCAAAATTATTAATTCATGATGGTTTATATGAATATAATACTGTATAAAATTTACACTTAAGGCTCCTTTAGATAAAGCTAGGTATCTTATCCGAAAATAGGATAAAACTAGATCACGTAAGATATCTTATCTTTATCTTACTGAAGAACCGCAGAGGTGCTGCTAGAACTCCACTACAAATTTCCTTACAATTTTTCAAGTTTGGTTGCATCGCTGCTTTCCTTGCCTTTTTAGGAAGTAGTGTGATACAAACGCAGTACCTACTATGACACTAATACGAATGTTATCTTTATTACATATGTATGAACACATCGGTTTAGGTACAAACGCTTTGGACGAGTGGAATTTGTCTAATAGCATCTTCACATTTTATTCTGTATACCTACTAATAATGTAATAACTAATGATTTAAACTATCAAAACCACATTTCGGAAACTTTGAAGATATAACATTATATACATATTACATAACTAAACAGCTTATCCATATCGAGACAATTATACATTTCTTGACGCCTGCGTTTATACGCCGATACACGAACTGACCGTGATTAAAGTTACCCATGGCTTTAAAATTAGGTAATTAATCAAAATATACTTTCATGACATGTGACTATACAGCATTTTTAGGTTATTACCGCATTTGTAAAACAATATTACAGTTGCGAGTATTGCACTGCGTTACCGGAATTTCCTCCCAGAAAATTCTTAGAAGCTAGACCAGAATTGGCACCAAGTGTGATAGACGGTCATGTACTCATTCTAAATCCTATATGCTGAATATATTCGGGAAAAATTGGTAACATATCCCTCTGCCTATGCTTCGAGAAGACGTTAGCTTGAAGTTATTTGAAAGTCTTACGTAAATGCTTATATTAGGAGTGAGTTCGCTCCATTAATGCAATGGATGGAATTCGATTCATTCTGAACCACCGTTTATATTTGCCTGAATTAAACGAATGCGAGCTAAAAATACTCGGTGCGTTAATACAGTAACTGTTTTACACAGATAAAGTCTGTTTTTAAAGCGCTTGTCAAACAAAATAACGTGTTTGTTATTTTATATAGTAAATATTTCTGTATAATTATAAATAATCTGTTTATAGCAAATATGTACATATAATTGTAACATAAAACATGGATTTTGGCTAGACAAAAGTCTTATGCTGTGAGCCTAGTGACTCTGTTGTAGATGGATTAACAAGGCGCAAGTTCTTCGTCTAGCCTGCCTTATCAGTGTACTTAGGCTATAGTAACCGTGTACCATCAATAGGGACGGAAGTCTGTTAACCACAGCAGTGAATTAAAAAATATAATCAGGCGTAACATCGCCTATTACCGACTGACTCTCAATTTTTTTAATTACATCTGACATACCTACATCTTATGTTTTTAATCTTTAAAAACATAATTAAAATTGTATCGGTGGATTTTGTTACATTTATTATTTTCTAAAATCATTTTTTTTATATCTTAAACATCGGGAATGAAAAACTGTTTACCTTTGATGGCATTCATTAATATGACGTAGAATGTGTAAAATACCCATGATAACATTTTAAATTAAATACAAAGCTAACATTATTTACAGTAACACATTTACCCTAATGAAACGCCATCAATAATAATTTAATTACTATATTATAGGTACTTAAATAGATAAGCAATAATAATGTGAAATAACATGTATCGTCAGTAGCTTATATGGGACACGATTCTAGCACAATTTAATTTATATGGATATTTTCAGTTCCTCAAGTGGAGACGGAGCATCCCAAAATGCAGAACCCTGAAGGTATGGAGGAACTGTCTTCGGAGCTGTCGTACATGAAAGCTTTGGATGGCTTCGTGCTGGTGTTGTCACAGCAAGGCGACATCGTGTACTGCAGCGATAATATCGCTGATCATCTTGGCGTCTCACAGGTGAGATATTTCTAACTATACCACGCCAGTAAGAGAAATGTAAGACTTTGGAACATTTTAAATTCCCTCACCATGTGCTATATATGTACAACGCTTTTATAGATGGATGGGTGGTTAAACTCACGAGATACATGACGCAACTATGTCTTGGAATAAAATTGATTTAGTGATCCTTTAGATCATCGATTTTATTTAACGTACTTACGACGAAAACGCTAAGGTATCACTCAACAGGTTAATAGTCACATGTTACATGCACACACTAGTCTTGCCTTTATATTCATTACGTTAATCTAATGTAATTTGATGCAATAGGTATTGAATTCAAATGTTGAACCACCAGCTATAAAAGGGAAAACGCATAAGGCAATTCAGTCAATAATAAATTTAATGGCGCGTATGGCGTGATATACCTAGGTATCAGCTGACGCCGTTCTGTTAGTAATGCTCATTTATACCTATGTTAGACGCCCATAAATGTTGGTAAGAGGAAATTGTTAAACGCAGACCACTGGTAGACAGCAAGATAATTATGAAGAATGCAATATTTTACCGCTAAGTAACGCCACGCCCCGCGAATAACCGGTTTTCGTGATTGGAGCTTTTGTCTGGTTAATAGAAATACTTGTTTATATTCTAGACTCTTAGACAAGGATAGAATAGTTTTGGATCATATACATGTCACCATTTTATTGAAGTGTAAACTTCTTTAGGCGCGTTGAGCACTTTTTGGGTGAACAAAAATCATGGAACTAGCGCCATCGTCACCGAACGCTTTCCTATATATATGTATATATATATATATATATATATATATATATATATATGATATATGTATACTGTGTATATATGTGTACTTTTTGGGTGAATAAAAAGCGTGAAACTCGCGTCATCGTCACCGCACGCTAGTTACTTAGTTTTCACTTCTATCGGCAGTCCCCAAAGACTGCCCCGTTTTTTTTATTACCGTTTGGATTACTTGTGAAACTATTATTAACCTTTGGACTGAGTCAGTTTGCGGGTTGTAATTTAATGACAGACGGTAACGACTTTTCTTCATATCTAATACTAGTTTCTGACCACGACTTCGCCCGCGTGTATCAAGCAGGAAAGCATACGGAGATAACATGATAACTCTAATTTAGGCACTTCAAGATAAGATGACTATATTGTCTTATGAGAGGCAATAATGGCAATAAATATTGCAATGTGTATTAAATGCCAAATAATCTGAGACTCACAATGTCTTTGTAATACTAGACAATATAAGATTCGTTTCCAAGAGATACAATATCTGTCCTGTACTGTTGCACTTGTTGGAGATATTTATCTATTGACGTAAATATATAGACGAAATATTTAGGTACCTAATCTTATTAAGTATACACGCTATCAGACATATTAGTATAAACATACGTATTACGGTAGATTGCAGGCACAACATGATCTGTAGGTATATTCACAGTCCAAACCCGCGTCTTCATCACTACAATTAATCTTATCTAGCGATGTATCAAACACCCATTAATTGCCAACAACTAATTCTGGATCAAAAGCTCTCTACCTAAACTTATCGTGATGCTAAAGATTTATGTTTAGGATTAAGCAAATGAACGAAGTTATCCTGATTAGATTGAAACAGTACAAAGCGGGGTAAAGGCAAATCGGTAGAAGCCAAAAAGCTTTTACACTTGATTAAAATAACACGGGAAGGTATTCCTTCTTAGACGTATTTATCTTTCAAAGGTTTTTTTCCCTCTAAATGAGTCACTTCGAGATACTGATTAGTAGAGCCATTATCTTCGCCCTTTTTAGAATTTCGGTGCATCTAAAACCTTTTTCGGATTTCTGCTTAGCAAGACAATAAAGGTGCCGTAGGAAAAAACAAAATCCAAAGTAAAACACTGGCTTAGGAGAGGCAATCTTTTAAAGATGCACCATCTGAACATAGATGCTAGTATAGAATATTCACGTACTAAGTCCATCTCGGTAACTACACGCACCATCGATGCATAAACTAGTTTTAATATAAGCTTAAGCTTGAATCTACATAATGCCCTTTTCAGCTCTTCTTGCTTATCTAAATTGCGATTAAAACCGTAAACTCGAAATGAATAATACACACATAGATTCACGCCTTTTTTGCCAGCGGGGTAGGCAGTGACTACGGATTTCCATTTGTTCCATTTGCTACGATTCTGACACACTTCTCTGGCTTCATTCACTTTCATCAAATTCCTCATATACGCTCGCCGGTTTAAGGTGCTCTTAACCTTTGTCCAGAACGTCTCCGATCTGATCAAGAAACGTTCGCCTAGGTCTGGCTCTTGCGACTGTTCCATTCATACTAGCCTTATAAACTTTCTTAGTCAGTATTTTCTCGTCCATTCTTTCTACATGCCCAAACCAGCTTAACATATCCTTTTCTATTCTTATACTATCTTTCAGAGTCACACCAAACATATCTCCCAGCGCTCTCATTTCTACAGCATTTATTCTGCTCTCATGCTTCTTTTGCCGTACCCAACTTTCACTTCCATGCATAAGTGTAGGCACTAATAGTCCTCTATGAACAGCCAAACGTACGTTTTCGGTTACATTACGACTGTTCATAAAAGCGCGTAGAGCGCCATTCACTTTATTGGCAGCAATCGTTCTCCTTAATCTCCTTTCAATATCTCCCTCATGTTTACAATTCCTTGTAAACAAGGTACCCAAATATACAAACTCTTTCACTTGCTCCACTTGCTCTCCATCAATCATAATATTACCTATTGTCATGCACTTCTCCTTTTCAAATACCATTTCTTTCGTCTTGCTTACATTCATTTTCAATTCTTTACTCTCAATTCAATCAAACCCAAATCTTTAGATTTAAAGTTAAAATGTTTTCTTAGTCGTAATAAATTGATATATGTATATTTCAACACACTTACGTTTTACATAAAATTGTCTTTTCTACTCCTCTACTACTCTAACGTTTGTTACTACTGGAATATTCGATTAAAATCACTATCTTTTCAAAACCACTGCTAGGAGTATTGTGACTTTATCATAAGGATTTTGTACCCTTTCTCTGATTTGAATCTTTTATATGTCGCAAATCGACATGTTCCCCAGTCGTCAACCCTCAACTCAGCAACAACAAGGGGCAGTCAACACTTGAAATTCAGATAGACAAGAATATTTTCTCATAGTTTGTAAGTTTAGCTTCCTTAGGTGTTAGGATCTTTAGATCCAAACTTTGTTTAGGGGCACTCGAGTTTAAAATTGGCTCTATCCAAAATATAAAATATAGTTAATCATCAAATTCACTCATCCATATACTAGGTAACCACAAGTTTCTAAGCTGTTAGCGAAACTTTATTTGTTGGTTATGCCGAATAGAAAATTGTGTTTTGGTAATTTTGATATTGTTTTCAGAATTGTCTCAAGTTCTTATCAAACTCGTGAACTGACAGAATACGTGAATTTATAGGTATAAACTTCACGCTTATGACACGCTTATTGCCTTTTACCTTGTTAGTCCAACAACGTATTTGGACAACAGCTAATTCTAACTGCGTGAGCTAAGAGCTCAATAACAAAGTTGATAAAGGATTATAGTTTATTTTATCGCGTAAGTTTGTAAGAGGCAACCATGACCTCCGAATGCTTGCCTCACCAGGTATATGTCACACTTAGCTGAGCTTATGCATAAGGTATCACTGTGCTAGCAACACAAGACTTAAAGATTATAAGTCCCCTTATAGAGAGGATAGCGTCTTTATAGCCCTGAGAAGAGTTAGATAGATGGAACGGTAATAGAACCTAAACTTGTTCACTATGAGGAGGGTTAAGAAGCTGGAACAGTATTTTAACCTTAGCTTTGTCAGTATGACAAGGGTCCAGAGGCTTTGGAATACCGACTTATGAACTACTAGGTTATTTAACAGCGACCTTCTGGAGAATGGTGGTACTTTTCCATTCAAAGAAACCCTGCTATACGTTCAAGCAGGAAGTTGTCTATACCCTACCTATCTTAAAACAGTACCTACTACCTACAATACTTTTATCCTCATGCAATAACCATTTTTTACTGCAACACAATTCCTTGCTACTAACATTTACGACGTATTAATATAATATCAATACACGAGTAATAAAAACAGTATCACTGATATAGTCTAAACGCATTCGGTAGTATCAAAACATAGGCGTTCGAATCAATGTCACGGTTCAGTCCTGCTACTTGTAGAACCAGTTTTGTTAGACTACCTCCATTTGTTTGTGTCTTGCAAGCATTTTAATCCCTACCTCGTATAATTTACCATACTTGGTAGCCTGCTTATATGTTTATTTTTTATGTTGTTTAGACGCCATGATGGATGGGAATTGTGCTTGTTTTTGTATAGTTGGGTTTTGAGTAATCGTTTGCTTGTTCGGCATAAGATGGTCTCTTTGACTTAACGTTGCATTATTTTTGTCAGTAAATAGTTCAGAAAATCTAGGTATAATTACTAATATTATCAAGCTGTAGAATTTGTATGTTGCAATGCGCTGATCTTAAGAACTGACAGACTGATTTTAATAAAGATTTTCATCAAAATAATTGCACCAGTTCTTATACCGTATACGTTTACGTCTTCATATCTAAGCAGCAAGCGAAGCAGGGATATTAAGTAAAAAAAAATAACTAACATATTTGATGGTGAACAATTTTGTGCTTGGCTTTTTGTTAAACATGTGTACACGGCATGATTACGGACATAAATACGCGTATATGCACTTAATTAAATCTTGTGCATTGCATAAAATGTGTTATCCATACGTACATATTATGTACACATAAAGTACATGAATATGCCCAGATGTACTTTTTGTATGGTTCAATTTGTTTTTAGTAGGTAATAGTCTTGTTTGACAATTTCAGCTATTCCTAAAATTATTGTATATTTTGTTTAGATTCATCAAATACTAAAAATTACTTCACAAGTCACACTGCATGCGATTAAGAAACATAATTTTCCGTATTAAACGTGAAAACTTGAACTACCAATAGAAAATATCGTATTCGTTATTTTATCGTTGTTATCTGTCGTGATACAATTGTTGACGCTTAAGCTCTTCTAATCAAGCACATAGCCCTTATTACGTAAATGATAGAGGTTATAATATTATGCTTATTTCGATAGCACATGGTTTAACACGAGCTCAGTAGAGACGCGTCGGCGCGGGCGCAATTAGGTCGATGGCTTGTCTGCGTCACACGCGTTCGCGAATGGAAGATTTTATGTAGGTATATATGAACCTTGGTGCTATAAGCGATACATTTTTCTATGTATATCAATGCTTTTAGTTTTTATTGTATATACCTACTGCATCTGCATTAAGAATAACGTTTATTCGGAGCGATGACTAGGACCATGTCGTATGATAAAACATCAGATTGTGGCTATAAAAGATTGCAGCATGTTATTCTGCAAACGAGCCAAAATAATATGCTTGCAGGGTCGATTATGCGCGTTTACGTGCTTTCTAATGTCGTCTATAGAGGATGGAAACCTATTACTATCAGGCAGACTGTAAGCCAAATAACTAGCTTCCTTGAGAGCGTAAAGAAACATAGGTGCTTATAATTTTAAGTATCATGTTTGATTTGGAAAATTTCTTTTGAATGATGATCTTAAAGTAGAAATTCGTGGTAACGTGGATACCCATGAGTAAACACGCTCGAATTCCGCTACCTACATATGTAAGCTTAGGTACCACGTAATAGAGGGTCATCTACCAATAACTTTCAAAGTCCACGTTGCTACGGAGAATTTCCAACCAACTGACATTTTGCCAGACCTAAGAACCTTACTATCAGCATCTACGAACATGCTTACACCACTAGATTAAGATTACAGTCAGTGCCACAACATAATATGTAGCACTAGCTATCCCTCGGGATACTTTGTTCTGGATAAAAGTAACCCTATGTCCTTTTCTGTACCCCTAAGAACGTATATGAGAAGCTATGGCGTAAAAGCGTAAAAAAGCAAATAAACTGACATTCGTATTTATAATATTAAGTAAGGATGTTAAATATTTAAATCAATGTTTATGATTGTAGTAGTGTGTATTCTAATGAGCTTAGTCGATGACGCAGAGGCGCCTTGTTTTGTAGGCAAGCGCAGTGTTCCTAGAAATGAAAAAATAACGCGTTAACACTGCCACCATACTATGAGGAAGTTTAAATGTGCTTGCAGTTATGACGACAATGTTCTGTGAACAGAGTTATAGTGAATACAAAGTACGTCTCTAGACTAATCTTTGGTAAAAGGATTCATTCTTAAGAAAGCTCTAAGAGAACACCATGTTCTACGACAATAAAATGCACGATATCAGTAAATTTATTTAAATGTACTTTCTTTATCTATTAAGATAATGTGCTTATTATGACAGTCGCATCCAGAACCAACAAAATATTTATTTGGAAGCGAAATATTAATTGGAGTTGAGATTTTGACAAATGGCAATAAAAATATATGTCAGCAAATATGCTATATTGCAATTGCAATAGGTACCTAACACAACTGTTACATTTTATTCACCTTATTATTACACACTCTCATACTATAAAATAAATGCAAAGGTTACTCATCAGCTTGTTACGGTGTCACAGTTAAAGCGCTGAATCAGTTTTGAGAAGTTTCGTATGGATTTGGTTCTTGGTTGCGAAGGCTACTTTTTGTTGTACCATTTATATCTACTTAATACATAGCCTAACGCTTATATTCGCCGAAGAGACCTTCTATAATATACCCTTCTGATATGTTACACCTGCATTTCGTCAAGTATGGTTCTTATTCCTACCTATGAGATGTACGGGAGCGAGCCTATTGCGATCTACGGGGCACAGTTCTATTGCTCCGATTGACTGGATAACCGAATAATACTGATCGACCCCGGTAAACGAACCCAAAATTATGAAAGCTACCCTATGTCTTTTTTGTACCATGACAACGTGTATGCGAAATTACATGATGATTCGTCGAGTATTTAAGGCGTGAAAGCGTAACAAACAAACAAAGTCACATTATCATTTAGAATATTAGTTAGGATGTTTTGCATCACATTCACACCATGCGAGCCAAACCACGGGCAAAAGCTAGCACACAATATTGCATGCAGTTTATTATATCCTGCTAGCAAAAATGTAAAGCATTCGACCTAACATTTCAACATATACTTTTAACATTTCAGATGGAGATAATGGGCCAGAGTGTATTCGAGTTCAGTCACCCGTGCGACCACGACGAGATCCGTGAGGCGCTGCGTACGGGTGATGGAGGACGCCGTGACTTGTTACTGCGTCTCAAGTGCACCCTCACTAGCAAGGGGAGGAACGTGCATCTCAAATCTGCTTCTTATAAGGTTGGTTGATGTGCCAAACAAGCTTATGTTAAGTGTCTGCATTGGTGTTCCAGTCTTTCCTTAGATAGTCTGATAGCTGCAGTGCATGCAGTCAATAGCGTAACGTTTTAAAAGATTGTCATAATGCAAGTGATGCTCCTAGTGTCGCAAGCGCGTCAATAGGCTTAATTAATCGCTCGCGATTAGGCGTGCTATATATTCTTTTGCCAAATTTTAATAATATCTAATAATCTCACTATTATAAAATAACATATTCATTACTAGCTAAACCCGGCCAGGTTTTACTGTTGGGCAATCTGACATTGTATTTACCCGTTTCCGAGGTAACAAAAAGACAAATAAAAAACACTCTTACGTAGAAATTCAACGTTGTGTAAAGAATTCAAATCAATCAATCGACTGCTTTTGTTTGTTTTGCAGACACAAACAAACTAAGATTTAAGAAGAAGTTTAGGTTGCATTCTCATGAAGATTTTCACCTAACCCTGTCTACTTCTGGAGCCAAAATAGGTCCTCAGACATGTAATTTCGTCACTCAACTTTCCTTTTCTCTGCAATTTGCACACGTTGTGTCATCATTGATTTAGTCTGTTAACTCAACGATCGTTGGTGACAGGCAAAGCTAATTAAGCGGCCTGGCGGTAGTTTTATTCTCGCGAGGTTTTAATCTGTCAAGTCTTATAATACCAAACATCATTAAAAATATGTGGTGTCCGGCCACCGGTGTGCCGCTGCGACTTAATAGGTTAAGCAAACTAAAACTATTTTGACCTCAAGCCTCAAAAATAACAAAGCCTAAGAACACCGTCGTAAATTTTGTTTTTATGATGGTCCATCTATCGACGTCATGACATGAATCATATCGTAATAATAAATAGTTATACAATAATGGTCTATTGATGTTTAACGACACTGCTCATTACCAAATCACAGTTAACAACGTGAAGTTTGAACCGTAAACTTAATAGACTCGCTTACTTCTCATTACCTACCGTGCTATTCTTAAAGTGTTGATCTCGAAATGAAATGTCAGTTGTACAATAATCATAGTAACAAAACAGTCTAGCTAATGCTCATGTCAAGTGTTGGTAGCTCAATGAGCAAGGCATCATATCTTCGACGAGAAGTCGATTCTCTCCTATTGCACCACCCCCTCTTAAGACAAACGATTTAGGTACTGGTCTGGATAGTTCATTAAGACTACTAGTAATATCTAAACCAAATGGTCAGTAATCTTTCTAGAAAAATAGGCTAATGCATACAGTCTGTTAATGACGATTATTGATAGGTGACAGCTTGTACTGGTTAATAGAGTGGCTAACCGATACTGCTCTCATTTGTCTAGCTTAATTATCCTCCGCACGATTGTCTTCGTAAGTTCGCTAGTTAACTGCATGATTTGGATTTAGCTAGACTGTCTTAATAAGAGAGACTTAACTGCGAGTTTCAAAACTGAGTTCCATAATGAGCTGTTACAGAAAATTATTGCATGAAACTAAATTTTAGTTTGGGAAATGCCTACACATTGAGTGATTGGCTGGTAGTAGAGTAATTTTGTGTCTCTATAGTGAATAAAGTTTGCAGCTGCTTGCCTTTTCTGTGCTGGGAACACCGAGGACGTCCCTTGGTGTAACAAGCGAGTATGGCTGACGGTGACCACTTGCCGTTAGCGCAAGTGCTTGTTCGCAAATTTAGTAACATAAAAAGGACCGGCTGAACTGATAGGAACAATCTGGTGTAGTGGTTCCTGCAGTGCATAGGATTTGCAGGCGCCTTCCTCTTTTTTTAAAGACAGTTCTCGCGCTAGGAGTAATTCCTGTGTCAATGGGGACTTTACAAACATTCAAACAACGGACACAAACCACACACACAAAGTTTTGTCCCGTGAAGGATTCGATCCACAACACTCGGCGCAATGGCAATGGCGAGATGACACGTGTAGTCAAAAGTCTTTTAAGAGAACCTATGTTGCGAGCAGTTAAATTAATCTTGTTTCTTGTGCTTTATTACGCTTATCTTTATCCTATGTCGACAATAACATAAATATTATTGTTACGTAAACTACTAGCCCGATAAATAAATACACATAACATTGATTAATCAACCTTGATCAGTGGACTGTTTTTCGTCACGATATTTAAATAAGATACATGAGACCAAATTGTTTACGCGTTAATGTTTAATCACTCTAAATGTAATTTAAAACTGTAATCGTGCTGTCAAGTTCAATTAATGTATTCGATATTACATACGAAGTAGGGCAGAGGACTTGCGATCATCGAAACGTCATGAGTACGATCCCTGTCCATGGCACTATCGACTTGAACCTACACGTAACACATGCTTTAAGCTTAGCTCGAGAAGTTAGCAAGAATACAACTAATTTGAAACTCCAATTGCTAGTAATATTTTAGATAAAATATATAATGTAAAACGTTTTTAAGTCCTGTGACATAAACTTGCGCTTATGTTTGCCTACGATCGAGAAATTTCAGGTTCCAATTCCTGGTCGGGCAGTGTTATTGGCTTTTCTGTAAGTAACTTCTTAGTAATTTGACAATTTGCCTCGTAAACGGCTATAGACTCGGCCATACGAAGTGGAACCAAAAGTTATAACTTATACAAAATTTCGGTGCCATACACCTCTGCTAACCCCCTTCAAGGATAAAAAAAAGGAGTCCATATTATGTATGCTATCACATCACCATTCATACATGACATGCGCCGATATTTCTATCATACGACTTGCCAATACATCATACGATATGATATGCTTATACCGCCTATATTACGAAACAAACTGACATTGGAGTCGACTTTCTACGCAAAAATAAATTATTAGGTAACAATGCATTAGTTGTTTATAAGTTTAATAGTGAATAATACTGAAAAATATTTCTCCGTTGCAAGTAATTTGATTGTTAATTATAACTAACCGGTATCATATATTTACCTCAATATTTCTCAGAATTGAATATGAACTAGATAAACAAGTGTTGGCCGCAGTTCAACGCACGTATACATTTTTTATTTTATGACCTTTTTTGCAATCATTTGCGAGCTATTAAGTTGGCGCCATCTTTGAAACTTGTTAGAGACTTCGATTTTTTGTTTTGTCTAAATAAGTATAAGGAAAAATGGTAACAAAATTGCATATGTATATTCAATATTACATTTTGTGCTTTATGTTGTTAATATACCAACTGAAAGCCTGTGGCGATCAGTTATAACTGTAAGAATGGTGTACTCACGTATCCGTAATGTAGGCGGACCTTCTCTCGCAAGATTTGCTACAGCAGTCACTTTAGAGCAGATCAACGACTACTCTCTCCACGGAGATGAAGCAATCAGTGAGCGAAATCGCCGGGAAGAGGTACCATCATACGATTTGACGACCGGTTGAAACATTGAGGAATAAATAGCTCTTAAAGGAGACTTCAGAACGTTTCCATATGTTTTGAACCTTCTAGACACTTATAACCGCCGGCTTTTAAACTTAAACGTTACTTGACCTTCTACGGGTCAGCGAATATTAAAAGCTAAATAAAACTAGGTACTAAAATACTATATACGGATTTTATCGCGTTGTTTCTTAATCACTGTATTACATAATTTTGAAACTATTACACTTCTATTGAATTTTACTAATTTATAAGCTAATAAAATTATTTAAACTATTAAATCTATTTATATTTAGGTTTACACTTTCCCCGGCGTTTCAGTTGCTTTTCAGCAGCCATGGTCACGGGGAGACCAAGATGGTAGTTGTCCCAATGTTCCAGTGTAGTTATTTCAAAGTACCCGAACATAATTTAGTTATTGGTGTTTCTATTTAAGCAGAATGAGCTCAAAGTATCATGAAGTCTAGTCGTGGTGTGTTTCTTGGGTTTGACTATTTGAAGTACTGGATCCCAAGTTGGTGGTACATTCCAACCATCTTCTCTATTGAAATTGGGATGTTTTTTTATTTCAATAGCCTCGCGAAGCATAGGAATCGGTGTTCCTTAGCGAGAATCTGTGGTTTGTCAAATCTCAGGTAGTGCTTGGTCCCCTGTTGTACATGTTCACACACAGCAGACTTCAACGAGCGTTTGTGTTTTACATCAGCTATGTGTTCTTTTATGCGGGTGCCTATGCTTCTCTTGGTTTGACCAATGTATGAGAGTCCACAGTCACAATCTATTTTATAAACCCCTGCATCTTATAAAGGTAATTAGCACTTGACGGATGGTAAAAATTTACTTATCTTCGTTGGTGGCTTGAAGTATGTGTTGATTGAAGCTCGCTTCAAGATGTAGCTTTTCTTAATTCAGAAACCGGGGGATACCTAATTACTAAGATAATATGTCTTCATAAAATATTATCTATAATTTGTTTAAAAAGTCTGCGTTACAATGTTTTAATTTCTCGTAAAGAAAATTATTATGTTAAACCCTTGACATCGTTTTTTATTGACGATGCCGTCATTGTGGACATATTCAGGTTATCTTACGGCCGTTAGTCTAGGCAGATTTAAATAAATGTATTAGTAAATCACAAACCACGGTACTCAAATTTTATCTATTTTTAAATATGGGGTGTCTCACAATAATTGTTATTCGGGTTTGTCTGAGTAGATTCCATTTCTTTCATTCAAGGACAAACGTCCGTCTTAATCGGACTATAAATATATCGTCCGAATAACAACTGTTAGTTTACCATTTTATACATAAATTTCCTTATATATATCATAATTTTTACACTTATGTATTTAATGACATTATTTTTCTATAAAAAATCTAAAAAAAAATATATGTTACTTTGATAATGGCTTTGGTTTATCATAAGCCTACAATGCAGTTTTGTAGCCATTCGTAGTCGCTGTATTGTAATATCATTGTCAATCTATAATGAATATGTACTTCACAAACTGTATCCACATGAACATTTACTTAACCCGTTGAGTGGCAGCGGCACACCAGCAGCTAGACACAATAGGCTTTCAATTAAGTCTGGCATACCATAAAACAACTGAGAGAGTACTCGCAAACTACAGAATTTCGACGTCTTATAACTATGTATTACGTTTCTACTGTGTTTATGGGTTTCAAACAAGCTTAACAAAAAAACTGGACTGTAGTAACCAATGTTTTTTATTCTTGTACTAACAGTACGGAGACTACTTCTTACACCAATGGTACTCGGGTTTGGAAGGCACGAAGTATTGCCTCTTTTCTTGCAAGCGTCCGTAGCCTTCGGTAATTGCTTACCACCATGGGGGTAATAGGCTTGTTTGGCACCTTAGTGGTAATCTTTTAATACTACTAGTAGTATGTAATAGAGTGTTAAATAAACAACGCGATAAAATCCGTATATAGTAGTTTAATTTCAATGAATAACATTCGCGTAAACAGAAGACAATATTATATAGCCTTAACGTTCGTATATTCTCCTTGTTTATGGAACCAACGATACCTGAAGACATAATACACCATACTAAACTTCTCAAGAATTCAAACAGCGTAGGCTACGACGGTATATGCACTAAAGTTATTAAAGAAGTATCACAGTATATCGCTCCACATCTGAATCATATTATAAATAAACGTACTTCCAATGGGATTTTCTCTGAGCGATTAAAGATAAAAAGCTAGATAAACAGCTTATTGAAAACTATAGACCTATTTCTCTCATTCCAATTTTACAAAAGTTTATCTACAAAATATAGCATATTAGTATCCAAACAAAAAGGTTTTCGAAAAAATAACACCATTAATATGGCCATTTACGAACTTATATACCCTGTTCAAGAAAATGTCATCAATAGAAAACCAATATGTGCTATCTATATGGATCTTTCAAAAACATTTTATTTTGTGGATCATCGAATACTATTAAATTAACTGGAGTTATGGAATTCGAGGCAATAGCCTGAATCTCATAAAATCTTATCTATGTAATAGAAAACATCACTCAGAAACAACACAGATATGTCTACGCACTAGTATTGAAAGAAAGTACCGGTCTAGCAGTAGATTAATAAAATACGGAGTTCCACAGGGAAGCGTATTGGGACCTCTATTGTTCCTTCTGTATATTAACGATTTGCCTAAACAAATAAATTATCCTATGGCCCTTTTTGCTGATGACAGCACAGTAATTATAAAATGTGAAAATCCGAGAACATATGTTTGGAATGTGAAATAAATATGACATTAAATACTATTATCGAGTTCATTAATTTTACGTGAATTATTACAATTTGTAACAATGTAGATAAAACTAAAATGATGCATTTTATCAAAGGATTCCTAATACATTTATCAATATCAATTATCAGGGAACAAAGATAGAATCAACTACTGTGACAACATTTTTAGGAATAATAATAGATAGTAATTTGACATGGAAAGCACAAACTGACGAAATTTGTAATAAAGTTGATAAATTTGTATATGTCTCATATAAATTATCCAAAATTGTTAACATCGATTCGGTATTAAAGGCTTACCATAGCTATGTATGTAGTATCTATACTAAGATTCGGTTTAATTTATTGGGGTAATTCAGTTAATAAAGAATTTGTGTTTAAGATCCAAAAAAACTGCATACGGGCTATGTGTGGCTTACAAAAAATGGACAGCCGTCGACCTTTTTTCAAAAGTCTAAAAATATTACCTTTTCCATGTATGTATATATATGAAGTAAGTATATTTATAAAAACAAACTTAAAATTATATAAAGTTGCTTTTAAAAGCCACTACCGGCAATTACGTGACAAAAATAAGCTGGAACTTGAATTGCCCTTAGTAAGAACAGCGCTAAAAAGAAAAAGTTTTTTCTATATGGGTCAAATCATATATAATAAAATGCCTGATGCCATAAAAAACCTAGATATTATAAATTTTAAAAACAGACTGCATACAATATTGTTACAAATATGTTAACTCTCTAAGCGAATATTTGAATGATAATTCCATAAATTGTTATGAATGAAAACATATAATTTATTCAATTGACATCATTTCTTGTAAAGGTAAACAATTTGACATTTAGTAATTTATTTTATTTGATTAATTGATTATTTATTTCATTTTTTTGTTTACATTCATAACTATATTGCCTATTTTACTAACTTATAATTTTATTTCCATACATTATTTTAATGAGTAGAATAATATTTTATTAGAATATTCTCATTGCAGCTCCACACTAGTATATTATCTGCTACGTAAAATAATTAAAAAAAGTATTTTTAGGTTTAGTAATGAATGCATCTCAAAATTGTAATGATATGTTATTTAGACAAAAGTATGCAATCATTATATTTGTATGCCGTATTTTGGTGAAATATAGTGAAACAAAATCAAATGTAACATCTCACACTACTGTAACCTATATTTACAAATAAAGATTCTGATTCTGATTCTGCTAAACTGATTTAACTGATAACTATTGTAGTTGACCCCATACGTAAACTGCAAGGCAACAATATCTTGTCATAATTATATTCCTCTCCTGCACAGGTGATACACATCACTGGCCACATGCTGGTATCTGGCGACAAGGTTGAAAATAACAACAACGGAACAGAAGACAAGAAAACCGACGGCGATGATAAGAAGGCAGTGAAATCTGGCACCCTCGTAGCCGTTGGCAGGCCCATCCCACACCCTTCCAATATTGAGATACCACTGGACAGCAAAACTTTCTTATCCAAACATAGTCTGGATATGAAATTTACATACGTGGACGAAGCGTAAGTATACTTGCTTTATAGCCAATTAAACCTTTTAAAATAATATCTTCTACTACACAAGGTTAATTCGCAAACAAACTTCAGGGATAAAATAATTCAGGTCTTATCATTCATTAAAATAACATAACTTGTTGTCTAAATATTTTTATAAAAAATCAAAAGATGGCGCTGTTACCAATGTATCCTTGCATATTACCTGACTGAGTTTAAATCGCCCGCTGTCTATTGTGTTCTACTCATAACATCGCCCCACTCGATTCAGCCATGTAATATCAACAAAAATATCACCTTCAAATGTATTTTGTAGGTTAAACATGATGCGATTTCGCGGTTTTGTACACAGTCCGCGATAAACTTACGTGGAAATCGCTCATTACTGGATGTTTCTGTGTTTAGTGATGTGTGAATGCGTTATGTGATAACAAATGGTGTATTTGTGTTTAAAAATCATACATAATATGTGAGTTTTGTCGTGAAATTTGCAAGTATGGCGGGATATTTAAACTGCATCTGTGTAAGTAGTTTTTAATGAAATAGCACGAATGTTAGAGGTCTGTTTATGTTAGAATCTTTGTTTAGAAACGCTGTTTTTGTATAGTGTTAAATATTCAGCCAGGAGTATCAATGGGAGTGGCGGTAGGTCATTCAAGGTTAACTATGTAGAAGTACCGGCAAGCATGACCTAAGCATGGGGATTGCAGGTCACATTAGAGGTGACCTTTGAAATTAAAATTTCCTGGAATACTTTATGAAATATGTTTTACATTGTCTACAAGTAGTTATGAGTACTGGAAGTACTCATAACTACTTGTACACAATGTAAAATAATATTGTAACGTTAAATAAAAGTATTGTTTGAATTAACTTTAAAATAATAATATAATTTTAATAGGAACTGCTTGTAATATTCTATGGAGATCCTCAAAAGTTATTTGTTCCTATAAATAAACACAGAAAAAGATATATAACAATATTAAAATAAAAGAAATATAAAAATATTTCGTTTTATTTCTATTGGTTGCTGTTATTCCTTTAAATATCACAGCTACGTTAAATCTGTACAGAAATGAAATGCTGTATTAATTTCTAACAAAATATTGTTTTAATTTCTAGTTCCTTCGTACTGTCATATGATAGCACTTTTCCTTTTTCAGGTTGATGAACACTCTTGGTTTCGAGCCAGACGAATTGGTCGGCCGCTCAGTGTACGACTATCATCACGCTGCCGACACCAGCTCCCTGGCTCAGCAGTTCAAATCATGTATGTACAATTAATAATATATTTTATATGATGCAAACATAATTATTTATTACCAACTAGCATACGTGTAAAAAGCTCGTAGTGAGATTTTTAACACAGCGCCCTCTGTTGTTGCTTGCGCTACACTACTTGGTAATGCGAGACGCACAAGTTTCAGCATTTGTATATAGACGGCAGCACCAGTCATAACAGTTTGATTTGCTATTTATAATGAAAGAGGCGATCTGGAAATTAGTACCATATTTTATTTCGGACGCAAAAACATGGAAGTGTTATGTTTCTTAGGTATCTTCACAGAATTCTTCTTCTTCTTCTCTATAATTCTATTCGCGAAAGGTAAATTTAATTTAAATAGTCAAACAAAACCAAATTTTATTTCTGTAATCGTATCTGAAACAATGTTTTAAATTATATCAGCATATAGTTCAGACGAAGTCTTACAAAACTTGCAGTAAACGACTAGTTAAATAACGTGAAAAAACGAAACATAAACAAAAAAAGGAAATAAAGTAGTACCTAATAGTTCGTCACGTCCATCAGCGTAAATAAAATAAGTATACTTGTATAACCATCTATATTTTTTTAATGCATACTTTATAATTAATATAAGGCCGACTGAATGATGTAATTATGTATGACTAGCGGTCGCCTAGTGGTCGAAATTCGACCAAAATTGATTTAAATTTTAAGTTTGATAGTTATTAAGGTTTTATTGTCTAGAACTATACCCTTATAATCACATTTCATTTAGACCTATCTTTGTCAAACAAATTATTACATTGATATATTATGTAACCATAGTTACGAAGAATAGTACTACATCAGCCGAACAATGCCGAAAACTACGAACGCGATTCAACTGCGTGTGTCAAATGCATAGTTGTGTGCGTGTAGTGATTTTTCATTAATTTAATGTATTTCTAATGCATATTTTATATAAATTAGGATTCGTCCCTCCTTCTCCATATAAACTTTAACTGTGCTAAAGGAAATAGCTACTTTCGGCTTTGCGAGGACAAATCGCTCAGTAAAATATCTATTTACAAATAATTATAATTCATTAATTAAAAAATATTAAACAATACCTCGTTGTAGGAAATATTTCGGTAAAAAAGGACGCATAAATAAATATTATTTAAACTGATAACAATCATAGGCACCGCCATATTTTTTTCTTTTGCGCTCCATTCTGGCTTGCCATATAAATAAACGTGCATTTATAATAAGATATTTGTTTTTGTTAACATGTTCTTCTTTATTATATAAATAATGATCGTTTTTATAATAAATATAGATATAGATAATAATGCAATATTATGTATATCAAGAAAAGGCGTATTTTACAACTTGCTGCAGCTTTATTATTATATTTAGTTTGTTTTAGGTATAAGATATTAAAAAAGCAATGCATATATTAATATAATTAATGTCCACGCCAAGCCGAAGCAAGCATCTTAACAAACAGAGCAATTCCCTTTCATACTCCTCCGTCCGCGCAATTTTTGTAAGAAGGGGTACAAAGTTTTTATATTGCGATATATGCGAATGCAAATGACAACACCAGTGACATTATGTCACAGTTGATTGCCGTCTCCCTCTTTCTTTCATGCCTGCTATATTTTCTATCGTATCTTAATTAAATAGGTACACACAGACAGCTGCTATCGAAAAATAAATGTTCAATTTGTAAACAAGAATATTTAACAACTGCAATTTTATCTATTTTATAGCTTTTAAATGCAAGAACTAATTGTATATTTTAATATCGTTTAACGTACGTGCGAAAGGCTTAGTATCTTAATAGCCTGCCCGTGATCTTCGATTCCAGAAAGTATTCGAAGCTTCGAGTAAAGGCAATAAAAGATTTGAAAGCAACCAAAGTACATTAAAGTTAATTTCCATATTTCTTTACATTACATTGTATGATTAAAAAAGGAACAAAGCCCAGCTTATTTTACTATTAAGTTCATTTGAGTGAATAACAAAAGTCGGCTGAGCAATTCTGTTAAATGTCACTACCAAACTCACTCAACGTCCGAGTCGGCTGTTATAGTTTTCTTTAGTAACCTTGGCAATAGCTATTGGTTACTATGGTTACCGCCGAGGCGAACATCGAGTCGTAGGTGAAGTTTTAAGCAGAATAGCACGGCAAATATGAGGAAATTATTTAAAAACCAACTTTTTATTATTCGTTTTTAATACGACTATCAGCACATCTTCGACTCTTAAAAAAGGAGTACCCGTGTCCTACTCCATAGTGAATCACAAATCATACCATTTCGCGGTTTGGACAAATTGACCGCGCACAATGTTACTTACTTATAATAATATTTTCTACTCTACGATGTATATAAGATCTTTTTATGAGCTTATGAAATCTATGGTTATCCTCTTGAGAAAAACAAACAAACGTTAATTTACGAAAAAAGTAGCTTGCGCTTAAAAAGCGTACACAAAATAACAGCAGTTGTATCCTTTATAATTAAATTTTGAACTGTCTGTGAGGGCCATTTACTCTGAATAATTCATCGTAAATGTTGTGTAACGTTGTCTGTCGTTTTTCACTTTTAGCCGTAATGTGGGGTGGATGCTTCTATGCCACCCACGTATCGTCCCGACCGCCTTTGTACCAGTTATGAGCTATATGAACCGGTTCTAAGTGGTCTCGCTTGTACGTCCCACAAAGAGCGCGAATCTTGACGTCCCGGCTTTGTGTGTATAACGAATACCAGGGAAGGATGCTCACTAATATTTGATGTAGGTACTTAGGTATGTTTGTGTGGTTGACGTTTTCCATATCGAAATAAAGCATTGAAGTGACGTGTTTTATGGGACGGATGTTCCTAAAGCACCTTTTTATTTTTGACAAGATTTCAATATTAATAATTTAATAATTTTTTACTAAAGTATATAATAATATGACAGTCTTAAAAAAATTTACGAGTTACATTTAAGTGAAATTCATTTAGTTATTTTAAATATTGTTATAAAAAAAATGCTTAACTTCTGTTAAGGCCGCTTGTAAATACAAATCTGGCTGTAAAATATTGTACTAAAATTAGTTTATTAGTGCCGCAAGACCTGTCGGCAGTAACCTAGTTTTTCTCTAGGTTAATAGGACTTTGACATGCAATTTGTTTATCCATTCTTCTTATCAAATAAGAGCAATATTTTATTTGTAGCAATGTGCAAGGACGTCGTATTTGTTACTTTATACAGAATATATCTCATACCAAAGAAAAAAGGGCTCATGCCGCGCGAGCAAGGCCGCGGTAATGCGCTCTCCTTTATATTAAATTCCTGAAATCTTCTGTCTTATTTTTGTTTTATTTTTGTTTTTCTTAACCAATATGGTTGATATTGTGCCAGAACAGTTGTCTAAGCTGTTTGAAGGCACTTGTGTTGGCATAACAACGTGCAACGCATATGCCAACTGTACGATACAAATACGCTGAACTGACATTTCATATCGTTAGTATCATTTAAATCAATGTTTTATATTTAATATGTTGTATATAATACGAGGCTTTGTTCTAAAAAAGCTACAAAAAAAATATAAACGTTTTTTAAATAAATGCCTACGTTACTCGGTGATAATATAGCCATATAAAAGAGAAAGAATTTTTGAAATCGGTTCAATTGTTTTTGAGTTAAATCCTTACAAACAAATAAATAAAAAACCAAATGTTTCCTCTTTTTCATATTAGTTTAGATGTTAATATAAGCTTGGTAAATGTATATGCAATAAAATCTCTTCAACATTTTTGTACGAAAATTTTGGCTTTGAAGTCTACCTGCTAAACAGTCGTAAACGCCTTTACATGTTGGGCTGCCTAATCTTTTTGATATTAGGACATCCGAAACGAATCATAGCTTTATTTTAGAGGCTTTTGCATATGATATATGTTGCCAATTATATTTTTAAGACCAATTTGGCAAACACCTATACCTATAAATACCAACTGTTTGTTTGATGGTAAGCGATTACCAGGTTACATCTAAGGTCTAAGTTTATTGGGGTGTATATCCCTTAGTGTCCTATCTTTTTCAAAGCGTCAAATAAACAATCAACTAATCGCAGACTAACCTCATTTGTTAACAAATAACTTAATTGACTGCATAATGTGTTCACTGGTTACCTCTCCATTGCCGGTGCACCGAGTGCTGTAGTTTTTACTTCCACTCGGCACCAAGTCTTATATGGTCCACGAATACTTAGTACCTCTAGATTATGGGGCACTATGTGTCCGTTGTTTTAAATGTACGTAAGAAATAAAAATGGGAGAGAGAGCGCCACGCACCACTCACTCTACCACTCACAGATTGAGAATTCAGAACTCCAGCCATTGCAATAGAATAAGGTTGACAATATAAAACTCCTCTGATAAAGGACAGCCGTGAGCAGCGATAGCTCAGTGGGGAGACCAACAGACTGCAATGCAGAGGGTCTCGAGTTCGAACCCACGTCGCGCACCTCTGACTTTCGGAACTTATATGACTTTTCGAAATTATGTGTGTATCGATTGGCAATTATCGCCTGCTTCGTGCCTCGGAGACCACGTCAAGCCGTCGGGCCCGGCTGCCATGAACATCTATGGCAGTCGTTATTGGGGAAGTCGACACAAAAGATCCCACTGGGTCGAAATGTCGCCAGTCTGTACTGACTGGCCCCCGCACAAGATAAGATAAGATAAGATAAAGACAGCCGTGTCATGCTATCCGGGCGAACTCCAACTTGCAGTATCTCCGTTAAGCGGAATACTGCAAGTAACTGGAGTACTGTGGCTGAATACTGGTAGTTTGTTGGACAATCAGAAGGTGCGTGGCGATTTGTTGGACATTCAGATTCCACTCTGCCCAATGATTTTATTACAATGGATTGCCGCCAAGTAACGCCAAATTCGATCGAATTAAAATCCTGCAAGACAGGAATTAATCGTAGTACGGTTGCTACAAAGTAGGTACCTACGGTTAAACAAGCATAATTAATAAATGCTCGTTATATCGGGCCTTCAGTGAGCAAACCGGGTGGTACCTTAGCACGTGTCGTTCATTAAGTCGTAAAGAAAAGGAAACGACGGTAAGGTGACGACCGACCAATGTCGATCGCATTTATCTTTACGACCAGTTTGATCAGCATGCTATCTACATACAATTTATGGATTGCCGTTATTGCTTTATTATATGCACTTGCTTCATCATATTACACGTGATTACTTTCAAACCTTATCAAACAAAATCTATGTATGTGTAATCATTAAGACTGCGCCGAGCGAAATGTGCCAAAACAGGCGGTCACAGTTAAGTTGATAAAATCAACACTTTTTGTTTAATACAAAACAAAAATATACATTTACCATAACAATAAATGTGTTTACAATTACTACGTGTAAAAAACTTAAAATAATTAATATTTTCGCCAACAAAATTACGTAAATTTGCACGAAACATGCAAAAACGTAAGCTCGAGTTACGTAATGTTTAGATTATAACAGTAGAAATCTATCCTATTTTACAGCATAAACGAAATATAAATGGTTATATTACAATTTGTCCGTCCCAAATATTTAAGTTATTGGTTGACAATAAAGATACATATTTATCAAAAAAACACTTTAAATCCTCCATACAATTTTACTTAGGCGGCCGCGCGCCGATTGGAATATCGAGCTCTGTCATTCAGTCCAACTGCGTCTTACGCTCGGCGCAGTCTTAAATTGTTGAATTGAATCTGGTGTTTATTTTTTCATTATTTATATTATCTTACGGCACGAGCAGTAAATCCTGATGCAAAATTTAAAAAGTACACCAATCAACCCGTGACCAAGATCAATGCAAGTCGGCCGAAACGCCGGAAAATAAATGGTTGCGATTAGAATAATCGTATTAAGTTATAAAAAGCATCCTCTCGCTTAAAACATTTCGCTCTTCCTATAAAGTTATATGCAACATAACGCCGCTTCTACTAAACAGAATTGTTAATGAAACGGCGCTTTTAATTTTAACTCAAAACCAGTGAAACCACATCACAACTCCTTCCAGTGGTCTTTGTCTCGAATTGAAAAACTGAAAATCGGAAAATTGAAATGGGAACAGTTACCCGTAGTTCTGGATTCAGAAACCTTACGTTTTGACGGTTTATAAAACCGACCTCAGTTCAATGATTAATCAGAATCGGAATGTATAGGCATAGCTTTCCAGTTTTATAATACCATATATTCCGGTCCCTTAGGGAATGGGGCCATAATGAGCACGTGTGTCAGCCGGATCGCTGACCACAGAAGGCAGTTTAATAGCCGGCTATTAATACGTAGGATACCATTTTGTTACAGCACCTGTTATCGCCGACATACGTGGGAACTGGATGTAATTACATCTTAATTGAACCATTCTTCGTGAAGATTATTGAAATCTTTTTGTCTGTAATTATTATTTTCCTTGCTGACCTTTTTAAACTACAATTTGTCCGAGGCATCATATTTCTAGTGCAACTGAACGATATTACATACGACGGTTTCGATGTCATGTTCAATTCGAAGCTTCCAAACCGTCAAAATCGCGTCCAAATCCGATCAGTGATTCGCTACTCGAACAAACAGATACGAAATAGAAAAAAAAGACAGTTGTATTCAGAAATCCTTAATAAGACGCCTCATTTATTAATCGGAAGCCGGATAATGAGATCCAGTGTCGAAGCGTTGGCCAAAAGATTATTGGCGAAATAGACTTCTTTACAGTCTTATAATTTTAAGTATGTGTAGATTATTATTATTACGCATCCGAGGCGATTCTCTTGTTAATACATAACTTATTTATATATCGCCATCTCTGATTTTAATTAACGACCAACTAAATGCATGAATTTGTTTTTTATGTCATATTATTCATTTGACGGTCGTTGACCTATGTTGTCTTTTTTGTGTACTGTCTACAAGTTTAGGGTTACGTCATACAAAATGCACTTTTTTAACTAATCTATAAATATCCTGTCCTTTTATTACTGTCAAAGACTGCCTCGTCGGTCCTGTTTTACCTGGGTTTGATTCTCAACCGATTTGAGCAAAGCGTTACCAGATTTTCTAATAAAAATTCTTGGTATAGAAATACTCCCGGTAGATGATAATGGCAGCTAACAATATTATTTTATACTAATATCAAAAATACAAATGATGTTTAAACTCATATATATAGTATGTGACTTAAAATGTATGTGTTGCTGATATGAAGTCATTTAAACATCAAGGTTATGTTGTTACCAGATGACCAAACATACGATATTAGTTTAACAT
The DNA here is from genome assembly GCA_963675205.1 of Catocala nupta. NCBI lineage: Eukaryota > Metazoa > Arthropoda > Insecta > Lepidoptera > Erebidae > Catocala > Catocala nupta. The sequence continues at coordinate 22,468,882 of OY776087.1, forward strand.
TCGACAATTTCAACATTACGCTCTGGTGGGGGCACTCTGTAAAATTTGAACTTATTTGTACTGCTATACATATAAATAAGATACGGTAGCAAATAACTATAAATTAAAAATTTTAGAAACCCCCGTCACAACTTTCATTTGACAACCAAAAAGAAGAAGCTGTGACAAAAGAAATGTATTTCGCCTTTTTGTGATGGCGGCCATCTTGGATTTGAAATTTATCATAGTGTATAGTATTCTACTAGTCAAGCCCTTTCATTTAATACTCATATTGAGGGAGTTGTGAAAAATAGAAAAATATGTAATCCGCCATTTTGTGGCGGCGGCCATCTTGGCCCAATTTTCATCCAATATAACTAAGAACACTAATTCACCTTTCAAACAAAAAAAAACAAAATTAAAATCGGTTCATCCGTTCGGGAGCTACGTTGCCACAGACAGACACACACACACACATACACACACACACACACACACACACACACACACACACACACACACACACACATACACACATACATACACACACACACACACACACAGACACGTCAAACTATATATAACACCCCGTCGTTTTTGCGTCGGGGGTTAAAAAGAAAAATTGTGACAATAGCAACTTAAGTGCAGGCGTACGTGGCAGTTAGCAAGATTTTCACTACATCGTCACGTTTTCTTAAATTCAAACCCAAATTAAAAATATTAACAGCTCCCTCATTTTGCAGTGTTCAATTCCACACTCTGTATTGCCACCGAATATTTCTTAATAGTAGATACTTTCCAGTAATAAAGCCTGGTCCTCAAACAGGACACTCACAATCGATAACTGCACAACGGTATATATTATTCAGTACAAGTTAATGAATACTTCAGTATTCGTGTGATTGAATGCTATGGTCGATACATTAACATTTACATTAAGTCTAGCACATCTAGGTTGAGTGCAATACCTTGAACCTAATTATATTACTAACCATTCCTAAGAAATAGACAAACAGTTGTTTGACATGATAATAAATATTCATTTTATCTATAAAATCATGAATAAAATTTAATACTTCAATAGCTGGGTATCCAGACACAATTAAAAAAACATGGTCTGGCCTCTGAAAGCCGAGAGATTAAAACAAATTAAGTGTTCAATATACATATAAGGATTTATATAAATGCACGCTTGGTGCAGTGGTTTAGAAGGTCTCCTCGTCACTGCCAATGTAATACCAATATTACATAATCCGTTACGCACAATGGCCCAATTGTGTGGCTAAGTGCGGATAACACACGTCCAACTAACTAATACATAATCCATACACGAAGTAGAATTTTGTCTTAGTAATTTTAATATACTTGTTTGAAGTCTGCATATTTTGCAGTCATTGTTTCAATTTATATATTATACCGAGCGATATAGGTATTATATATAAAGTTGTTTGGGAAGTCTATTTCACAGGTTATAAATATATAATTCCCTCTTGCGTAATAAACACAAAGGCCCGATACAAATTTTAGTTTACAAAATTAATGTCGGAGAGAATATTTTTCATAAAGAAACTTCGCTGTAACTTTGTTAGAAGATGGCGCTCAGATAAATTATATTATTTAGGTCCAGGTATACGGTTTATTTCTTGCGTAAAATCACGCATTTCAGGTCATGAAAATTATCTTTATTCTGTGCGAAAAATAAATAAATAAGAGTTAATAAGGAATAATGATTAGCAGGATATGAGGATCAATGATTGATAGAAAGCGATAACATACATATAGTGAAGACTGGGTGAGAAACGATATTTTAATAGTACCTAAGTATCTATGAAGTAATATTTGCGAGGGGATCAGAATCTATTTTTGGGCAAGGAAGGAAAACAGAATGCGTGTGGAAATCAGTTCTTGAAAGATATAACACAGAGTTAAAATCAATAATCAAAACAGATATATAGACAACAACACGGTAATTGTGAGAGGCTATTAATATAGGAAGCAAATAAACCTAAAGCCAGCACATCAGGAAAAAACAAGGCAAGGGAAAATATGGCATTATGTATCTACCTACTTACGACTCTAGGTATTTATTAATATCATAGCATAAACAAATAATTTAAGAGAACTAACAATTATCAAATATCCAATGATGAACAAGAATTTCACACCTTTTTCTCCATTGATTAGTCCGGTCAATTTAGACATTCATTCACCCTTACATAAGTTCCCAGAAAGCGACCGGACTAAGAGCGAATCATCAACTGTCACGGAGCGGAGCAGGCAATGGTAGTAAAAAGCTTAGCTTAACAAATATAAGTATTACGAAAGAAAATCTTTTTGGTAATAATTTATATTACCAAAAAATGAAGTACTGTAATTAATTAAAACAGACATTATAATTATACTAAACTTGACATAGTTTTCATTACTGCGTTTATAGTGATTGAATCACTTAATTGTGTACGGATTTATTCAATTCGTCTTAAGTACACTTATAATATTTTTATTGCGGTCTATTTCCAATTACATTGATTGCAAGAATGTTTATTTACATAAGATATATTATGCTCAAGTGTTTTACTTATAAATATTTAATGGTTATAGCTGGATTTAGATTATGTAATACTTAATAGGATTTATGTAAATTTCCATAACCTTTAATTTGATCTTAATGACGAGGTATTTTTGTAGATAGTTTTGCATATAGGGCAATAAATGAAAATAAAATACTTTTAAAGTTACCGTACCAGAATGGTAAAATCCTTAGGGTTGGTCTGTCCATTTGTCTGTCACAGCTGCTTATCACAACAACTAGGTACTTATGTTATATACTTCAAATTTAGGAAAGTTTTAATGAACGCTTGTTCTCCTATTTCAAATGACAATCTAGGTATATTATGAAGAAAATAAATATCTCACAAACTTCAATAATAAGGATGTTCCTTATCTCTTATGTTTGCTAAGCGATAAATATGAAATGATTAGTTTACGTAAAGATTGTACGTCAAATAAAATTATATCTTTAACAGATTTCGTTTTAGGTTTAGAAAACAGTAAATATCGATTACATATAAACTTAGTTATGCGGTAGGTATTCAAGCGGTGCATATCGATAAATTTAACCATAGATATAGAGTATTTTCACTACGCTATGTCTATGAATTTAACAAAATAGCAGTAGTGAATACGACTGCGGTGCATGAGGTCTGTAATTCGAATACCAGGTCAAACACAGAGTTACTGGGTTCTTCTGTAAAAGAAATTTAGAACGGCCACTGTTCGAAATTCTATGCTGCCACTAAGAATTCGAGGATTCGCAACTCGAAGACTCTCATGATAATCACCATATTATTACCACTTATCTATTGGCCGACCCTACCGTAGATACCTTAACTTCGCAGTATCTATATCTATAGTAAGAGTGGCTACCTACGGCGTATGATGACTCTGTATGGAATAAACTTAGATGGGCGAGATAAAAATAATAGCTATTTGTAGCAGCCTCTTAGCTCCTCTAACGATGCATTGAAATGAGACCTTATCTCGTGCGTGATCTGAATATTTATGAGCAGCATCCATCTTGGATGGCTAGCCGTGTAACGGAATGCCATTTTTTAACTTCACACCATAGATTAATACACCACATTAATGTTACTAGAACTAATTACTACCTTGATAAGATAATGGAATATGTAATATTACTTATATCAAAATATAAGTAATGATATCACTTAGCAATGTCAAGGTGATGCTAAGTTTTGGGTTATTGTCCAATAACCCCAAAACTTAGGCATTTGTTGCTTAGTCGATAGGCATTATCGTGAAATAATTAATGCCTGATAAGGTACTGAGCTTCTGTTGTATCGCTGTCTTTTCAATGTAGCTGAAGAAAAATAATAAAAGAAATAGTATTGATAAATTAATAAGAAAATTAAAAATTAAAGACTGCCATTTTTGTTTAGTCTAACCTAGAATCCTTTTGATAGTTTTTTGTTTGACTCAGTTTTGCAATGCGTACACTGATTAGAATCAGCGACGTCTCGATTGCAAGTCCAACGTATTAGCCATTGGGCTACCGCCAAATTATCTTCGTATAATTTTCATTAATTCGATTATTAGTCGTTTTGACAATGTTTTTTTTAAGGAAGGAGAGAACCGCGATTCTTTTTGTATATAATATCGAATGGTGCGGCGAAAAGCAACAATCTTGTTTTGCTATTTTCCTTATCATCAAACTATAGCGTACCTAACTAAAACAAAATAATCCAGAATTTTGCATGTATGCATAACTATCTATAGTAGCCATCATTATAATTGTCTATCTTGCTTTCACCACAATAGAATGCATTAAATGGATAGTAACGAAAAATGGCTGCTCTTTTTGATACCTAGTATGTATTAAAAAGATATATTAAAATTGTTACGATGCACGTAGCAATTTCGCCTATATAATAGTGCTATCTCTTCTCAACGGCGCGATTTTACGACAGGAAAGCAGTAGACATTCCTATGGTGCGCTTGACCGCATGGGGTGACAAAAACCTGTTCTATATTTAAATATTCAGTTTTCAAACAACCTTTTTCATTTGCTTTGTTAAGTGATGTTTGTGTATGCCAGTGGTTTGTTTGCTTTGGACGTTTCATTAATTATACATACGCAGACACAATAGACAAACAATTGTGAGCCGAGGACAGATCCGCTTCAAAGTATCAACCATTAATTTATTAAGGGATCATGTCTATGGACTGTGCCATGGTTAAAATTGTTGCTACTAATGCGATGTAGCGACTTTGATTCCTAAACGGCACAAATTTATGGATCTTATTTCGATCCTCTTTGCTGATATAATAAATGTGAGAGCTTGTGAAGATGCTTAGAGTGTTTAGATGTTGGAAGTCATTCACGTGTAAAGTATTAAACAGATTTGGATTTGCATTCTAGATTAACGAATTGGATGGTTTTTTTACCCTATGCCTTTTCTAAGCCAAAGCCCGAGTGGAAACAAGTAGACTGACTATAAGTCAGCCAGCATTGAGAATTTGATCGCATTTCGTAACTACGTGGTAAAAGTCGGGCTTGTATAGAAAATATTTTTAATAAATATTAAATCCTTATCTACAGCAACGCAGAAAGGTCAACAAGGGTAATTGTGCTTATGGGGGCATTAGGGTTTATTGATATTTCGTAACTAAAAGTCGTCTAGTCAAAGTAAAAGACTTAAGACTGCGCCGATCGAAATGTCCCAAAACAGGCGGTCACAGTTAAGTTGATAAAATCAACAATTTTTGTTTAATACAAATTTAAAATATACACTACCGTCCAAAAGTTTGGAATCACCCTAATTTTCGTCGACAGAAAAATTATACCGCAATAAATCCATCAAAATACGTATTGTTATTGGAGATTAGTATTTTTACGACCGTACTAACAATAACATTTAACAAAAACACTAATTTCTTATCAACTATCCATTGTTTTCAAAAAAGACCGACTTACGTGTTTTATGACCACTCTAGTTGCGACACCGCCGTTTGAAGATTTCTTAGAATTGGCGCTTTTAAGCATTGTTTTAGTAATGAGTAGTGTCTTCTCTTCTTTGGAATATGGGTGTATTATTGCAAAAATTATCAGTTTAGAGTTCAGTGTGATTTGTGACGTTCATGTGATAGTTACAAAAGTTCGCAAGCTCATAAAATGGCAAAAAGGAAACAGATTTCGCTTGAACAGCGGAGTGCTATCTGGACTTTGAGCGAAGAAGGCTATTCTATGCGCCAAATCGCAGGAAAGGTCGGTGTTTCATACAAAGGTGTACATTATACTCTTGTACGAAAAAAAGTTACTGAAGGAAATCAAGACCGGAAGAGATCTGGACGTCCTAAATCTACGAAAAAGCAGGAAGATAACTACGTTGTGTCGATCTCAAATTGCCGCTACTTTAAATGAAACCCGATAAAAGCCAGTTTCAATAACAATTGTAAAAAGGCGTTTGCTATCTGCTGGTCTAAGAGGATGTGTAGCAGCCAAAAACCCAGTTTGACTAGTGTTCATAAAAGAAAAAGACTGAAGTGGGCCAAAATACATAAAAACTGGACAGTAGAAGACTGGAAAAAGTCCTTTGGACGGATGAGGCCAAATTTCAAATTTTTGCATCTAATAGACGAGTTTTTGTGCGCCGATCAAAAGAGGAGGAGCGGGCTTTAGAAGCGTGTACTGTGCAGACTGTTAAGCACGGCGGTGGTAGCGTGATGGTTTGGGGATGCTTTGGTAATAATAAACCCGGCCATCTGATCAAAATCACCGGGAAACTGAATAAAGAAGGCTATCTGAAAATACTTGAAGAAAATGCCATTCCCTCTGGAATTAATATGATCGGTCGAAATTTAGTTTTTCAACAAGATAATGACCCTAAGCATTCATCCAAATTATGCCAGGGGTTCTTAGAGCAAAAACTAAGTGAAAACGTTTTGCAAATTATGAAGTGGCCCTTACAATCGCCAGATTTGTCTCCGATTGAATTAGTATGGGATGAACTGGATAGAAAAGTGAAGAACCGGTGTCCATCGAGCTCAGCACAGTTGTGGGAATATTTACAGAGCGAATGGAAGTCACTAGACTCCGAATACTTCAATAAATTAATCAAAAGAATGAGTAAAATTTGTGAACAAGTAATTAAGAATAAGGGTGGCCATTTTGACAAAGCCAAAATTTAACGAAGACTGTATACTTTTGTTCTTATTTGTACTGATTCTATTTAACTGAATGCTAATCTAAGGTTTGATTAAGATTTAAGTGTGATAAAGTATACTTTACACATATTATAGTCGTTTTAATTAAAATTACCCTAGTGATTCCAAACTTTTGGACGGTAGTGTACATTTACCATAACAATGAATGTGTTTATTACTCCATGTAAAAAACTTAAAATAAATAATATTTTCGCCTACAAAATTACGTAAATTTGCACGAGAAATGCAAAAACGTAAGCTCGTGTTACGTGATTTTTAGATTATTACACTAGAAATGTATCCTATTTTACAGTTTAAACGAAACATAAATGGTTATATTACAATTTGTCCGTCCAAAATATTTAAGTTATTGGTTGACAATAAAGATACATATTTATCAAAAAAGCACTTCAAATCCTCCATACAATTTCACTTTGGTGGCCGCGCGCCGATTGGAATATCGGGCTCTGTCATTCAGTCCAACCGCGTCTTACGCTCGGCGCAGTCTTAATATCAATACACTATAATGTCCCATAAGTGTAATGTGTAATAATCATTTATTCATTTAGGTTATAAAATAACACACAATCATCTATATCCCTAAGTGGTTAGCTACATGTGTATTACACGAACATTTCGTCAAATATGATTTCAGTTACAATATTCATCTTGCTACTGATAATTCTTTGACAGAAAACCCAGCAGTACTGGTCCTGGTAATTGACTGCACAGCAGTCGCATTTACTGTATTTTCGCTTTTAATGTATAACTAACTAATATAAATTTATAAAATCTGTTACTAATTAAGTTACGTTGTATTACTTACTGTAAAGGATTATTTCTGTTGAAAAAATAAATTTTTCATACAAGTTTCGAAGAACTGCGATAATTAATTGCAAATTTAGCATATAGCTGACAATTTTGACGACTAATCGTTGATTCAGTAAACAGTTTGTAATCGTTAGTGCCATTGAATTACACAATCAACGCGAATTGTTATTGCGCGACGAATTTATTACATTCGCGTGTATTACAAATGTGCGCTTATGACTAGTTTGTATAATCATGACATAAACCTTACTTAACTATATTATACAATATTTCGACAGTAAATGTCTTATCCCTCAGGAACAATTCTTTCTTCTGGATGAAAGGTAGCCCATGTTTTTTCTGTAAGTACCTGTTTCAAATTGTTATTCTACCGATCATAAAAGTAGTAGAGAGAAAGCATAAAAATCAAAATCACAGTTGCATTTATAATATTAGTTTAGTATTTATTTATAATATTAGTTTTAGGATGTTAGGCCTAATCGCTGTAATCGGATTCAGGATTAAAAATATTAGGATAGGACATGAGACAGAGTAAGACTTTTTGTAATTATAATATACAAATAATACTATTATAGCAATCAGCATTATGTTAATATGCAGTAAAACATAATAGATAAAAGTAAGTATATCCAAAAAAAAATAACTTTGAGTTACAATATTCATGTACCTGTTGAATCCGTGGCCCCCGTTACATCACAAACCCTTCAAATGGCATAAATACTGACTATGTAATAAATTTTCTGCCCAACAGGTCTAAATTACTGACAATTTATCACGCATTATAATATCCTTACTTGACCCGATATAGTATTCAATACGGTAATATATGCTACACGTATTCCTCATTCATTTTAATAAGCATACGCGAAGCCGAGCCGGCCAGATTGTTTTGTAATGTTCAACTGGGTGAGCAATATTAAATTAAATGTCACGACGCCCTAGAGGGCGGTAGAACTATGTGGGAAATTGTATGTTACATTTTGCATAGCGTTAATTTTTAGCTTTTATACGAAGAAGTTTATTGTTTTTTTATACATCTAGTAGAAGGTTCTAGTAAAGCATCTTTAACTTGTCAATTGTTGGGATACTAAACATAATTGAAAGCCTATTGTGCGAGCGTCAACATGCCGGTAACTCGACACACAAAATTGGAGATTTCAAAGGATCTCAAAAGGATTATGAGGATGGGATGCGACAAAATGCAACCATTGCACATATTCAAAAATAATTTTGAAATAAACGTCCCCACGAGGGACGAATGGAGACAAGGTCTACAATCCCCTGACACCGGTTGTCTCATCTGGTACACTGATGGTTCCAAAATGGAAACAGGATCGGGCGCTGGTATCTATACCAACGACTGCAAGGTGAGCCAAAGCATGGGCAAATATGAAACGGTCTTCCAAGCGGAAACCTATGCTATAATTGCATGTGCTCAGGAGAATATCAACAGTAATGTCACTGACAGGACTGTGTATATTCTTAGTGACAGTCAAGCTGCTCTCAAGGCTCTTGACTCGTGTAGGGTAGACTCGAGACTGGTCTTGAACTGTATTAAGGCCCTAAACAAACTTGGCAGGAAGAACACAGTTAGACTGGTGTGGGTTCCGGGGCATGCAGAGGTGCAGGGCAATGAGGAGGCTGATGAATTAGCCAGAAAGGGCTCGGAGCAACTGTTTGTGGGCCTCGAGCCATTCGTGGGACTCTCTGAGGGCACCGTCAAGGCAGCTTTGAATGCATATGGCAATGATACGCACAGGCTAGAGTGGATGGCCCTTAGGGGTCTGGAACACTCCAAGAAATTTATTGAAAACCGAGCCACAGGCTTCACCCGGAAGTTCTGCGGGTATAACAAGAGCCAAATACGCCTACTCACAGGAGCATTCACTGGCCATTTTGGCACCGACGACTTCCTGTGCAGATTGAGATTGGCACACAATTCGATCTGCAGAGCCTGTGGTGAACAGGATGAGTCCATATCGCACCTACTATGTGAATGCGATGCGTTGGCTGGATTGAGGATGTGTCTAATGGGATTGGCATATCCAAACCCTGAGGACTTCAGGCTTCTCCCTCTGAAGGGTACGCTACGACTGATGCAGTACATTCACAGGGAAATAGTTAAGGGATAAATCTTGGGGCCGACACAAAAGATCCCAATGGGTCGAAGTGTCGCCGGTCTATACTGACTGGCCCTCACACATGAGATAAGATAAGCCTATTGTGTCTGGCCGCCTGTGCGCCGCAGCAACTCAATAGGTTAAAAGTAAAGTAGTAGATACTTAAACGTAAATATGAAGGTTAAGACAATTTTCAGTCCTAACCATATTTCGGCATCCATGTTATAATAGTCTCGTTCCTCATTACACTGCCTGACGCCTTATTATTATTATTTTTATCTGATAGGCAACTCTTACTTTAAGTAGGCACTAACATAAACTAGGCAAAAATAATTTCGGCCTTGGCACAAATAATTTAGCATAGTGGTATTACTATGATGTTGAACCAATATAATATTTTATTCTATTCTAAAAGAACAGCTGGCAGCCCAACCTCACTCAATGAAATACTTTAGATTGTATTTATAAACCTGTATAAAATGATGCGTTCAATATTTTATTTTAGAATTTATCCCGTGACTTTGGACTATCAATGACTTCTTACCGATTATCGTATACGTATAAAAATAAGAGAAAATTAAAGCTAAGAAATGGTGTAATTAATTATTTGATATTCTTTCCCGTTGAAAGATAGACATAGGTACCTGTTCTATTAACAGCAGAGAAGATAGAGATTGTGGATAGAGTAGTATATTTTATACACCTGTATGAAATATACTAATTTCTTCAACGTAACATTAAAACTCTTCACATTCAGCACCAACAAACAAGCCTGGCATTCGAGATCCATCTTTACATATTCCGTGCTCTACGTACGCGTGAATTATTAAGCGCCGGTAGCGTGTGACTCTGTCCAACTAGTTGCTTACTGGGATACCTTAAGGGATCATGCACCTGTTCTATTAACAGTAAAATCCTACCTCTTTCATTTATTTGAGGCATCGCATCATATCAACCTATCAAGGTGTATTGTGGTGTCTTAATTGGAATGTTAACTCCGTGCAGATTGCTAGACAATAAAAAAGTGTATTGATAAAGCGATCTCGCTATAACTCTCTATTTCTCCTACTACTAAAAAGGAATTGTTGTGGCAACTGGCACGTGTAAATTTTAATTCTGTACGAACGTATTCTTTTACGTAAACGCGCGCGTTGGCGTGTGTCGGCACGTGCTTGGGGATAAATAAAAATACTTTTTATTTGGGCCGTTTGTTCATAACGCTGCTATCAGTTGTCACTGCCAAAGATTTATCATTTGAGCCGAATCCATGACCCAACCGTGTTGCCGAATAATGCGATTATTTAAATTACACAATTTTATTTTTAGCACCTTTACATAACCCACATTCAAACTACGTGAGAGAACATTAATTTACCTTTTTATATTGCCGAAACAGACTTGTCGCTGAAATTTATTTTCTTTCTCACTGTACGGCTTTTACGACAGTAGATAACTTGATAGAAGCTTTCTTTAGTAGTAACCCAGGATAAGACGTGTCATAAAAATATGTCTAACAATAACTCCGCTTGAAGAGCAAAAGAAAAAGTTTATTTGCTGACCATTCGTTTTATAAGGAGAAATTATTTACTCTTCGCTGCGTTTAAATTAAATTTTCTTTTATCCAGTCTGATAGCTTTATATTGATGTTTATCTATAGCTCTTGATGGAGAGCACTCGAATCTGCGAAACTGTCGCTGTCGTAAAGTGATAGCTTTTCCGAGGGTCTGAAATTACAATTATTTCGGGGTGTTATTTTAACCGCGTGGTAACAAAGGTCACGGCCGTTCAGTTCGCACAAAATTAACAGTTGATCAATATCAATGAGTGAATTTAAAGTTATCACGTAGCTAACATGAGAAGCGCACGTGATTAGATAATGGCCCGCCTACAACTAACACTTGCTCATGTGTGTTGCCGCTAAGATTATTTACCGCGGATAAAAATGCAGTAATAAACTTGAAATCGTTTAATCCGCGCTTTAGAAGTCACGGTCAAGCATTATTGTTTTTGTACAATAGTCCAAAATCCATAAAGCATGACCTTCACTGGATTGAATATTGTGATAGAATTGAATTAACAACGAAATGAATAATTAATATTTATGTAATTTAAGTACAGGTACTTAATACCTTAAAATATGCGTAGATCATACTATGCCCTATTCCGGAATATAGGTATATCCGAAATTAGAAAAACGGTAATATTTCTAAATTAGCTACAACCTACAAATTGTGCAAACAATTTCAAAACCTGTTTAGTTGTTTTTATGTACTTAGGTAGTCAATACTTGACTGAATCAAAATAATATTTCGATGAGATTGATTTTTAATTTCGGCGGTAATTGCCGCCAATCCGCATGAGCGCCTGCGAAATACAATTCTTTATTGACTTTTCGTGAACCAGCGCCCATATTGTGATAAAACCTAAGCGTTGCTAGCTCGATGAAATCTAAACCCAATTCAGTTTGAGATTTCTAAATCGAATTCAGTTACACTTTAAGTGGACAATAACAAAATGAGCCTGAATCTCCCCCTCCGGTTGAACTGCTAGTCACATGATCATCTAGTTGAAATAAACGCGTTATGACGACACAGATATTTGAATACTTAGAACGCTAGCCAACATTTGTTTATTACAAGATGCAAAAACACAAACCAAAGTATCGACGTCACGTTTCATTTTACGTGTATTTGAAGAGCAAATGCTCTGTAACCAATACCAGTTATATTTTGTTATTGTTGTCGATTACTATCAAATAACTATGTGATAAAAACACAACAATCGGCTGATAATTCTGCAATAACTTACCGTTCACGTGTTGATCACGACTACGCCGAATATCGCCTTGAACTTGTAACATGATTCACATAGGAAATATTTTATATTTCGGTTCGATGTGCCCGCCAACTTTCACTCTTTTATGACGTATTAATGGGATTATCTGGATTTGCTACATTTTAACGTATTGTTTATATTACACATTGATTACCTAACGTAATTCTGAAATGAAAAGTGATAGTATGAATCGAAAACGTAATAGTAATAAAGAAATTGGCAATGGTACAAAAAAGGAAAATCCATATGATCGTGTCTTTAATAATAATATATTTAAAATAGAAGTTGCTAAATCGAAAAGCATATCTAAATCTGCTTTAACCAATTTAGAATAATATATAAATATATTGCCATTATATAAACTCACACTGTATACGTGTGAGTTTTCATAAAGTGCACATATAAAAATGAGTGAAACTAGACATCATTTTATCGCTAGCAAAAATAATTAAAAAAAATAAAAAATAATATTCTTCGATTTATACCTATTTATATTTTTTCTTTAGTAGTTATGGACCTTGTACCAAGAAAACCTTGTAACTTTTGAACTAGGTGGTTAATCATGTTGAAACAAAAACAGTAATAATACGCAATGTGTAGACAATAACGACGGTATACTATCCACATCCAAAAAAATACCGTTGGCATAAAAATAAGGAACATTTTAGACCAAAACTGAGTTTCGTACAATGTTTTTTTAAACATTTTTAAAAAACTCAAGAAAACGTCTACATTGCCCCTAGTTTTTATTAATTGACGTTAATCTGTATCTAATAAGCTTTAAAACAACAAAAACCACACCTGTATCCCAAACAAAACAGTTTTTATGAAGGGCTAAACAAATACCTTACCGCCACCACGTGATCATTTTTCGAAAATTGCATTATCTATCTCAGGTAGTTTGCTACTTGTGTGTTCTTGTTTTGTGATGCCCCGTTTGAGTGATATTCCTCCGACGCATGTCGCCGATATGCATTTTTATTATGGACTGTGTAATGGAAGTGCAAGAGGTGCTCGTACAACGTATTCAGCTACGTTTCAAACGAGACGACCAGTACCATCTGCTCGTAACTTTCAAGATGTTCATAGAAGATTGGCTACTACTGGACTTGGACCAAGTAGATAGACCAATCGACGAATATTTTTTTTAATTTTTATTATTTTTCCTAGCGATAAAATGATGTCTAGTTTCACTCATTTTCATATGTGCACTTAATGAAAACTCACACTCTATATACAAACAGAGCAAAAATCTCCTCTACAGTTTTTCAGTTCGATGCACAAGTTGGCATTCAACCGTGGTCAGTCGAAAGCATGTGTAGTATGAAGCCAGACCTTCGGGCAGCCACGAGAGGTCGAGGCGTCGATAAAAATACCACTCGTAGACGTAACATGGTACGTCACCAAAACATACCATTTAACAATAACGTGATGGAAGAACATCGTACTTAATAAACTAATAGATACAGTTTCGCAGAATAAAATTAAAGTATGGTTTGTAACATCGGTTTAATGTCAAAGTCTCGGCTTAGCCTTGTTTATAAATGTGCGCCTTCAGTAGTTAAAGCGTAGTGTTTCAAGCAGTTTATAGGGGTCTGAAATTACAGTCTTAAAGAATAATGGAAAGCAAACCATGAATCATTTTAGGTTCCAATACTACCATTAACAAAGTGTTAATTATTATAAATATTCGTCGTACCCTCTTTGGCAATCTTCCCAGTGTGTTATATAATTTTCTTTGTAATCACGTGCATCTACATATTGTTGTTTCGTCTATTAAAACTTGAACAATGTAAACATCGATTGATAGAATTATTTACATAAATATGATAATGTTGTTGCCATGCAAAAACATACAAAAGAATTAATGTAAAATAAACGATTATCGGTTACGTAATCCATATGATAAATAGAGAGAAGATAATGTTCTACCTATGTTTCGTACGCGCACAACGTGTTCAAGTAAGAAAAATTGCTGTATTTCATTCTCCATTCTTAGTAACAAATGAAAATTTACTATTCTAAGATATACTGCCATACTTAACCCTTATTTAAGCTGTAAAGTTTAACTTGCTGTGCTGTTGTTTCTTTTATGTGCCTCCGACAACAAGGTCATCCAGATATATTATTATTTTCGGCCTCCACAACCCTGCTTTAGAGTAGGCCTCAATTTTAACGTCATTTTTTATGATGTCGTAGAATATTTCTTCTAGTATTCTTTATTCGATTAAAATTATTCCTCACTAATGAAAGACGTTAGCACCTAGAACACAGGTGTTATTATTGCACATTTCGTTAGATTCCTCCATATATTTGCATATATATTACAGTTAAATCAGGTTTGCTTTTCTTTTTCTTTCTTTTCTTTTATGGTAAAGATAATCTGCATTTCGATTGGTATATTGTAATTTCGGACCAATGTAGGTATACATCCAATAATTCTTTTTCATATTAATATTCTATTCAATGAAAGCTCATTACAATTCAATCGATTGTATAGAGTGTTTCCATTTATTTCTATTAAAGTCAGATCTTTTTAATATTCTTACATTACGTGTCCAGCCGTACAAATGCCGTATTACCCGCGATCTTGTTGTGTCAGGATTATTCAAATTCAGCAGATTCCAATCATATTCTATAAAGTGTTATAAAATATTCTTATACTCTACCATTTTCCAATAGCATTCAAATATCCTTTACATTTGAATATTATTGAAAAATGGTGGCTAATGTCTTAAACGTTGTTGTTGTTCGACTATCGTAATAACATGAAACAGATATTTATAAAATATATATTAAATATATATTTTTTATACAAGAATATTTGATATACTCAAACATGCGACTTACTTATACCTTTTACCAAATATGCTGTTCTTTATTTAATTAGAAAACTTAAAGAAACTGCTTAAATATGTATATTTGTTATCTTGCTAACCTTATTTTTCGTATCCATATTTAGATTACTTTATGGATTTAATACTTTACGATCCAACAGGTACTATTTTGGCTAAAATTGAATTTGTCAGACGTCATATCAATTCGAAATCTAGTTTGGCAGCGGTAATGCTGAGGGCAATGTAAATTGCAGTTCTACATGCCTTACAATTGGACCATCGACCCATGAAATTGTCGGCCCGCATTGAAAAGGCCTAGATGGAATTGGGTATAATAAATGAGTCTGTTGACAGGCACTATAGAGACTATAGAATATTGCAATGTTAGAACAAATTTGGTTAAGTAAATAATGTTTCAGACTTTGTTCGCGTGTTGGTACATACATTTAGCCAATTAATATTTGTACGCTTAAAGCTAACACAGTAAAGGTGAGGTTTGAACATTTATTCATAAAATATTCGAAATTTAGTCTAGTTTTCAACAACAGCAGCTCATTTACTATACGGTCTATTTCACAGACGTTATAGTTTTTGGCTTTAAACTGTTTACCCCCAACTAAGTCAACACTACAATATATTTTCATGTGATTGTTATCCCTTGTCAGTATCAGTTATCTAGCCGTCGGTGGTAATATTGTCAGTTTCTCATTTCAGTTTGGGGTATTGAGATAACAAGCTCCAGCAAATTTTACGACTGTCCAGATATTGTAGCGACTCACCCCAGGCTATATGTGTGTGGTATTCTCTAGCTTTTTCTAGAACTTTGTCTGTCCACAGCTAATTTCAGCTGGTTATCTTTGGTGATTCAAACAGATGCCGAAATATTAATATAACCAATATTTTGAAGACCTAAATATTTCAGCAAAGTTCTTTATAATTTTATTACTGTGGGGCAATAATCTTTCACGATTAACAGAGTTTTAAATCATTGGATATAAAATCAAAGTAAGTATTTTTGTTGTTAGCATTTGTAGAAAGTTGGTCAACGTTCAAACCAACTGTAATCTCGACCAGTATTGTTTCTGTTTATTATAGTTATGGCATACAGCGGCCATTATGTGGCGACAAATACACTTCTCTGTAACCTATTCGATTTTATGCTCTTATTACAGCTGCTATAATGTCCGTTCTTTTATATTTGCCGTCTAGATTCTGTCTGTTACGTAAAGTTAGCTAGTTTCTCTTAAAAGGTTCTCGGGAAGCCTATTTGCGTTCTGCAATTATTTCAATTAAATCAAGCTTGTTCAATTACCCTTTACTGATATTGTTCGTGAGTCCTTTGGCGTCCCCAATTCGACAATATTACAGTAGGTGAGACTCACGTCTCGCTGGTGCAACTAATTGAGCCGTAAACATGTTTCAGCTAATTGATGTGACTTTATATGTGAAATAAAATTCGCTCTCAATTTTGACTTTAATTATGACATGAACCTTTGCGTTATGACTCGAGGGAACGTATTCAATTTCTGGTGCAACCCAATTAAGTTCATGTTAATAAAAGCATAACAGTGTTAATTTATTTTATAATTTTTAATAGTATCACGAGTTGCTTTTTATTTGGAGCTTGTTTTCTTTCAATATTAATTTCCTTACCAATCATTTTTATGTTACAATAATTAATAGAACTATACATTATGTGTTTACTATTAGCTTACATAATATACTTATTATGTAAAAACAAAATAATTCTCTATCTGCACATTGTCAGAACAAGGACGAAATAACAGCATTCTACAAGTAAACATTCAGTTTTCATTTCAATTTACATATAACGCAATATCTAGAGATTTAGAATTAGATTATGTTTTAATACCGCATAAGTACTTATGAGCAGATATTTCATATTATACACAATGTCTAACTGGCAATTTAATAAAGTATAATACTTCTACAGGTATTTAATTTGTCTAGGGCGAGAAATTCATATGCCTTTATTTAATCCTGAGGGTTCTACGTTTGTAAAGGTGGCGTGAAATAACCGCGCGGCGCCAAGTCTCAGTACATACATTGTATATTTATCAGTTTACCTACTGTCTGCGTTCCCGACCGCCTAAAGCAGATTTGCCTTAAATAATACTATTTGAAGCGGTAATGTTATTTTCTTATTTACATACCGGTACGGACCGGCGAATGAATTTAGATATATGTTTTGTTAACGCTCGTTTCTACGGAGGCAGGCAAAGACTTAGAACTTATATATTCGCATTTGCGACAATATTGACGTATGTTAATGCATGTTACTTTTATGTATATTAGCGGTCGCCTAGTGGTCGAAATTCAACCATAATTGAGTTAAATTTTCAGTTTGATAGTTATTAAGGTTCTATTGTCTAGAATATGATTTGACGATATCCTATGCATGCTACTTTGTTTCCTTTTTTCTTTATTACTTATAAATACGTAAATATATTATTATAATATAAATAGTATATATCATTCCAATCCGCCCAAAGGTTGCCTGTAAGAACCCAGCAGAAGTATATAATTATATATTGATATGTAACCATAGTTACAAAGAATAGTACTACATCAGCCGAACAATGCCGAAATACTACGAACGCAATTTGACTGCGTGTGTCAAATGCATGGTTGTGTGCGTGTAGTGATTTTTCATTAATTTAATGTATTTCTTATGCATATTTTATATAAATATTAGGATTCGCCCCTCCTTCTCCATATAAACTTTAACTGTGCTAAATTTCATACTCCTCCGTACGCGCAATTTTCGTAAGAAGGGGTACAAAGTTTTTGCTTCACGTATAAATATATAGATACTGGACGGTAACCCTTCCATGATCAATAAACAAACGCTTTTTTTAACTTGAGAATGAGCTTGATATAATATTTCGTCATTCTTTATTTGAATCATGTATTCATAGTTCTTATTAAGATCGAACCTTCGTTCTTACTTATCAACACAAAATAAAACTAACTAGATATAAAGAAGCGGCATTTCATGAATAATATAATGTAAAGATATCTACTGAAATTTCCCTTGCTTCACTTATTTCTCAGAACGTTAACTCTGGAACTAAGGTTTATTTTCCTGTTCCATTTGGACAAAACGAGGACTTATTATAATTCAATTCGGTGCGAAAACATTTTACAGCATATTTAACCTCATTCTTATGTGCATGTTTAATGTTATCTTAATGAGGAACTTAATCATTGGTTTAATGTACATGTTAATACGTCTCTTATATTAAAAGCGTTGGTCGGATTTATAATTTTGCGTCAGCTGCAACGCGTACTGTCACTTTATATTTAGCTGGCTATTTGGAAGAAAAGTTATGTGCACCTTATTTTATACAGTTTTCATGCAGATCGTGAAAGTATTTAACATGTATAAAAAAGCCATAGATTAATCAACTTATTGGCGTATAATATGGTTATAATAAAAGTTTTCGTTAGTGGTAGGTAATCATAATATATTTACCTACATAATAAGTGGTTAACATTTTAAGCGGTTGATGTCCGTACATAAAAGACATATAAAAAACAATTACGCCACGTAATACCAAGGGGCATCAAGATGAGATGTAAAGCAGATTTTAAGTTAGGCCGTCAGCAACACAACAGTCTAAACATGCATTCAATGTCATACAGTAGTTCTGGCGTGATGCACGTACTAATATACCTACATAAAGACAAGAATTCAAAAATAATTATTTTGGCTTCTTTAACTTATAAGAGCTATATTTTTAGAGGAACGACGTCCCTCTTATCTTAATATCTATCGTCCAAATTTTAACTAGTCTATCTTTTTCTTTTGCCATCACATGGTTGCTACTTTGTGAATGATGTTCCATTTTTTACTGTTCTCCCTTGTCAAATGTCCTGTCCATTTTACTAGTATAAAAATAACAAATAAAATGCTGAGTCAGGGTTCTCACATCGCCCCACGGTTTAAAAGTCTGTTCCTTTGGACAACTATCAGGTAATTTTTCAGATCACTGGCTCGATCTGTCGACTAATGTCTCGACGGTGTTAACTTTCTCACTGTTCCGTTGTCATAGATCTGTATGAGAGCAAGAACGTACTATATGAGACACAGAGAACTTATGATATCTTCAAAGCCTCTCACTTTAATTATACAAGAAGGCTGGCCTCGACTTCTTCGAAAGCAGTAGACAATGATTATGAGTTTTGCCCACATTTGACATTTGCCATTCAATAATTTAGCTGAACATTAATTTCAGGCAATTATCTAGAATAATTGTCGTTTAGTTATAATGTTAATTGAAAAGTAATTAGTTGTTTGTTTAATAATAAAAATGTTATCAAGCCAACCTAAGGTTGTCGTTAAGTACTTAGTTATCATACACGGAAGTCTTGCATGTTTAGGTCAGTTAGTATCAAGACCTTTCAGTATTATTGGTGTAAATATTTTTGTTGTGTCACTTTAATGTGTATTTGTATCATTAGAGTGGCGCAACGAGATAATGTGGCCTTGGAGTTATCTTAACTGCTTAGTAGCACCATGCAGTTCTCAGATGTGTGAACATTTAATTAATACGTGCATATTAGATGCTGTGTTTGACGAATTACAGACATTTATACCGTACGGATATTATCGCGTTGTCTATTTAACACTTCATTATATAACATTGAAACTGTTACACTACTAGGTACTATTAAATAAAAGTATTAAAACTATTTATATTTAGGTTTACACTTTCCCCGACGTTGTCTCAATGTTCTGGAGTATGTTTTAGCTGAAATGTTGTTTAAAATAACCACACTTCAGAAGATGTATACCATAACCTGATATTAATATATTTAAGTTTAATATAATATTGATGCATGGCATATATCTGCCTATTCGGTGCAGTTCTAGAAGTCAGATTCAGGTCGTATATCTGATGATTCTAGACTGCTACTGTTAGAATAAAATAATATTGATTGCCTTTAAACGTAAATAATACATGTTTAAATAGTGACTGCGTAAATTGTTCCACAGGAGATAGGTTTGGCTAGAAAAAGCCATTAAGACTTTGCCAAATTAACATTGAGTCTCATTAGCAGTAGCGCATACTCGGCCACTTACATATATCACAAGACCAAAAAAACATGGTTATTGTTATTGCATTTAGATTCGGTTTCCTTCGGTTTTTCGATAAGGTAAACTGAATGGACTCATGCCGACAACGATTCCAAGTATTACTTATCGAGTTTACTTGTTTACTTACCTTCGATTCGCTGTAAGTATATTTCTTAACACTGTCGTACACTGTATTTCATACGATAATCGAATCGTTTAAATCACGGTCGTGTTACCAACCCCTTTATATCGCTTGGTAACAATCACTCAAGTAGGTATGCTAATATTCAATCTGGTTTCCTCCCACGTTTTGATGTTGTGATTTAATCAGGTGAAATGAGGTCAACTTTAAGATAATAGTTAACTAATGGATATATACCCAGAATCAACAGCTTACTTATTTAATTACCGTATGATGATTATCGACATTCACGTGAGCGAAGCCGCGACAGCTAGTAAGCGTATTAATGGTTAGTCTGTTATCCGCAATGACGTAATATAAATAGACGCGTCATGCATGAACATCACGGCACTTGAAAACAGCGTAAGTACGCGGTAGCTAGACAGCTACTTAGACGCATGAAGAAAGGGAAAGAAAATTAAATGTCATCTACGGACTTCCTGTTGTTAGAGAGAGATAAATATATTCCTTTAATTACGTTGTCATTCTGTGGTGCATGCTCATTGGCCGAACGCGAACACGTGACTTACCTCAGGCACCAGCCGACATTAGAAGGCATCGAAAAAAAAAACCATTTCTCTGGATACTTATGTATGAAATGATACTTTTTAATCTTTCACAGTTGCAGTATAATTTTTACATTTCCTAAAAACACAGCAATGCCATTTTTTTTGTTGTTTGTGAAAGTTATTCACTCAAGTTATTTTAATGTCACGTATGTCGCGGCGCTGGGTGGTACGTGACTAAATGGACTTTTGGTAATTACCTTGCATTCATGTTGCCACTACAGAGCGCGGGCAACGTATCTATAGTTTATATATCATTGGTTATCCGCCCGTGAGATTTCAGTTTTGTTTCGGGAACAATGCTCGCGGCTCGCAGCTGGCAAATACCCGATGATCGAGCAATGTGCTATTGAGCTTTTTCGTTAGGAAATGCCGAGTAACAGAAATCTGGAACTGTGCCCGTCTAACGACGTCAATACGCTCGCACTCTATTACGTGAGACTTAAAAACAAGAACACTTTAACATTGATTTGAGGCATAATATAAATATGCTGTGTAGCGGCAAATTTACTCTAAATTATCATAAAATTTTACTATCTATATAATCTCATATCAATGTTAAAATGTTCTTGTCTTTGTCCACCAAAAAACATCTGAAAGATACGACTTTTTCTCGGACATAAAAACAAAAACTGGTAAAACTGGCAAGTGTAATTAGTACACGGTGTTGACAGATGCATTTTGTTTAGTCTTGTTTGAAAAAGAAAATAACATGTCAGTGTACCACTTAGATACATTACGTGTTTGCTATCTGTTAAGCGCATCAAACGAATGAGTCTTTCAAATATTCATGACGAGGTACCCAGTCGTGCAAAGGTACATACTACTACATACAATACTATCTATGGCGCTGCGCGCTGCGAGTATAGTCGACATTACTATCAGGCTCGCATTTCAGTGCCTTTAGTTCGACGACCCTGGTCTGCGCAATTTATGACTCCATCGAGTTCGACGCACTATCCCTTTTGCACGACTTGTAGCTTCCACACTATTGCCACTTATTTTAACAATAAAATAGCAGTTAAATAAAGCAACTATTTGAAATCAGTGCCGTATTTCACCAACATTTTTATCAGATTCGGTGTCCGCAGTAAAACTTTCACTACCAACCTCCCTTTAAAAGTTTAATGTGTATTTTTCAGCTTTGAAACGTATTTCGTGTTAAGGAATCGCACTCGGTTCATTAACACTAAATACCCCTTTCTAGAACAGGGAAATAAAAATAAAATAATTCACAAAATAAGTATGAAGTCCAACAACATTTTGGAAGTCTTGTCCAATTACGTTAGCAAAGCAATACGAATTACATCAATTATAGTAGGTAATAATAGCCGGCATAGTGAGCTTAAAGCAATTTTTCTTACGACTTCTCACAAACACCATTTCCATCATTACTTCATTGTCTAGTTGCGTGATCCACGTACTTGACATTATAGGTTTAGCTACCTTTATTGAGAGTATTGAATTAGGCTAAGTGAGTATAGGGTTGTTCCCTTCGAGTGCATTGCCATGTTTATGGAAGCCTTAATGTCTTCACTGAGTCGTTTTATCGACTCTATTTCTATTTTCATGGTAGAAATGTTTCATTCTTTCATCGTTAATAGAAACGTTTGCAACAGTTTTATTAAATATACCTCCTTTTAGAACGAATCTATTTGATTTATTTTATTGGATACAAGCATCACCTAGAGGTCGACTATGCAATTTGCTATTGTTAATTATGTAATGCGCTTCGCACTTCAGTTGCAATTGAATTTATTTCTTTGTTTTTAAACGATCAGTTGCTAGCTGGAACACTGGCGTGTTTCCAACTATGTTGTATTTAACTAAACTAGAGAATATCCGTGAAACGGCTTCAGTACACTATCGATGTGCACGTTTTGTACATTCTTGATGTTGAATTCAGATACTCCAGGTCATTCTTGCCATATATAGACACGTTTTAGTTAAAATTCGTTCTTTTTAAATTCTTTGTAATGTACGATAATATTTAGATCATTGTTAAATTTCACGTTGATAAATGAACATATATCTTATCGCAAAATTACTACGTCTCACAATCAGGTAATTTTTGTGGTTGTCTTATATTAGATATTTATATATATTTATTGTATTGATATAGCTCCGTACATCAATTTTAAGTAGGTTTATGTACAATTTCTAACAGCCATTAAGACCAGTGCTCCATAGAGGCTTTCACGAATTTAGGTAAATAATAAATATCGAGGAAGTTTGACGTGTATGAAGCTGTGTTTCATATATCAAACTTCTAGAGAACTGAATGGCAGCGTTTTCTGGGTTTAAAAAGGTGTGATACAATTATATTACACCCCTTTAGGTGCAAGCAGTTCCAGAATCTTAATACATACGCGAGAAATATTTGTCCGATCATCCATCTTACTCTTTTTCTGGGACTCAGGCATTGCTGCAGGAATTTCACAATTGGCGGTCCCATTTGATCAATGAAGCAGTTTTTACAGAACCTTCATATAAAATTACACGTCAATGCAATTATCTTATCTGATTGACCCACAGATTACGAAATAGATACTACTTAAAGGACCAACTGCTGAAAGGATTAATCTATATTTCGTTGCCGATATAATCAACCATTACTCTTTTATCTTAATTATTTTATCTACTACACGCGTTTGTCTCGTGATGAAATTTAAGTTTAAACGTAATTGGAGAATTTTAGGTGTAATTTCCGTCCGCATCGTGTCAATGTGACCAGCAAATCAGGCAATAGTTGTTAAAAACTTTGACAAGTAAAGGTCTAATAGTACGTGCTTCAATTACTGAGACAGTGGGGCTAAAAAGGCTATAATAACAGTATTAATTTTGTTACTATACATACATACATCAGTTTAGTGTTTGGGTTTCCTTTAAAGCAAATAGTACTTGTGTTAGGAGACTCTGTTTCAGAGGAGTGGAGGCTGTTTAGACTGCCTAGACTTACGCGTAACATATAAATTTACTTAGAAAGGGGCACTAAGTTCAAAAGTGGTCTGTCTATTAAAAATAACTGCTTAAACATATATGCGACTGTTATAGCAGAACAATCACCTATTACTTTTATGGGCTCTTCGATCTTGAACAGTTACCTGCTACTTCACTTATTTTTATTTAAGTTATCTTCATCAACATGTTTATCATAATTGCTTCCACAGTTTAGCTGTAGAAAAGAAATACTTACAGGCTCGCTTTTAAATTTGATCTGTCAAATGTTAAAGGTAAAAGAAAAATAATATTAATATTTAACTAAAAGAATACGTCAAAATTACATCAACGTTATACTGATTTACATACTTGAAAGCTAGAATAAAAAACGGATTCGATAAAGTCGTCGTTTAGGTATTTCCGTCTACCATACCATTACATGGCAATAATATGGATTTGATCATGCCTTACGATAACATCAATATATAGGCAATAAGGCAACAACGTAGGACTGCCTCGACTGCCGGTAGTGAAATGAAAAGTCGAGTCGAGCTTATGTTTGCGTGCGATTAAGAAGTCTTGCTATAGATTGACGAGGTGGGCAAATTTTTGGATATTCTCAGTAACAGTCTGGAAATGTTCCCAGTTAGCACGTCACGCATTATGTAGTATCAAAATCCATAACTTAGGTACTATGTATGGCAGTAATATACCTCAGCTATATTTAGGAAATATACCAATCAATCAATCTCTGTGTATCTGTATAGTCATAATGTGCGTATATACTCACTTATACATTTTTATCTGTATATTTGTCTACATTTCGCGTGACTTTCTTTTGGGATTAGTTCGGGCGCGCACGCTATATCCGATTTCAGTAAAACATTGTTGACCGGATGGTTTTCCGTTAACCCTTGTTATGGCTTTGTATTGAAAATTGGAAGCTTCTGTTGGCTGTTCCAATTTGAGCTAACAAACTCTGCTATGCTTAATACTTTCGAAGTTACACACTTCAAGTAACTGACGTAACGATTATTTTCCATGATATATCCGTACAATTGTAATTTTTTTATTATCCAATATCTACCTAGTGATTACCTGCTAAGAAGTACCTTATGGTCAAACTATAGATAAACTTGAAATTACCATAAATCTGGCGAATATAACCAAATACAAATAATAAACACTTCGATTTATAATATTCTATTGTCCTTAGGACTGTTTTACCTCTATACTGCCACTTGACACTATTTTTGGGACAACTTGAATATAGATAAAATTATTACGCAATAAGATATACATCAACCAAACAATGTGTTAATGTAACCAGAATTTGCTGGACCAACGAAGGCTAGTTTAACCTTGCAATAAAGAACATAAAAATAATTAATAGCAATAACACTGTTAAATGACAGTCATTCATCATCATCAGTTTATTTTTGAACCTGCGTAAAATCATACACATTAGCCTGTCATTACCATTTTAACATAGACTGCGTAACCATAGTCTATGTTAAAATGGTAAAGACTAGCTGATCAACCGATAGTCAGCTTAACAACTGACAATCAGTGGTTAACCTTAAAATTGAACAGGCTTCACGTCAGTCGTTTATACTATACTAGCGACCCGCCCCGGCTTCGCACGGATCTGTCCGATATAATATATTACAAATTATACACCTAAACCTTCCTCATGAATTACTCTGACTATTGGTAAAAACCGCATGAAAATCCGTTTTGTAGTTTTTGTGTTTATCGCGTACAGACGCGGCGGGGTCTTTATTTTCTAATATGTAGTGATGTAATGATTATACTGATTCACGTGGCACTAAACTAAAGAAGCGTAAAGTATCCATGATAAGTAACGACTTGGTCCACAGTAACCATTAAATACGATAAAAGTAAAAATCTGCTGCCAGTGCAAGCCTTCAAACCGATTGCAATCTGAAGAGCGCTATACGTCTTTACGAACTTAGTTTTAAGAAAAGGAAGTAGTAATTTATGACATGTCATTAATCTCTTGTCCAACCCACTTCGAGGCTGTTGTTGTTCATAACAAAAGTCTTTGCCTAAATTTATTCCATGGTGTTCTGGTAAATACTGCGCAAAATTTTCAATGCCTTGCAGTTATTGTTAGAATTTAATTTATCATCTTCCTTCCTTCCTTACTCTCTTGGGAGCAGGAAAAAACAACTTATTCATTTAAAATTTGTGCCTATGGTTATTCTATTTTGTAAGAGATTCTTTCAGGTAGTTTGTTATGACCGCGTCACATGCTTGTATTGAGCTGTCATCTGCAGTGTAGAAAAAAAATCTATACAAATCTGTTCGTGAAATTATGTCACAAATTAAATAAATACAGAGATGACCGGCTCGGCTCGATGCGAAACAATAGGCACACTCACACATACCGACTTGCTCTAATATTACTGTACGCACGTCTCTAGTAGCAGTACAGTCAATTAAGCACGCAAGCAAAGTTTATCTTCCAAAAATGTTCGATCAAAAATATATAACAGTAAAAAAATTGTATTCAATCTAGCACTAGTATCTACGCCTTTAGTATGTTTATGTGACAAATAATTTACCAAAAATATACAATATACAAGTGAAATTAAAGAATAAAGAAGAGATAAAGATGGATTTTAGTTTACCTTATTTTGTAATTATATTGTGTCGGTCATCTATTTCCTTCTGTTCTGTTACTGTATCGTCTGTTTACCCTGTGGAATGGTCTCGACTTAAAACACCGCGTGCACTGTTACAGGATACTTGTATATAGCAACCAATAGCAATCACGAAGCTTTGCTGCCCAAGGTACATTCGTAATCCATATTAACCCGGTAGTATTATTCGACGATGTTATACTTGTAAGTAGGTTATAAATCGCGTATCATTTCGTTATTTATATCAGCTTATTTTTGGTTGTAAAACGTTTAATCTTTTGTCATTGTTACTTTACCAGTATCTTAGAAGTTTCATTTCTTATACCTACTGTTTTTGAACAAAACAAAAATATATATTTAAGAAATTGTCATACACTATTAACTATGTCACTAGAAATACAGTTAGTAATCTCCAAATCCAACATGTTTACAGTTGATGCACAATAAACAATTTGTATTTTAAATATTTCCATCTTGTTTAATGTAATACATTACCTGAAATATGCCATATATTTGTCGGGACCAGCCGCTTTTAGTTGCATAAATAACATTTTTGCGGCGAGCTAGACAGAAGTTTGCATACCTTAAATTACAAATGGCCGCCGCATGAAATAAAAAAGTGAAAGCTCAGTAAAATTAGAACCAGAATGTTTGCCTACTCCTGTATATAATGTTTAAATCCAAATCAGCAAAATATATTCGAACATTGGAAAAACAAATAGGTATATATCTCCGATCAAATACTGCTGATTTTCGACGAATATCTAATTTTATGACGCTGCATGTTATCTTCTATGTTTATCTATGCACTGTGATTCATTCATTTTACGTTTGTGGAATTTGAAATGTCGCTTCTTAATTATAAACCAGCATTTCGTGCGATCATGCAACTACAAGCAACAAAATTTGTTATTTTAATACCCGCAGCAGGGTATTAAGTGAACTATTAATCTGTGTTCACTCGAGTAATCGGTATACCTACAAAGAATGTTGGGCTTAATATCACAAAAAGAGAATTAACCGACCGCTAGGGACAGACCTTATTATGATCCTTGAGCCTTGTGTCGAGACTATTAATCTTTATTAGTTTCCCGTCGTGTGGGAACGGAGTACTTACGAGAATTTGAGAGCCAAATATAATAATACTTCGATGGAAGAAATGCTTGTATGTGATCGATACCGTCGAAACAAATTCAGCTTACATAAATTTTAGGTAAAATTGTCTAGAGTCGTTTTCGTGTTGTTATGGGCAAGCGTGTCTCTTGGTACAGAGGTCGTGGGATAAATTCCGGTTGACGTAATATTATAATTTTGTCATCTATGTATTGATTTCCTATAAACTGCTGATTTTATTTTAGATTGACTCAATTTAGAACGCTCTATTTTTATATTGTGAATATTGTCATACGTTAAATGTTGTTGTTTGGGCCTACATTGTCTCATTGCTTTTATGCGCCGCCCATAAACACTATAGAGCGGTTATCGCGTAAAGTTTTTCTATAAATAATATTATAATAAAGATTATAATAGACCTTATGTGGGGTAAGACGATAAAATTTAATGCGATAACGAGAATCTATTATTTACTTTACTATTCTATTCATTATGAATCACATATTATTGTAAACAGTGGTGCTATATATAATACTTTGAAACTTGTCAGAAACAAATTTATTTAGTCAAATATAAGATCACTTGATTTGGACAAAACTGAATAAAATTTATTTAGCTAACATATATAAGTATTAAAGATCACCTGGTCAGTTAACATTTCTGCCCTCTTTATCCTTTCACAAATATTATAAAGGAATGTGAAAGTAGGTGAAGTTATTTGGATGTCTGTTACTTAAGCACACGGCAGCTGTTAAATGGGTTTGAATAAAACTCAGCAGATAGAACATGTCCTGGAGAATGTTCTCCAGGATATATGTTATATATGTATATATAATAGGAGACATTTTATGTCAATATGCGCTCCCACGGTACGCAAGCGTACCCGTGGCAGAAACTAGAAACAAATAATTTTATTGAATAACACTGTTCTTTCTCCGTACATCTTTGCTAGTACAATTCACAGTACAAAAGTGTTCAATCGATACATATAAATGTCAGGCTGCTTTTATTGGCATATCAAGTCCACCGACATTTGGTTTATACGTTACGCAATAAAATTGTATTCATCTTTAATTTATTTTTTCTGTAATTGAATTCTGATTTATGATAACACGGTAACAATTTGTTATTGACGCCCAATTGCTGTATGCAGTCTTCAACTCAATTCAAAACGTAATTGGCACGATCACATCATACCCAGTGTCGTTGTGGTCCTTGCGTGCATGCTAAATTGTGACTATCTATATTATCGCATTAGGTATATGCCTGAAATGATAATTGTATGTGTAACAAATAAATAAATAAATAATAACAAATCAAAATTGCAATGCCAAAATAATCTTCTGTCGTCATATCCCAAAAAGCTTTTATTTTGTAGCAGATTATTTTACCGTATTTTTTTGAAGGCTTCTAGACGGTAGAAGAACTTCATTGAAATTTTGTATAATGATTATTTAATAATAACTAACGATAATAGCAATTATATAAAGCTATGATTACTACCAAACTCAGCATCAGAAATCTATAGCAGTTCATATGGCCTCAATTTATTGATCACTCGAGTTTTTTTTTAAAGTATTATCTATAATTCAACCTGCCAATTATTGTAATGGCAGACATAATTAAAAACCTACTGTGCCTGGCCGCTGGTGTGCCGTTGCGACTTAATAAGTTAAAAAGCCTTATTATGACAGAATGCGGAAAATTTATTGAAATCTTTATTTTGAAACCAACTGTATACTATTAATGCCTTTTAAAAGTGTTAATTTTATGTTAGAGCTCACTTCGTGGCCTCAAAAACAAAGCATAGTGGATATCGGAAGATAAATAGGCTTATTTATTCGTGTTCAAAGTTATGCTGATGGATGTCTTTTGTCTTAGTAAATTTTACATCCTTAACTGCACATGTTACAGAATGTTCAATATAAAAACATCTTGTTCCACAAGATGAATGGTGTCAGAAGTATATTCAGTTGTTGATTTTTTGTCCATAACCGTCCTTTTCATGATAACTGAGCGTTACATTGTATTCAATATGTATCCGCTGATGGTAATAGATTTTTTATGAACCTCAAATGTGTATGGCATCTATACTTCAACGAAGATGATGAGTTCTTTTTCTGTGTTATTTTTGTTGAGATTAACCTTAAGTTTAATAGTAGCAATTATCCGTCAAGACAAAATAGTTTTATCGCCGGATGGTACATGAGTGATTAGTTTAAATACTCATTACGATTATGACTCGTGCTGCGAAGGTAATTAATTATTAAGTGCCCCATCATATATTTGCTGACCAATCAATTTTCGGCGTGTTTTCTTATACAAGATATTTTTTCAGTATTCTCGAAGTGGCAATGCGAGACTGGCCAGTACCGCTTCCTCGCCAAGACAGGCGGCTTCGCTTGGGTCCAGACCCAGGCCACCGTCATCACCGACAAGCAACAAAAGCCGATCAGCGTCGTCTGCGTCAACTATATCATCAGGTAGGACTAGACTTAAGAACAAAAAAATCTTGCTAACGTTTTTTTATTGTGAGTGTTTTTATTTCAGCGTTTGAAAATGTTATTATTTTTTCGTATATTTGTAAAGTAAAACAAATTTATTACAAGGTAAGCTACACTTATATTTTTATTTGTTAAATTATTACTTTTTGTATAATACTTTATATGCCTACACTTTTGATGTGGTCTACCGCCCATTAGCAAGTCAATAACACACGAAACACCTACCGGTCGCTAAATTTACGTAGCCTGAATATAATCATCGACGAAAGCCTTATCATGATGACCCACTCTTGCTTAGAGCAATTTCATTAGCCGACCAAAATAACTATCAATTTTGCAAATTACCTAAACAAATTAGTGTCTGGACTATAAAAGAATACAGACTTTATAAAGTATACTATAATTTTCACAAACAGTCGTAAAGCTTACTGTCAGCGTATTTGCAAATAGGCTGCTTTTATGAAGCCAATAAACTAAAATACTTGAAATCATAATTAGGTTTTTAACATATTGCAGACACAATAAAATCACACTCATAATTAACAAGCCTCTATGCATATCTTTCCAGTTTCAGGTATGGAAGCTAATAATGTCTAACATGAAATATAACCACAAATATTCACATTTTGCGTTTTGGCTATATAGCAGTACCTGGTCAAGTTTTGTGTCTACGTAAAACAATATTCTTGTCAACTCGCTACTATACTATAGATAATGCAAGATCTTAAAGATAAAGCGAAGACCGATAACGTTAGGACTAAATCCTTTTGTTCGCACTACATTCCACATTATTTTCCGATACATTTCCTTGACCGAGGCTGTAAACCAGTATATTACATCACTTTTACTTTGCCCGCCGTAACCTTCTTTTTAATCCTTTTATGATCTTGCGAATACGATGTTTATGTTCTCTGGTATGAGGATATCAGCTTGAAACGCTTGGCACTTCATAAGAACAAAACAAAATCGTTCTAATTTGGTATTACCAATAGACTTAATATAGACTGTGCGAAAATGTTTTGCGTCCGATTTAGTTTCTAGACTGTGTACCTATTTATTTAGCGCTTACTTGCGAAAATTTAAGTATAGACAGACGTATAAATATACATCACACTCGCTCTTACAAATTTGAATAACATAAGTAAGATTTTGACACTTCTGAAATTTTGGAAGATGTTCATCTACATTGTAATAGTCTTCTTACACCTGACTAGGCGCGTGTCAGGGGCGACCATTTGGCGTCTTGATCACGCTCGCACATTACTTGGCACTCCTAGAACACATTACGCACTTGCCTTTACAACTCTCAATGATAGAACAACAATATCAGCAAATAAATGCGGAAAGATAAACTACAAAATACATTTTGCAATCGTTATTTACTTTCAAGTGTTCGTTTGTACACAGCCGCAACATATAGATAAAGTATCAAACAGATATCTGTGTCTTCTGTTGCCTACCTTACTTGATCTCTAATTCTAAAATATTTACAATACACTTTAATATTTCTTATAATAAGTTATGTATTAGCATTCCATTAGTTAAATTGCTTAAGAAATTTATATAAGTTATTTTGACTATAACAGTGTCATATATAATAATTTACTGCTTTTAGGAGTTTTATGTTGTAATAATGGACGTCGTGAAATACATTTCCTAAAAATGTAAAAGGCTGTAAATGACAAACTTATCACTTAGAATTAAAAGTCTGATGAGATTGTTCAAGTTGACAGCTGTTTTATCGCCGTCGAAAGTTCTCTCGGCTTGAATAAGGTTGTTTAGACACTTCATATTTTTCCCAAAATTGATTTATTAATATTTCGTCTATACACACATCCGTCAATAATCGTTTATAGAAAACAGGTAATTTTTTAAAGCTCCCTTTAAAAATGTATACCTCTATTCTATAAATGTATCAATTGTACATAAAACTTAATTATTTTATCTTAATCCTAACTGAATCCTTACAAAGTTCAGTCGTCCGTAAAGAAGAATTTTCCGATAGCTATTTCAGCCGTTGACAGATACTTGACTGGCGGAATTACATCTTCACTTTTTAAATCAACATCGGTATCAGATATTTTCACAATTCGACACTCTCCGTTGAAGTATGTGAGATATTATGTCAACTAAAATTCAATTATATTTACGAACGTCTGAGCCCTTAAAATGATGTGGACATTTCATTTTGTTTTACGATGCCATCCTCTGTGCTATTACTTTCTCACTCGTCTCAGTTTCATTCCAAACAAGAAAATATTTTTACCAAATGTTACCACCGTCTTAAATGATATAATTGAATTCGCTAGATATTGCTTGCTTTTGCTTTTTCATGTGAGTTTTAAATCTTGATTTCCGAAGCTTAGATTACTTTAAAGTTGGTTTGCCGTTCCTATATTTATTTTTATAACGGAAGGTTTACTTTTCTTTAATCTCTGGAATCTGAAAAACCTCAAATACTTTTAGTATTCGAGAGCTTTCCATCGCATTTGTGTTCCGCAATCTGTTGGTTGAATAAAGTTGTTAACATTTAAGGTCAAGTTGATTGTTATAGAGGGTTCTCTTTTCTTTTATGTTTACGCAATAACAGTGGACCTTTCGTTGGATTAAAATGGCTAAAGATTTATCATAACTTGTGTGGTTTTGCAAAAAATAAGTATTATATTGAATTTGCTTATACCAACCATATTACTGCTTTATTACATTACTTTATTTGGCTCTCCTATTCAGTCTGTCTCGACAGTAATATAATAAACCTGTCTGCCAGTTTTTAAGGATACAGCATTTACCTACGAAGAACGCAATCTTACGCAATATTCGCATTGACTACCTTACCTAGTTGATTTTATCTATACATTCTTAAATGTTTCGTCATGTACTGCAAAATTACGAAGCAAATTAGTGTTGTTTTTATGATAGGTAGTTGATATTATATACATAAGAAAACAAAAATACCGCATGAGTCTACCATTCTCACTGCGTAGAAGAACACTCATTAAAAAAAAGAATAATAAGTAACTTGAAACTTCGTTACGCTAGTGGATTAAATATTTTGCTAGGGACGACCGCGTTCAAGGACCTCTCTTGTTAAATAAATGCCTTTGTGCATACTAGTTCTAGAATTCACAAGCAAACAATTAAGTCATTTGGTTAAACTTGTCAGAACAGCGTGGCAGCGTTTTATCTCATATGCACAAATAATATTATCAGCCTTATGAAATAAAGCATCAGTTGGTACCTAGTATTAAAACGGTAAAGCATTACTAAAGACTGACTTGATCAACATATTACTATGTAGGATTTCTTGTATTATTGTATCTAATCTAGTTCTAGAAATGTAGTCCCAAATCTAATTATCTTTAGAGGCGGGTTTCTTAAAAGTAAATAGTGGCTCAACAGAACCCAACCCAGGGCGTCTTTACTACTTTTGTACGAACTGCGAAAACATTTTAATTTACTTAACACTGTAAGAAATGTTAGGAATGTAATCGTTTGCAATTAACAATACGTCTTTTTACACTATTTACATTTTTATTGTC
Organism: Catocala nupta; assembly: GCA_963675205.1. NCBI lineage: Eukaryota > Metazoa > Arthropoda > Insecta > Lepidoptera > Erebidae > Catocala > Catocala nupta. The sequence goes on from OY776087.1 coordinate 22,502,817, forward strand.
TCAAAAGAAGTTAGTTATTTATATTGTATTAAGTTTGCCGAAATATAACGTAATTTTTATCTCCATTAGTTTCCACGTTAAAAGTCCGTTAAATAAACTAAGCTAATTTTGTAAGACACATTTGCTGTGAAACTTGAACCAGTCGGTAGTAAGTTTAATACTAGAGCGCCTTGATTTATTTCATCTACTAATACTAAATATCTGAAAGTAAGTTTATCTGAACTGACTGCCGGTTTTTACTGAACTTAATCAAATTTTGTAACTTTAACGGTAGAGTAGATTTAAATAACTTTTTAGCGAAGTGCTGCAAGAGCGTAGCCGGGTTTAAAAGTTTGCTTATTTATAAACTTTTCCATCGAATAAATGTCCAGTTCTATTGACATAATTATTGTACAGAAGTCTGATTACATTCAAGTCTCTTTTTTAATATCTGTGAGCTTAAAATGTATACGTTCTCATTTCTATTTTAATACATATTTCTTAAACGACATGTTACATAAGATGTAATTATTTCACACTCGTTAATCGCAATTTATTACCTTATTAATTAAATTGACATCCATATTAGTTAATGAGTCTATGGAAAATTTATCTTATCTCTGTTGACTGTGGATGATTGTGGATCAGTAGTTGTAGCGTGAGCATCAGATGCGCCGGGGGTTATCTCGGGTGTTGCTATGCTATCCAATGTATCATTTTCTATTTAATTATCTAAGAAAGATAAGCTATCGTGCTTACAACACTGCTGACATCCAACAACGACTGCAACTGTAAGCTTGTTTAAAAATATCCTCTACTTTACTGTTAGCCTATGTTGGTACTGGTTACTATGTTGGTCGAATCATTAAAGGCTAGCAAGTCTTTAATGATTCGACCCTTGTTTACTTAGGCCAAATGTTAATCAGGTTATTCTGTTAAAATTTGCCTTTGTTAACACGATCTTGTTATGAATTTTGGAAGATGATTACTATTTACTATGCCAGTATTAATTTTCATCTAGACTAGAGGTGAAGTGAAGGCCTTCGGTGAGCCCAGTTACTAGATAATTTATTCTAGGTCTCTTTGATAAAAGTTATGTGTTCAGACGTTTGACTTGTGTAGGTTAATGTTGTTCAACATAGTAATAAAAACATATTAATCAGTTCAAACACTGTCGAGCGCAGCCTTGACGATCGATACTTCAGCACGACCGATCAATGTGATCACGTGTGTAAAGTTGAGGAGGTCAGAGACAAGTCGTATTCTGAGATATATAGAGAAAGGAGATGATAAACTACGCATCGCAGCGATAAGGAAATTATTATAACTGAATTGTGTGAATACGCAATACTAACGAAAACCTTTATGACATCTGTTTTCTTAATACACTAATGAATTTGGACTGACTATATTACTGTTTTAATGTGTATTTTAGTGCACAAAATATTATAAGCAATAATCTTTATTTATTGCTTATTTGAAAGTGCATATGCACATAAAATGAATAATTGAAAACACCATTTAATTATCTGATCGATCTGTATACCCTTTAGCTGTGCTTATCATTGAGATCGAGTACATAGTAACACCTGGACATTCACATGACTTAATATCTTTGTCGTGTGTTGCATTGCACCGCAATTTATTTTCACACCACATGTGGGTCAATGCTAGAACACGTAACTGTATCCATTGCATATGAAGGGACACGCCTAGATTTTTCTATAATTAGAATATAATTGTGTCTTGGCCGTCTCGGATTATGCGAAAACGTTTCGATTCGAACGAAAATGGTAATGTGAAAGCAGCAAACTTCAAAGAACCTCTAAATTATCGAACCGTAACAAATATTTTTGAAGAACGATCCCGTATAATATTATGTGGACCAACGTGAACAGTTGATTCAAATTTATTCATTAAACCAATGAATACACATTGTATCGTGTGTTTTGTAAACCATTTTGCACGCGTTTCATTAATATCATCGTAATAAGTGCGTAGTCTTTCAAAGAGGACGCTCAAAAACTATAGGTATTATTGATATTATCATAAGTAACATAAAATAATATCAGTAATACCTATATATCTACCTATATATCAATAATACCTTTATAATCTGGTTTTGAAGTCGCAATCAATAGGTGACTGGTTGTTTCATAGATTTTAATCTTCATGTTAGTCATTAATATTGTGAAATGCGGTCTTGCACATTTTTGAGGGATGTTTTAGTCTTCATGTGAAAATTTACGTTGTACTAATATAGCCTGGATACCATGCGCAGTTCTGCGGTCGTCGGACGGTTTATGCAACTCTGGGCGAATGCACTCCCACCTCCCTCCCTAGGTCGTTCACCCTACCTTCCTACTACCGAGTAGATATATACATAGGTACAGATACTGCAATTTTAGTTTAAGCTTGAATGAGGCGTGTGGGTGTACCGCCGTTTGTTCCTCGCCGTCTGACATAAGTTGAAACTTCTCGAAATCATTCCTTTGCCTTGTATTTTAAGCATCTGTATCGCGAATCCTACCATTTCATGAACTTACACTTTTGTGTTATTTTATGCTTGCCATTAGTTTTCTTTAATAGTTTAAATACTTAATTTTCAACACATTTTCTTCATTCCTGTTACAATAATTTGACCAACCCAAAATTTATTATTTTGAATATAATAATATAGTTATATATTTTTATTTTGAAAATTGCAATATCAGTGATACAAAAGATGGTCAACACATGTGACGTCAATTGTGCATGTCCCTGAAGAATAATTTGGGATGTTAAAATGTAGAAATTTTATTCGCACAGTCAAAAGGAATTAAGCATTGTTGTTTCGTGGTAGTTCTGCAGTGGTAGAACCACTGTATCGTAGCATGCGATCATTTTAATCGTACCTCGTTGCAATTCGAATCTTATGCGTGTTGTAATAAAGCCACATTTGCATCAACACAAACACCCATATAATTTGCAGAAACGTATCCAGATCGCTTGGCCTAATTCAAAAATGCTGCTATATTGATTTTATACGAGCCAGATGCATTGTATGACAGGTCAATATTGTTTCATTATTAACACCGCTTTAGTTTTTGTTCATGTCTGTATTTAATTGTTGGATAACGAGACACAACATAATAATAAAAAGCCATTATGGTCCAATAAAAAAACTTTGAAGACGTTTTATGTATCACGTTCACCAACTATTCGAATGCTAAGAACGTATCATTAAACCTAATATTTATTTATATTCCGATTTCCAATAACTCCACACACCTGAGTACGACAAAATGAAAGTAATTAATATTGATGAATGAGGTCAACGACATTAAGTTCCCTTGACTTAAGGCACTACCGCATTAATGAACTTAAGGCAAAGTTCGAAAATAATGTCCTGAGTTGACCAACCATTTTATATTGCCTGAATATAAATTATGAAAATCACGTAGTGAACTTGCACAATTTAAAGGTAAATGATATCGGAAAATGAAGTTGCTTAGTTACGTTCATATCTGTGGACCTAGTTTCATTTACAGATAAACTAGATTCTAAAGCGTGTTGTAGAAGCCGTAGACTTGTTGTAACAATGTTTTTATCGCCTAATTACAGGTTTATCACATGAACGTATCCGTTAGCCAATACTGTTACATTTTTTATGTCGATGATTGAAGTATGAGATCTTATCTTTAGAATCAAGCTATATACGGTTTGTAAGCAATAATTTTTCATGTCCCCAATGTTCTCTATCAGCAATTTCTTGCCATTTTACTATGTTTTTCGAAGATTTCGTTTCGTTCTGACCATAAAACCTTCATAAATTTCATCAAACGTATAGATTACATGATTTTGTTTCAAAAGTTTGATTTATTTTGACAGATATTCGTTGTACCCTAGGGATGAGATTATTTTTTACCACATTGTCCGTTCCGAGAAAAGTGTACACGTTATCTTTCGTTTCCTGTTTCGGTCAAAAAGTGATTAGATAGAATTGGAAATGAAGAACTGATAAAAAAGAATGTCTAATAATATTTTATTGTGGTGTAATACAATACGTCCCTGTGCGGACTATCGTTGGTCTCATTCTGTACCGTTTTAAAATTCGTAATTGTCAGTCCAAATGGAAGTGCACCGTTGTTCACTCCAGAATCGCGGCTTAATGTATTCTACTGTTTTTGAAATATAAATCTTCCACGTGTTCTTATATCGAACCATTAGGTGATGTTTTTTTATACATCAGCTTCCTGACGATTACAAATGACTTATTATGTATAGAGGTATAATTACATATATGCAAATGGAAAATCGTGATTACACATTATTTATTTATATTCAAAGCTATTTTTAGTCTAACAACATAATAATACATAATATAATGCTAGACAACGGGTCTTACTTGCGATAAAGTATTTAAAAGGTAATAAATACCTATTATTAACGGCAATGGACAACGTCACTTGAGTCACGTAGCCAGTCTCAGCAGGCCCGAGGGGGTGGGGCCGGGTCGACGCACGGGCTTTCTGGCCCTAATTGCACAATAGCTGCAACTCGCGAAACGCACCGCAAATTTCACGAAACAACCCAGTTGTTGCGAACTGACCAATTAGCGACGCCATCTTAAAACACGCCATGCTAACCATCATAATTGCACCGATAACATCCAGAAACATAAAATGACACGTTCCAAGTGAAGAGTATTCGAGATCAAATGAAAAGTAAACTTCGCCTGAAGCTCACAAGCCGCATGTCACGTACCACAAACTTTAAGAAGTTTTCTAGTCACTCGAAAAAAGTTAGATACCGCTGAATCAATATTAAACGTTTGCCGTATCACGTAGGCATCAAAACTCGCTAGAATCATGACGAATCACACGATAGACAACGATCATTATTAATTTAGCCAAAGGCTCTAAGTACGAGGAAAAATATGTTGCTTTGTTGAATCACACTTATTAATAGATGTCGTTAAGGTAAACGTAAATTGTAATGTTACATAGTGCTGCAGTTGATTTAATTTGGCGCCAATTATAATTATGTAATTAGCATAACAATCACCGCATGAATAAATTAACCATCATGAATATGTTGCAGAAATTTTAGGTAGGATTGTTGCCTGATATTACATCAGATGATTGCGAATAATTGTAAAATCACGTAGTCATCGTTCGCGCATGCTCTGCCATTCAAATTCTCGTTTCACAGCGGTTCACGTTACTATCCTATAAGTCCTCATAGAGTGCACAACCTAACAAAGCCATTGATTATTTAGAGTCACATGCAGTTCGAATAACGTTGATTTAAAAGTTGTAATAAAGAAAATATTTTTATACAATTAATTTATAACAAGTGTTGATAGTCTGCTCCCAATTAAATTATGATATTATTGGTAAACAAACTATTTCCGTGAAATCCAGTAGCTGTGCTCGCATCGACAGGGTCCATTAGAGTCGGTGTAGTATTACGCGGCTAAATTGTGGAACAACGCGGCTTCAATAGTATCATGTGTCGAGAGCTCTACTGCCAACCGGTTGATGGATTGGCAAACTGAAGGTATTCATGCCGTGAACAATTCTGTTTATTGAGGCGAGTCCTCCACGTGTTTTATAGTCTGCCGGCTATTATTATAAGTCTTTTTTTATATAATTGGCTCGTTTGACCTTTTGTAATGGTTGAATATTTTTAAGAGGGATACTTCAAGGCACCTTTGTTACCCAATTTGTTCTGTTGGTCTCTTTCTAAATATTGTTACTTTTTAAATTTATACTTTAGTAATTTATACTTCCACTAGTTCTATTATGATTTGTCGCATTATTAATATTAATATAAGATATCAGAATTGAAACACTCAATTGATATCCTCTATTCTATGATTTCAATCACAAATATGTACTTAATAATTATGCAATAAAATTATGCAATGGCAACTGTAATAATTTTATTCCTAAAAGTGACTTTTACCCTAGTGTATACTTCAGTGAATCTTACTTGTAGATTTAATAAGAATTCATTTATCAATTTTTCAGTTTTACGTTTTTTTATAGTAAATAATGGTTTCTATTACAAAACGTACTGAAATTAAAATCATAATTGTATAAGAAGTCCATTTTGTAGGTCTCGTTTAATAGTATTAAAAGTCACTTGACATAATCGTTGCATATAGATAAGAAACTATAAATACGCACGATAATGTTTACCTGTACGTAATGAACAATAGCGTTTCTGGACTGAATAATTGAGTATTTGTACTTTTAGCGAATGTCCAACAGGAAATAACCTCGTCCAAATGTGTCGTGGTAGTTCATCGCCCTGTCGGGAGCTCGCGCCTCTTAAAATACGCTCTCCTGAACTTATTTAATCAATAACACGTACACTGTACTACATCAATGTACCACTCAATGCGTTTTGTATTTGTATATGTATGCAAATTTGTTTACCACACACTCATACCTAATTAATATTTATACTTATGCGCTATCACCCCTAGGATACTATTTATGATTCTCGTAATCGTTTTTTTATGAATGAGATGCCTTATCAAAGCTCTTAATATTCCATACCACAAGTCGGTGATAGATAAGACGTTTAATATATCGTGATCAGCGGCGCAGCGGACCTACCGGTGGTTCGTGAACTCGATTACATGTCGCGTGGCCGTCGAATGAACGCACCGGCTATCCTCAAAAATTTATCATGAGTCGGTATCGCGCGACTGTGTAATGTATGTGTTTAGGTGAGTCGCGTCACGAGTGCGCCGCCGCCGCCGCCGCGTATCATTCGCGCTACAGACTTCGTCGCTAGCGTACACCCCACGCGGCCACCCTACCGCCCCACGAACTAGCTATACCCGATCAGCTGTTCGCAGTATACACGCAAACCGGACCATTTTATTCGTTTACTTGTTTGACAACACGTCGTATTGAATTATCACATCATGGTAAGGATCAAGTGGTTTAGTGACTGTGATCAGTGAAAATAGTGAATGATGTACTCATATAAGTGCCTGTTTATATCATTTTGTGTTAAGATTTTAAAATCAGTAGGATCATTAACGCCATTAATATGGTTCTGTTATAAGTGAAAAAGCATTATCGAAGTCTATCGTCGACTGTTTTATAAACTGAAGTTTTCCATTAACTGCAGTGACGCGTAATATTGCATTCAATATTCACTAAACATTCTACTTACATAATATTGAGCCTACCTTCATTTTCTGACAATCGATCGCTTCCAAGAAACGTGTGGTGTCTATATAACTAGATGGCCTAGCGTTTGTTTATCGTGTGCGATTTGTAGCCACTTTTCAAGTTAGTTTTCAAGTGATTCACGCAGTTTTTCTTCGTTTAGTCGTATATAGATAAAGTTGCATTGAGTAGTCTTGTGCAGTGAATGCGTTTGCGCTGGATGTGTCAGTGTTGTTTGTGTGAGATCTGCTAAAATTAGCGGTCCCCGTCCCCCGCTGCACACCGGTTACATAACCATCGCCGGCCTTGACTCCCGCGCCGCACTTCTCGCTACTCGATTGGCAGACCGATCTGCTGATTCTTCTACTTGATTTAAACGCTCACAGAGATCTACACTTACTTGCATTGTCGGATCATAAACCACTAACTGCAATCGTTTACATTCATCTCTTTACAATAGTTCGGTTATACGGTTGAATTCTATCTACTTCTCAACCTGTAGTGGTTTGTTTGCGTGCAGACAGTATGGTCTCTTCAGTGACTTGCAGTATTAGTTTTTACTATACATTGTTTGAGCTCGCATGTTTAGTTAAACGCATGCATGGTGCTATGGTAATTTTATGACCCCACCACGACGCGATAGTTCGATATATTGTTGTATTAGTACCTACTTATCAGATGTTATCGTTTAAAGTTGCCATTATTATGTTTATCAATATCAGAGCTAATGTTGTTTAGAACATTTAAACTAGGACAAGGCATTGAAAGATTTAATCAATTGTACTTAAAAAATCTAACTAGTATTTCTTTAATGGAAAGTTTGCACCTGATATACATTTACGTATTTTCATTCACGTCTTTAGATAAATAAGCGGTTAGACTCTGCGTTTTCTTAGAATTTCCTTACTAATTCTAATGATTCAATTGATGCGGTTCAGTGATGTATGTTGTGACGTCTGTGGTCGACCTCGACCCTGGCAGATGTAGTTGGTGAAATGCGCTACCCATTGAACGGTATCACGGCCAAGGCCACTCTAACAGCTGTTCTTGTTTCTTTCTATCATGTATACTTACGCAATACCGACATCAACATCATTTACTTTATCTACTCTATCTAAATCTATGACAGATTTATTTTTCATGTTTTATAATGAGGGAACACGGCTAAAACGCAGTGTGCCGACATTAATCGTCTTATCGCCTAATTATATCATACAACCAACATGTTTGTTATATCTTAGATAAATCGTCTGCTACCTTGTGTGTTTAGTAAATCATGAATATATTTCGTACTTAGTTGGTAAAATGTAACACAACCTGTAGACAGTTTCGTTTTAAACGATGTATCGGTATCCGGATAGGCCAAAAAAGTTTTCTCGTAGTTTAAAAGTTCCGCCTAAAATACATGCTCCTAACCAAGCATAAATTTGTCTATAGATATTTATAAATAGCAGAACGTATCTCCCACAAAAGTTTTGTTAGTTCACCTCTCGACATCTATAAGTCCAAACTTATAGATTCTATTTTTGAGGTGCACCAGAGTGGAGGTGGTATTTCTTTGGTGCGTGGTCGTATAAGACGATGTATCGAAATCACAACTCTGCAATCGATAGGGAACGGACCTCGTGGCTGTGATGCGCGCGCAACCATCCCTTCGCGCTCTCCTGGTGAATGGCCGGTTTAGAAAACAAGGGGGCTGATCGAGTGGGTGAGTGCAAGGTCGTTAGCAAGGCCGCACTTACTACCATCAATATATCTCCCTCTACTATTTACTTGTCACATCCATTCGTCTCTTTCACTCCAATTCAGTTTCAGAAACACGCGTAAGTGCAAAATCCAAATAAAACAAACCATTTTCACGATGTGTCTGGCTTTGAAGCGTCTGTCTCAGTGATATTTTGATATAACGTGATAATGCACTAATAGCGCTTGACCAATACTGATAAAAGAATATTATAAGATAAACGCACACATACGAAAAATAAATTATGATCAAATACAAATTAGAAGATTTGATTCTTTAGTTTATTTTCTTAGTGCACTGGATTTGCGAATGTTATTGGTCTGTTCAAGCCAACGTTGAGTATGTGCCTCGTCTTTACTCCAGCCTTGTGGTGCTGTTTTAGACTCTTCTTTCGCCGTCCTAGAAGTTTGATGATAACTTATTACTGTCCAATTATTGTTTGTTGTCCATTTTTGTTGCCAATTTGTCACTATTATTTCACCGACTTAAATGCCGTTTCGAGATTTGGATCACCATAAATATTTATGAAATTGTGTTTTTGCTCACTGTAATACAATTAACGTTCCTATTGAGCGTTCCTCTGCACGGAAACAGATTAGTTAATTTAGCACTATCGCAAATGAACACTATATATGTAATTTTCCGTTGCAGGCGTTATTTATAGTGTCAATGAAAACTTGAACCGTGACTATTGTCAACAATATTTTATCTTATTTATTTGCGTATCAGTATCAGTGTTGATTTTGATATCATTGACGCAAATGTGTCCCACAGGGCCAATGAGCCAATCCTTAGGTTATCTGTGATGGGATGTTCATTAATTAGTCCTAATATGTAGAATTATAGTAATGGCCGCGATGGAGCTAGTTATATATTATCTCATTATCAGGTATCGCTTCAGTTTGTCAAACGGGATCTAGTCGTGTTTCAGTGCACACGCGTTGATTGATTGTCGTCTCGTCTCAATGTCTCGCGAGCTCTTGTTTCCTTCCTCAACCTGTGTTAATCATTGTATAAGCTAAATAATTACGTTAATTACACAAGCCTTTAGTTTCTGGACAACATATGAGATGTAAATTGCTGAACGGTTTTCCTATAAATTTAAATAAGGTACGCATACAAATTATTATTCTAGACGTTCCATTCCATCAGACATTATATCATCAGCTGTTAATAATCAGCTGTTTCATTGAATTTATAATTTAATTTTTTGTAAGTTTCTTATACCTACTGAAATATGACAATAAATTAAATCGCTTTAGATATTTACTTTTGATTCCACATTAAGCAATCAAAGATAATTATATCATGACCGTGTGAATTTTTGTGTCATATTTATGTTTTGTTTTCTACATTATTTTATTTACCTACCAGTTGTTTTGTGCTGATATTTATGTCTATTCGTTACATAAAAGCAGAAACACATTAGTCTTTGTAGAATATTTATGTCAATTGACATGTAGTCTAGATGTGCAACAAATTAGCGTTTATCCATATGTTCTATTACGTGTGAGTGAAGCATCGGGCTCGACGATTCTTTGGCCTTGAATATTGTTGACTGATTACTCGCTATTGTATATCTTACGCCGCGACGCCAATATGTTCTAACTATTGCTCTTGTATCGCACGATACTCACCCCTCCCCACCGCTAAACATGTACACAAAACCGATTAACACTGGAATGTTTGAATCTCTCTTGACTAATGACCGTGCAGTTTACATTATAGTCTATTATACAGAGGCACTTGTATGACGTACCTGATTTATGTGTGTACGTAAAGGCGGTAGACCATGACACCTAATAATGTACACGACATTATGAAACGCGCAAGTTTATGCCGGCACGGGCATCGCTTGTTATCATGTAGCGTCTGTTCACAGTGGCATCGAGTGCAAAGATGAGGTGTTCGCCGCACACCAAGTGCAGCACGCCGATCTGAAGCCCGTGGTGGCACCGATCGCGCCCGTGCCTGCGCCAGTGCCCAACGAACCACCGGCCAACGGCGCCATAGTCGACATCATAGCACCCGAGGAGGAACGTCCTATACCCGTCACAGAACTTATATTCGCTCCGCGAAAGAAAGAAATGAACAAAGGCTTTCTCATGTTCTCCCAAGACGAGGGATATACAAGTGAGTGGCACTCGAACTTCCACAGCTTAGGTATTCGTTGTTGCTTTACTGAATGTTTTTTATCATGGTGTAACATTTAACACGTATTAATTTTGATATTGTTAACAGTGCTTAAAGACGAGCCGGAAGATCTGACACACTTGGCACCTACAGCTGGCGATGCTTGTATCCCTCTAGAGAACAGTCCGTTCGACATGTTCGATGAATTTATTCTGAGCGATAACTATTGTAGTCTACTGGGCGATGATTTGGCTAACGGATCACCAGTAGATTCCTTAACACCAGATTCCTTATTACTGTCTTCGCCGGAACCACAGGTGCTTATGCGTATTATCATATATTGCATTCCTTCAATGTATTTATTATTGTGTATTGTGCATTTCTAACAAAGTACCTTTTGCAGGAAAACGATTCGTCATGTGAACAATCGTCATTACTGACAGAACTGTCACTTGACGCGTTCGACAGCAATAGGTCGGATAATGACATTGACGATGGGAACTCACCGTTTATTCCGACGAGTGATGAACTGCCGGTCTTGGAGCCGGCAGTTATGTGGGGGGCTCTGCCAGACAGTGTCAGTCTAGCGAGACCCCAGCCCACTGAGACTCAGACGCCATCGTCAGCACCAGCGCTACAGCGCTTGCTGACGGCGTCAACCACAGGACCACCGCCACAGGATCTCATTACAAATATATACTCAGACCCAGGTTAATATACTACCACGACACATTATATAGTATATTTAATACTAAATGAACATAAAATTAAAAAAATACTTTGCCAACAGGTCTAATACCAAGCAGAAGTGTTGCATCATGGGATACAGGTGTAAAAAGAGTGATGAAACAAGAACAGGAGCCATGCGCGAAGCGCGTAAAGAGGAGTCCTTCACCACCGCAGCCAGCGCCGGCAAGCAATCCTTCTTCCAGCGTCCTCATGAACCTCCTGGTGAGCGGCTGCGACGTCGACGCCGGCTACATCTGCATGGTGCAGTGCCGGCCCCGACATAAAGCGAAGGCTTGAGGCCCATAAACAAATAGACTGTGATAATGCGCGTCCAGTGTTCAGTCAATCGCCTGTTAAACTATTTCAGTGCTATCTCACAGACTTCTCGTCGGAATTTAATACGAATTAATGTTAAGTACAGTGCCGTCGATACTTGTGATATTACCGTATACATGCATATATGTACCAGTATCTGACTGAAAGTCGCATCAAACTTGTAATCGGAGTCCTATGAGACAATAAGCGTCGGGAGCCAGATTAAAGTCTGAAAGGCAGGCCAATTTAACCGTCAGGCGGCCAGTCGAAGGGACTTAGTGCTAGGGCTGGTTAGTTTAGTTAATCTTCCACAGTGTTGCAATCTCGTGCTTGCGCCGCAGGGCGTTACCAGAATTAGTTAGATTAGGTATACTTACGCTTTAGTTGGTGAATTGAAGCAATCGATTGTTATTGTTGACTTTAGTGCTTAAGTTAAACGTGCGCATATCGTGTTGGTTATGTGATGATCGGTCGAATCGTTCCTAGATTACTTAGTTACCGTGAGCCCCTGCCGCGAGCTGGGGCACGCCGCGCACTGCGTCTTATGTTCATAGTTCGAACCGAGTCAATATTAATAGTTTTAATATGATCCCTGTACTCAGAGGTTATCGCTATTTATTCGTTATTGTAAGTTACGTTTAGTTGATTATGTCTAACATTATTTTGTACATCGATATAGAGTTAGAACTCGTACGACTTTAGTCAGACCATGTTTTAGAAGTATTGTTCAGATCGTTATGTATTTTATTCAAAGTTTATTGTAGAGTGATGTAGTCCCGGGCAGCAGTTAGGTGATGCGACGGTCGATAGATGTCTACACGATTTCCACTGCCAAATGATACAAAGTACAACTTAGAACAAAATGTAATTGTGTTGTATTAAGGGGGCCATTTATTGTCCAACATGTTAACCGACTGGATTGGAAGTAGCAGTTATGCGTCGGCTAACAAATCGGTCAATGAACTGCCGCAAGTATGGTCTTATGTTCGTCTCTTATGGAACATTTGGATGCCTTTACATTTAAAGAGAGCGTGTAATGTATTTATTAGGTAAAAGTCATGAAACGATGAAAGTTATACTAAGCAATCACGATATACTCGAAATTTAGATTTAATGTGCTTGGCAGTCGTCATCACAACATGAATATAATCAAAATTAAAAGACGTAAACGTAGATATCATAAACTTATCATCGTTGTTATTTTAATAAAATTTTAGTATGTATATGGGCGAGGTGTATCTAGAGAGTTATTTATTTTTCTTGAGAGGAATAAATATTGTGAAGTTGGCAGAAAATATCTGATAATAAAAGAGACAAAAAAAGAAATGTTCTGATAAAAAGGTGCACGTTTTATTATCCCACCATTTCCCTCATTCCTGTGAGTATTAGTTTTTATTGACGTTGAAACACTATTTATATTCACAATATATGCATGCAAACAAAAATTTCAAATGAAGTTCATGAATATAATTTTCTTACCTTCAAAACGTAATAGGTAAAATTCGAATAGAAAAATTTATTTTCGCATTGGAAACTACTATAGAATTGATGTAAATTTGATGTGGAAAATTTTTTGAATATTTGCTCAGTAGTGTGTGAAACATTCGGGATAGTTTATTTGTGTTTACGTTTTGTGGCCAGACTATAGATAAACATCATTTACGTCATAACCCTATCGGTATTCATAGGCCTTTTGTGATATTTACTACAAATACATTTTACAATGAAATGGCAATATGTATTTCTTACGAACTTAAGTTTTACGAAATATACAGGTCGAAAGGGCCCAAAACATTGGATATTTTTGGACGATTTGACCAAAGACACGACCTTCCAATACCAAACGAACCGTAGACAAAAATGTATTTAAAAAAAATGTCGTCTTTCGACCTTAGTGACAGACTATGCATAAAATAAGAACCGAATTGAACCCATATATTCTGGTTTTAATAGAAAATTTATGCAGATAAATTTGAATACAAACAAGTAATTTCTATTACGTTCGTGACTACTTCTTGATCAGAAACTAAGCACGTGGTCATTGTGGATTCACCTATAAATAATTATATAACAAGCATTAACCGGTTCACAATACTAATACCTGTTTATGTGTAAAACAACTTCATAGTCGAAGCTAAGTTTTTTATGTTCTCTGCTAGATTAAGGTAAACAATGACGCTGTGTGATCTTAAACTAAACTTTGTATACACATTTTCAGTTAAAACGTACTAAAAGTTAAAAGCGTCATCTCAAGTATTTTATTTTGTAACACGAGTTAGAGTGCTTGGTCTCTAACTCACTTCCCTGATTATTGCAACAACACGTTAGAGTGCAGAAGTTTAATATTTGGTACATGCCATCATTTTTATGACGCTATTGCTTAAATAATATTGCACTCAAACGTCGTTCCAGTAATCGCCTGGTTCAGTTCGAGTAAGTTATACCTATACATAAAAAAATCTTTGGATATCTCCTTTAGTAGCTAGGGCTTAATAACTCAATGTCATGAATAGGTATTTTTGTCAAACATTTGGCTTACCTATCTTAAGTTTCCTAAAAGTATAATAAAATTTGGAGCATTGATTACTCGACAATCTGTAAAACCGTTCACAATTATCAAAAGAGAATCAATTCGTAAGCTGTATTAGGTAGTAGATAAATAATAACCAACGAGCCGCTAAATAAATAAGAGGTTACATACATTGCATAATTTGAGTCAATCAGCCAGAATCCAGATAAAAGAAAAAGCATTGTATCTGTACCCCAGCGACTTAGCCACTAAAGTAGGTACAGCATTACAGTGTCACTACCCACCAATGCATACTATAATTTCGAATCATATAATATACGTATTGTAAGTTAAAGATCCCAAAGCACATCGTCATGTTATTAGAAACCAGAATAGGCGTTACAACTTGTCACAGGCGAGTGGATAATGTTTTCTATTTTTTGAATATGTATGGTAGTTATTTAAAACGCGTAATGGATTCCACCCAGAGACGTTCAATATATTTAACCCTAATTGTATTTAATAGGTATAGGAAAACGCATGTTAAATAAAGAAAATACTACATACTGAGTATGACTACATATTATTAATTACAGACAATAAATGACGATAAGGGTTGATAATCATGACAAAATAAGATAGAAATCAAACATAAATTTAAAAATACATAATTATCTTATCTGTCAACATCATAGATATTTTTAATATAAGGCTTCATTCACACGTACCACAACCACACCACATCGACGCGGCAAAAGGTGACCGAGTAGTGGTTACGTGTGATTAATGTCGCTGCAGCTTTTTGCAGTTAGATTGTGGTTCCTACAAAATGTGGATGTGGTTGAGTTGTCATTAGTAGTTGCGATGTGGTTGCGACGACGCAATGATGCTCATGAGTGCAGACAGACATTTCGATACCGGTTTTTGTTGAGGAAACACGTCTTTACTGAACAAACTCATAGAATTCGAAGAAGAAATATTGTTGGTGCTATCCTTGTTATGGATTTTATTACGAAGACGATGACGTCAGTGGTGTCGATGCGTCGACGCAGCGTTGTGTATGCGATGTGGTCGGACGCTAGTTCGCGGTGTCGCTGGTGGTTGCGTTGTGATTGCGATATGGTCGGTATCGCCCACATGGTCTATAATGACGGCAAAATGTGGTCCGTGTAAATTCTACTATTTTTTTTTCAATACAATATTTCGCCCGTCCACGTGGTGTGGTTGAGCTTGTGTACGTTGAAACAAGCTTATCAATATCTTACTATACAAAAATGATAAGAAACCAGGAAGAGATGTTTCTTGCCCGAACAGAGCATTTTTCTGATAAACCTTAAATCTGCCTACATTTTTTATATAATTATCTAGTTTTGTGCGAGTGTATCTAATATAAACTTTGAACATAAAATCAGTATTTGTCCCGACTTAAATATATCATAATAAATATAACATCAAAATAATCCGTACGTCATAATATTTATAAAAGAAACTGACTTGACTACCAAATCTCTAAGGAATTTTATTCTAGCAGAAACGAGTGTATTGCTCACAAGTTAAATTGTTGGATAAGATTTTCTCTAGACGAAATTGTTTGTGGAAATCTTAGGCAATAAGTAAAAGGGAAAATCCGTTGTAAGCCGACCCCAGAGTGTTATGGCCGTCCACAGATAGCGTACTGGTATAAAACGGCTGTTGACGCCGATATTTCGGGACTCGCGTTATTTTTTTCATGACCCATTTTACTTTACGCATTTGAAATTTCACTAAAATTTGTGACACTCCGATGGCCCATGTCCGATGATAACGTGCCGAATGGCATGTGTTTTTTGCATTTTGTGCAATGCAATAGCTGTCTAGATAGGCAAATGTGTAAATATATTTTACTTTAAGGGTAAAAGTATACCGTAAAAAAAAGAGAGCCATGCCTGAAGTCTTTAGGGCGTTTTTCGAGGAGGAATGCAATGACAAAATAACTTTAAATGCGGGGGCCAATTGAAATATTAGCTGGCACCACTAGATTTAGCCAGTTGATATATTTGGTTTGATTATCTTTATAATAAAAAAATCTATACATAAGCTATATTCAAACCGGTACCTATTATCTAAACCAATTTTTAGTGACACACTCAATTAACAAAACAAATATATTATTAGCGTAGGAAAATAGAGATTAAACATGTAAATTTCGCTTAATCAAAATTCCTATCTCCTTATTTGCTGTGAGTGTATTATACACATAAATACCTTAATACACTTTGTATGATAACGCATGCAATTAATTAAGAGCTGCTATTAGCACAATGTGACAAGAAGCATTACATCAGTAATGACATGGCATAGCTAAGTTATGCTATACCGGTATATTATAGCAAAAAATATCTCAGTTGTAGAGGAGTCCCCTAGACCAGTGCGGTATCAGCCTGATATACCATGATTTATTTCAACAAGCATCTTAGCAAGCGATATGTCATAGTCTATAAGTTATGAGGTACGTGATAGGCCAGCTTAATAATGATCTCTCGTAAACCCCGGATAGGGCAAGTATCCCTGAGGATAGGATAAGCCCCGACAATGTAACGGATGCTCCAATTATTGTCAGTGCGGGCTAGTGTTTGCCTTACCCTAATATAGCGGCCTTCATTAAAACAAATGATACTACTTTGTTTACTTTAGATAAACTATGTATCAGTGTGATTAGAACATGAACAAGTAGCATTGTTATTATTTTTACTCTATTATCTAATTTCGTCACTTTTGTCAGTATGTTGTGAAACACGTCTTTATTGTTTATGTTGTCTATGGAAAGTTTCAACACACTTGTTTAATTACATCTAATGATGGAAGAAATTATTTGGAAATGAGACTTTAATTTGTTTGATTTATCCGTGATAATGTTACACGTTTGTAACCCGCATGTAGCTGTCATATTCGATGACAGCCCGAGCGTATTACCCGCTTTATATTTAACGTGGTCATAAACACTACCTTATAGACTTTCTGGTTTTTACGACGAAGCCAGCAATTACAGTAAAAATAAAATTGGCTTCTGTTATGAGAACATATGCTTCCAGTCTTGTATATGAGCTCATCATACGACGTTATGGACCTGAGCGATAAATTCAGCATGAAATCGTAAACTGGTCATGTCTTGTGATGCCTTAAGAGTAATTAGCTAATACCAACAACAGCAGTAAAACACTACAGTAATAAAACAGTAATATTATAACTCTCCAAATGACTGACGTAACTACTGAAATTGCTCTGACGAATTCAAGGAACATAATTATTTTTTATTAGAATTGTCGATTAGGTTATATTCAACAGACTTAAATAAATAATTTATTATTTGTAAAGATGCATCTACTAATTTACCACAAGGTACGCAGGAGCTTCAAGCTTTTGTTAAAAGAGCACCAGCAATGAAAGTACGACTATTCTATTTCGTTATCATTAAAAATTATGAACTAATTTATCAAATCGATAACATGTATATTATGGTATAATCCCACACCAATGCGTACTTCCCAAAGATACAAAATGTTTCTAACAAATCGAGTTCGACGCGACTACACCGGCAAGCATAAATCTCTATAGAATCTATGAATCTGTCCAACTAGACAATTTATTAAATTTAAAGAGCAAATACAATGTTCTAACGGTTGAAACACCCGCATCGTATACGTAACGCTTATTAAAATGATATAAAGGAACCATGAACAGTGACAAACAAGTCGTTTGTCGCATGCACTTATGTTAGTAGGTTAATTTAGTAAGTATTTTATTCATCGACCGTACGCCATTCTTCACCGCAATGCACCAACGTGACTGAATGAAATTATACTTAAACACCCTGATTTTTAAACACGACAGGTTTTTATATAACGCCTCGTTTATCCAGTCTCTAGGTGGACTAGAAATTAAATTATTGCGGTAACATTTTTTTTAATACAGTTACGTCTTGCTTCATAGCTCAGATGATGGCAAAAACTCACATGCCAATACAACACGACATTAAGTTAACAGATTTACGTATAATGCTGTAGTTCTCTGATTATCCTTTAAAGCAGGCATTCGTGATGTTATGTAGTTTCACAAACGCAAGTGATGTAATTCTTCCATATAAGCTTTAGAGTCAGCTCAATATCAAACATTCCTTAATTAAAGGAGATAACATGAGCGCTCAAGGATTGTAGGTATCTGCTAATAGCGATTCAGCTCTATATTCTAAGTATAAATCATGCTATACGTGATGTATATACATATTAACTAAAATAGGTCGTCATCCGCCTACGTGGTGACTACACGGTCAGATGGTAAATTACGTGTATTGTTTGCCAGGCCAGTGTTTGCATAACAAAACTAGGGATTTGTCTAAATTTTACTTATGCACTTCGCAAAGTACGTAAATTATGGTAGACTGTTCGTCTTAGTGTTTCAAAGTCAAGGTTGAAGCTAATACTCTCGACATTTCCGTTGTTAATCGTGCACCTTTTTATATTTATACTAAAACCTATAGATGCGCGCATTTGCTGTATACCTGGTCGCGCATTACTAATCACTGCTATCGTTGCATAACTACTCTTACAATCTATTTATATGGCACTAATATGTTTCTTTATGCGTTTACAGGATCTGCAGCAGCAGTTACCGCAGTCAACTCCCCAACAGCTGCACCCTAACTTCCAGATGATTAGGAATCAACAACCTATCGCCCCCATGGCTACGAATAGGAATAATATTCCAATATCCGTAATAAACATCTTACAAGGGGTCCCCAACAAGCAGATCATTCGTACCAACCCGCAAATCATGCACACAAGCATGACTTCAAGCCCGATGTCCCCTTTAAGCCTGAATGTCAGCCCTATGTACTCCTTGCCTTCCAGCCCGAATAGCTACAACAGTCCTGCAATAAGCCCGGCTCTAAGGGAACGTGTAATGAGCCCTTACACTCCTCAATCCCTATCGCCCGTTGGCAAATTCCAACAGTACAGTCCAGGAAGCAGACTGATGTCACCGGTAGGTGTGATGCAGGGCTGTGATCCCTACCTCACTAACAAGATGCAGCCGAGCCCAGGCTTTCTGCAGACGCCAGAGATTCAACTGGAGCCTATGAGCACGAATGACTTCTGGACCGAGTCTGACATGATGCAAGGCACCAGTGACTTGCTCACAGCCTTAGACGATGTTAAGTTAGTTTAGTGTCTAAGTTTAAGTATACGTTAGCACGAAGAGGATGAATGCGAAGTGA
Organism: Catocala nupta; assembly: GCA_963675205.1. Taxonomy (NCBI): domain Eukaryota; kingdom Metazoa; phylum Arthropoda; class Insecta; order Lepidoptera; family Erebidae; genus Catocala; species Catocala nupta. Next base: position 22,522,649 of record OY776087.1, read on the forward strand.
TTTCTATATTTCCCTTGGAACAGTTGTGGAACGATTGAATGCTGCACTTTAAACATTTTATTTCTTCCAAACTCGAAGGTAATGCTCGAGAATTCAGTTCTTCACACAAACATTCCAATTGAAATGTTACTTGAATATTTGTTCTGTTGGAAATCACTCGAATGTATGCAGGGTCGCAAACAACAGTAACAATGAAGCCAAAGGGATTCCATGCAATATTTTCGTTTGTGCCACTTTTAAACTTTTTTATTTCATAATTGCTTGTTTTAGCGCCATTGTACAGATTCTAAGCACGAATTGTTATTGTATGTATTTCGTTGTCGTGTGGAGTCCTAGGCAATGCAACGATGTGACTTAGTTTATATAGATAATATATTGTGTATGACGTTTAGATGCCTACCATGTATTTTGTCTAAGTGTGATTGTTGGAACTGTAAAGTAGATTTAGTATATCTTTACACCACACGAAAAATGTTTGCGGGAATAAATCAGGACAAGATTAAGGCCACATATATTATAATAAGTGAGGTTAATCATTATGTTTCTCTTTTTAAACTGTACATTGCTACCCAATATCGTTCACTTTATTTATATATCAGATGCAAGTAAAATTGCAATAACTTTATTTCTAAATACCTTCTGTATGGTACCGCAATTCTGTGCATGGCTGCGATATTAGTCGCTGTAATCACAACAGTAAACATGATATCTCATTACTGCAATTTCTACTTGTATGATATCGCATGCCTGTAATGTAACTTTCGGTATATTGCACCTGTGGTGTTAATTATTAATATAAGCCAAAATAATTAAGATAAATAATTTGATACGATATTTTATACAAGATATATTTGTGCAACAAATGCGTATATCACACCAATATTGAAACCCCAATATAAAAAGTGATATGACGTTTTTACTATTACTAACCTTTTAGATTATCTCTCTCTCTTGTTCAGTTCGCATGTTAGTTGCTAGAAATATCTTTAAAATAAAATTGGATAATGGTTATAATAATGTTAACATTATAATTTTGTATTAATCGGTATAGCATTCATTTATTATTCTTTAATAACAATTCTCAATGTTGTTACGGCTAAGTGAAAAATAGAAGAAGCTATGTAATTTTTAATTAATATTTTATGATCAAATCGTATACTCATTTAGAAAATAAGTGATCATATTTTTGTTAAACGCAGCCCTTTTCAATTGCCGTCATATCATTACAGAATATACTATTTATTTGCACGACCACTGCCTTTGTGTCACGTTATGTTGAAGCGTATGTGACTGTAGGGGTTGGACCTTACTAAGCAGCATGTATTACAGTGACAATACCTCCATGTTGGTCCTTTAGCTAGCTCTAATATATTATATTACAAAACCAACATCGAAACAAGACTTTAAAAAATAATTACTAATCATTACATTTTAGTAATACACCACTCGCCAATATGGCTTGGTAATGCATTTCAACTGAATATATTACGATGTACGTTCGTGCAATGCAGTCAGGTTCAACCCTTGAACCGTTTGTTTTCGATAGGTGCCTATTTATCCACGCACACTCGAATAAATGATATTTATGTTTGTTAAATGACAAGTAAGATAGTCAAGAGTCATGCACTATTTAATGGAGGATTGAAATGTACAAAAAATATCCACAGCGATAATATATTAAGATAATGGAAGCCATCTGATTCATGTTCATACTTGTCGATAAATAGAGCATGACTAAGTAATCAGTTTTAAGCAGTGTCACCCTTATTAGAAGCCATTCATTGGCGAACATGTTTATCTTGTCGGTTGGCAATTCAGACAATGAATTGCCAATTAGTATAAAATAAGTTTACCTAAAAAGTTTGTCTATGTTTGTGTCACATACCGAACACGCTAAGTACAATCAATAATCTTCTATCATTATATAAATAATGCAATTATTTTCTTATAATTTAAATCTCGATAGATTATTTAAATAAAATATTTAGCTTTTAAACTAGAAGTAAGAGGGATTGTTATAGATTGACGACCACGCCGGTTGAAATGAAATTGATTTATATCATTAAAATTATTATTATGTCTACAAATTTAACTTAATTATCGAGTTTTCATACGAATTAAAGGTTTATATAAATTGTTATAATACGATATATATTACAGTAATTTTAATTAGATGTACGATTTCGCTTGTAAGAGTAATCTGATACAAACTTACTGCCAATAAATTTTTAACACACGTTCATAAGTTTATTATGTCTGTCTGTATTGTCCCACTGTTGGGCAACAGGTTCCTTTTTCTTTTCACACATTAAGTTGTTACTGTAAAAAATGTGTCATCCTTCTTTCAATCAATGTGCCATAGAATTTGTATACTTCAGTAATGTTTACAAATTCTTCAGCTGTTTCCTTCATACTAAAACGTCCATCTTGTCAAAGATTAACACCAAGATTATATGAATATTAAATTGTAAATATAAATCAAATTGTTTTATATATTTAGAGAATAAATAACTGTCAATGAATTTGATTGTTTTTCTTCCTGTTTTTCTAGTGCCTTGTAGTGTGGGAGGTTATTTATAATTTTCTTACTGTCGACTCTGGAACTATGCCCAGTAAATGGCAAAAGGCTCGTCCTTTATTCTAAATGCCATCAAAAATAAATTATTTTAAATATGACTAGCATACCTATAATCTCCACATTTACAGTAAGACTTATAAACAATGTCCATCGCATAGAAAAAGAATAGACCCGTAAGAATTATCTGTGGATCGTACAAATATTTGGAACGTTATGCAAATTATGTAAACTTGGCATCCGCACAAACCCGTTGGCTACGTCATATTTTTAAATGAGACCTAAAATATAAATAATATAAGTTAAGCAACGAGGTATAGTCGTAGTCAGTATTTTAATATACTTAGGGCTGATTTTTCAATCGTCAAATAACTTTTATCTGGGGAATATGTTTGACGTTTTGACAGCTTTTGTATAGAAAATATGTCATACCGCCATATTTATTCTTCAGATTAAAAGTTATCTGACGATTGAAAAACCGGCCTTTAGGTAAGTAAATTATCTGGAGCAACTAACACTTGCTAAGTACGTTGCAGATTCACCTCTCTTACATAAAACTATATCAGTTCTGACCTATCTTCTAGTAAATTGAAGAAATTTTTAACTAGCTGACACGACATACGTTAGTGACAATCTTTAAATAAAAGATAACTAAAGAGTCTTCGCACCTAAAAAGTTAATGCGAAATAAACAATATTTCATTTCATGTGTAGGTAATATTGCTATATAGTAAATAGAAACGCCTACAAAATAGATACCTACATAGAAATGATAACGCTATCGTAGACAAGTCAAATATCGTTTAATTTCATACATTTTTATAGCCAATTTATTGATAGTCATCTTGTCTAGACTGCGTGTGCTTTAACATTGACGAATACTTAAATTATCTGTCGCATGGAACAACAACTACTACAAAACAAGTACTAGAACCACAGATAATTTAATACTAAACTAGTAACTAGAACGAATTTACCTTAAACTTTAACAAGTGAGAAACGGCAATGAATTGCCGTAAATCTTAGATCGAAAAAATGGTTCAAGTAGGTAATATGCAAAGGTCACGTGATGCCACGTGCCACGGTCAGATGTTACAGGTCATAGTCATTTCGGGGGTACCTATATCGACTATGCTGAGTAATGGCGTTGACTGCGAGTTTCTAGCTCTTACGGTTTTTGAGTTGAAAGTTGTATAATAGACAGACGGACGGACAAAGCTGTTGTATAAGAGTTTATTCGAACTCTAAAAAGGGCTCCAAGGTAACGACTATTTCCCCTTCAGTTATAGCAAGCCATCGGTAGTCAAACAATTTTTTAATAATTTATTGCCTACTTTAAATGCCTGCAAATAATAAAAGCTGCCCTACTACTAGAAAACAAGCCTCTTCTAGTGTGAAAATGGTTAGGCCATAGTTCACCACGCTCTGGCCCAGTGCGGGTTGGCCGACTTCACATATCTTTAAATACTTTATGGAGAACTATCAGACATGCAAGTTACTTTGCAATGTTTTCCTTCACCGTTAAAGTAAGTTTATAATAAACTATTTAATACGCACATAACTTCAAAAAGTCAGAGGTGTGCCTTGGGATCGAACTCGAGACCTTTGCGTAGCAATCCAAATATGTAAATATTTATTTTTGTACATAAGCTACTAATATTACAAACATCACGCATTCAGGTATCTCGGTGGCGCAGCGGTAGCAACTAATTGTACTGAAATGATTCGAGTTCGATTCCCGGATCAGGCAGTGTTATTAGGTAGATATTTCGTAATCGTGAATGTAATAAATTTCTGTCTATCTAATTAAGTATTAATATGTTTGTACGTACTATTCTTAATTACTACTACATCGACTGGCGATTTGAAGAATAATGAGCTATAGGTAGGTACATTATAACCACTGGACTACCTTCAATTCTACCTTGTTATGTTCTTATTGAGGAAGGTTATAGGCTATATAATATCAAGCTAGGACCGCATGGAGCATAGCAGTTATCACAAAGAAAACAGAAAAATCTTATATATAAAATTCTCGTATCACAATGTTCGTTCCCGTATTCCTCCGAAACGGCTTGACCGATTCTCATGAAATTTTGTGAGCATATTGAGTAGGTCTGAGAATCGGCCAACATCTATTTTTCAAACCCCTTAGTGATAAGGGTTGTCCACCCGTAAATTTTTTTTAAATCTTTTGGTCAAAACATTTTTTTATGGCAAAACAACGTTTGCCGGGACAGCTAGTAAAAGTATATATGTATGTTTATCCATTGTCTAGTACCCATAGTACAAGCTCTGCTCAATTTGGGCTAGATGGTGTCGTGTGTATGTGATAATATATTATTATTATTATTATACATTTATTCACTACTAACCAATAAAAAATAAATTTTTAAATATATAATTATAAAAAAAAACACATTTAAAAATATAAAAATTATAGAGGCCCACCGGCATCGAGACAAGGTCCAAGCTGTCGGTGGTTAGGGGTCCAGAGAGAGGAACCTTCTCCTTATTATTATGTTTCTCTTATCACAGGTACTTTCTAACATATTATATTAGAAAATACCTGGCCCTATGGGAGGCTTACACGGAGACATGGGTCCAACGTGAAGAGGCCTTACAGAACATGAAACCGCTGGGAAGAGCTAGTAAGTACTAACTATTTAATAATCTTAAACAGGATAATTGGCTTGCTTGCCTTGCGTAGGAAAAGACTAAAAGGAGTGCATTTAGTACATACAGGTTAACCAAGGTATACCTATAGCTCTAGGTTTTGCCCGCGGCTTGGCTCGCTTGGGTACCTACAGCACTTTTTTCTACATGAAAAGTACCTTGTCTTTGTACCCCAGGCAACGTGTAGGTATGCGAAATTTCATGATGATCGGTCAAGTAGCTTAGGCGTGAAAGCGTCACAAATAAACAAACCCACTTTCGCATTTATAATATTAAGTTAGTGTTATAGGGGTAGTGTTATTGGTAGGCTTTTGACCGACAGTCGGCCATTATGGACTTATAAGTATAGGGGATTGAGGTTAAGGGTGTATGACAAAATATGATGCATTGATATTATGGACAAAGATTGTATTAGATACATTATTGTATTCTAAAAGTAAATGAATTACTGCACTTGGTATAATATCTATGGAACTAATAACCGCCTATTTAGAAAAATCAGACAGGGCTATCTAGTCATAGTCCTGTCTGAGAATCGGACCCACGAAATCAGTACCTACCTACATATTTTTATTAATTTACTTTGCTTTTGTCTTGGTCTAATAAAATTATAAGAAAAGCTAGGCTAGATCATAATTCATTAGGCTGCTGAACTCGGTTTGTTATGTGTTGATCATCAGTCAACATCATGGAGAACTGTCGGTTAAGCTAGTAGGTACAGATTGCATATAATTATGGCCTGGTACCCAAGACCTCCGAATGGCAATCTGGGTAGGACGAAAACCCCCAATATTTGACCGTGCCCCTAAGCAATTGACGCGAACTGTATAAACAAACATGCGAAAGTTTTTTTTTAGGTACCTACTACTCTATGTAAAGTAACCGTTACCTAATTACTTGCATATTTTTTTTAAGACTAGTGTACTTTGTTATGTTAAGAAATAAAGATGTCTATATTTTTTATGATGTTGAAGCCCCTGGTTGGGTATGTTTGCTATAGATGTCTGCGTAGTTTTGTCACTGTGGTAAGTTATGACTTGCAATTTTTTTTTTTTTTTTCTTTATAAAAGACAACTCCCGCATTAGGACTAAATCCTGTGTCGCGGGGGACTTTACAAACATACAACTAACGGACACAATGAACACCCAGACTCGAAACAACAATTTATGAATCACACAAAGTGTTGTCTCGTGTGGGGATCGAACCCACAACACGGCGCAGTGTCAAGCGGCGAGGCGGCCGTCTAAACCACTACGCCAACCGTGCAGTCTTTAATACTTAGAATTATAGCTTGCAATACCTAAGCCTAAGGAATTACCTTAAAATTAAGTTACACCATTTGGTAAGCGCTACACAACATATATAGAGATATGTAGGTACTTACATAGCTATGTATTTGATGGATTCTACTCAGAAGGGTTGAAAGTGCTCACTGACCTAAAAAATCAGTCACATCGTCGCGTTGAAAACTTAGAACAGCTGGCAAGCAAAAAGAGTTGGCGAAATGAATGCAGTATTACGTACCTAAGTACAGGTATAGTAGTTATTATTTTAATCATATATCTACATGTTAAAACAGTAACTAAGTAGGAATTTTAATAGGCATATTGTATCTACTTAGTATCAACCAGAGGAATATAAGTAGTATACTTTTTACCTATATCTTTGGTTCCAACCTACATAGGTACTTACAATTAATTCTAATAATAATAATATTTCTTGTAATTCTAATAATATGTACCTTAAACATTATTTTCTATTTACATATTAACAATCAATCATATATTTTTATTTAAGCATATAAGCATAGACTTCAATACTATTATGTGTTAATTTGTTAGTAGTTTTCAGTGAGTGGGATCTGTATGTACCTATATAAATTAAAATGTTGCTTATATAAAATATGTACTTTGAAGACTAAATGGGCCGTTAGCGCCATCTATAATTTTGTCTTCAAGACTTGTCATTTAATATTTCACGTCGTTCCGACTTCAAGTTATAGATGGCATCATATTAAAATGTGTATATTTTTACGTAATCTTACAAAGCTCGTAAAGTTAAGTTATTTTGATAATTATTTAATTATCTGTCTATTGTTAATATTTATATTATATAACTATTTCAAATAAAAATATATATTTGTTGCAAAATACCTTTAGTTTACTTTCTGCTTATACTGGAACGGTGAAGTATGTTTTCAAAGTAAAAAAAAATATTGACAGTAAACGTCATTCCTAATTCATTGCCCAAGTCGGTCGCTGTATAAAGTTATTTTTGTGTGTTTTTAATTATTCAGCGTAAATGGAATTGAGGATCTTGGTTTTTAGAAGGAAAAGCTGAAGTGAGGTTCAAGTGTTTTTTACTTGTGTTCGTGTTTAACAAGGTGACATCGATGGCATCTACACCAAAACAAGTGAACGGCAAACCGTCGAACAGTAACGGCTCCCTGGGAAAGCGGAAGAAGTCTCGTGGGAGCCGAGGCTCGTACTTGTCCAAATGGTTAGATAAGACTATGCATCACATTCAAGAATCTACCCCCAGTATGGAAACTTACGATACATACGTTAATCCGAGTGTAAACTGGCCCATGGGCAGTTCGCAGTTCGCGCCTGGTTATGAACATTATAGACATATGTACCAGTGTGCGCCTGAGCCAATGTCACTGCCCACGCTGTCTCCATACTGCAACCCACCCGTGATGCCTTTCTACGGACCTGAATATCGGTACGTACCGGGCGTAAATAAGAGTATCCAAGTGCAGAGGCCGAGACTGCGGCGACGAAGCGAGAACAAAGCCGAAGAGATCAATAGTACTCCTAGAGCCACTCCCACTCTCTCTCACGCTACTAATTACTTGCAGCCAAAGAATTTAACTGACAGTCAAGACTTTCAGAGCTTACCTCCTATAGTCACATCTGTTGGAGACACAAACTCCAACAGTGACATGAATACGAATGACAAAGATGATGGTAATGCTAGAAGGTTTAGTGACCCCTGTGTTAGAGGTCTGCCTGATGTCGCTAGACCTGCTAATGGTGATGTGGACTCAGGGTCTGAAGACAGTTCTGACATGTCAGGCAGTCAAGTAGGCAGCCGCTTGCTGACATGCCTCTTGGACCAAATAGCATCATTGAAAATGGCAAATGAAAGACTGAATAAAGACTTAATGGATACCAAAGGTTAGTCTACAATGTTGTATTTCAGTTTTAAAAATAATAATGTATTATAATAGGAGATATACCTAGTTTCAATGTCAGTTTAAAATTAATATTTTACTATGATAATTTATAATTAGTTTATTCATCTTGGTTATTATCACTTAAATCTTATTGTTTATAATATTGGTTGGGTATAAATGAATACTATCAATTATTAATTCATCCATCGGCATATGGATGCCAGTAACCAGACTAAATTCTTCTATCATTATCTTGATGCTGTTAAGCTGACAATATCCATTGTACAGTAGTAGACTGTAGAAATGACTGATCAAAGTGTTTCTAATGCGTTATGTTTGTTTTCTTAAAATAAAATATTCTGTTTTGGAGTTTCATTAATCATCTATAATATTGCAATAGTATTTAAGTTTTCACAACACTCTGTTTTGACATTATTCCACATAGAACTTATTATTTATAAAACATATCCTATACTTATATAACATAAAGGATATTATGACACCTGGAATACTACTATGGAGTACTACTGGATAGACTAAGGATGGATAAGTAAAATGTCCAAGAAATCTCATGTGACAAACAGCTATCAATAAGAAAACTATCCATATTTTTGTTTTCACAGTGATACCACTGTTTCATTAGGTAAAATTTATTGTTATGAACGTTATTATTACTGTCAATCAAACTTCATCATTAAACAACACTTAGCTAATGAGGATCTAGTGCATCATTATTTTTGTTTTTATATTTCTTACCGCCAATTAATTTGTAGAGCATACCCATCTTATAATATTTAAGATTCTTTTATAATTCTTAACTGGCTTAGTGGGAAGAATGGATGTTGTACTACATGGGTTATACTCATTCCTCAAAATGGTACTTAAAGTGTCAGCAAACTCATAGTGTTGTGCTGCATATTTGGTGACACTCATCCCCTGCTATGGTCCTCAAGGGGTCAACAACCATATTTGATGCTCCTGATGTTGGAGGCTTCCATAGACTATATGTTGCTATAATCTATGGAACTGCGTCAATTAATTAATTAAGTGGGATAAGGAAGACTCTTTGCCATCATTGTGCATTCTGGTATACACAGAAATTAATTTTGGAAAACTGATTGACGGAAACAAGAAGCATTTTACTATCTGTTATTAACCTGTCAAGTATTAGAAAATCAGATACAATTCAAAACCTATTGTGTCTGGCTGCTGGTATGTGGCTGTGACTTAATAGGTGAAATACCAACCTTCAATATATAAACATTACACCTGCATCATACAAAATTTTGGTAAAACATCCCACAATGATACATAAGGCCATCCTTTCAAACAGGTACACCTACAACCATCACCCACACACAACTATCTGAGTCAAGGATACGCTAAACATGTATCTAATACTAATGTCAGTTTACCATAATCAGGTGATTTTTTATTGATGTGTCATTTACCTTATACATGTATCTTTCTATCTTTGTCTTTGTGACTGTAAAGCATAAAGAAAGAAGCCATACAATGTACCAAATAATACAGCCATTTTTCCAATATGTGTTGTCAAAACAACATGGCACACATCCTACTTTCTTGATGCAATATGTTGTTGTGTTGTACAAGTAATTTTTTTAATATAGCTGTTAAGATGGTTATGTCCTCTTCTTGGCATGCAGCACTGTTGGTTGGCACCTTCTGGTTCATTTATAATTGGCTGGGTTCATTAAGTAGGGTATAAAAAGGTTTCTACTTCAGTTGACAAAGTATTGACCTTAACACCACTTGAGCTTGTAATTAGGATAATTATGGTGTGTAGGGCTCTGCTTGTGACACAACTGCTCTTAGCATCAAATCCTTGCAGGTGGATTGTATTCACTTTGACTAACTACATACAATAACAAAAACTAGCACATTTTATTTAGTCCAATTTGTATGGCAGTTCTATTTCAGTTTAAGAGTGTGGTACCCCTCTCTATATAGACAGTATAGAAACTTGGCTGTGCAGAAGGCATCATATCCACAACAAGTGGCATATCATATATTAATATTTAAAATAATGAGACAGATCAAGTTGATCAATTGGATATCCAATTGATCAAATTGATCTGTCTCATTAAGCAATTTTTTTATAGGTTTATTTGACTGTGCTATAATATACATGTTAATATTATACATGCGAAAGTAACTCAATTTGGCTATATTCACTGCTAAGTAGATCTTGATACAATTTGATACATTTATTAATTGTAATGTTTAAAATAATGTTAATACTACTAACCTACTTAGGGTCAAGCCTTTGGCTGAACGTAGCGACTAACCTTAATGTAGCTTCAATAACTTACCATATATTTTGAAGTTCATAAATATTACTTTGTGACCTAAGTAAGGTCAAAATTCAAAGTTAGTTTCACTTTGAATTTTGACCTTACTTAAATAATCTACATAATATTTATAGGAATATGTTTGTATGTCTGCCTAATTTATAGAAAGAAAGAAAAGAAAAGAAAATTTATTATTTTGGTTCACAAAAGGGCACACCCAAAACATGGAGAAATAAATTAAAAAGATACAAAATAAAACAGAAACAAAGAACAGAATAATAATAAAACTAGAAAATAAAAGAAATACTAACACTATAAATTAATTTCTGTTCACTGGCAACACCACACCTTCCATTTGATTTAACGGAAGTCGATTATACCCAACTATCAACTTAGTACTTTAATAATATTTAATTATGTAGATCTCTTAGTTGATGACCTAGTAAACTAAATCCCTGATAAGATAAACGAATCATCCTCATTATGAACTGCCTACACTGCTGGTTGTAGTGTGTCTCACTGAGCCTGATCTTTTTGTCCTAATTTTCGACTACAGCTATCCATATCTATAATATAATCGCCAAAAAAATATCAGCTGTTCCATACATTTTGTCGAGGTCAAAGTTCAATTTTGTTTGAAACAGCTGTTTTCTCGTGATTTCGGCAATGTCCCAGAACAAAAGGTGTTCATTATAAGAAGTATAATCACCCCTTGAGAGGTTTCACTATACTAAGAAACCCCCAGTATAAACTTGTAATATTCTTAAAAGGGATGTTTACTTGATATTGAAAATTTGTGACTTATTGGTTAAGTAGTATGTACATAAGGGTTGGGGTTCCATTCCCAGGTCGCGAAAAGTGATTATTGTGTGTAAAAATTCCTAGTAGCAGCACGGGGTTCTGGTACATTGTTCGATAAATGGGCTCATAGAAGCAACACGCGGTTTGGTACTTCTACTGTCCGGTAAACAGCACACACGGCCTATTACGTGGAACCCAAATAATAAGGGAGAATTGTGGAGTGTAATACAGTTCTGGCTACCCGTTCGGGAACGAAGGCGTGAGACAGAACAGATAGGTGTATGTAAAATAACCGACCCTACATTTCGCATTAAAATTAAAAATATCCATGCTACTTATTTTAGTTTTATCATAACAGTTGCTTAAAAATTAAACAAAACCTGCCGTGTTATCAACTATTCATAATACAGTTTCACATTGATCATATCAGTTGTCTATCAGTGAGAATTTGTAACAATGAAACGGGTAACACTTTTGTATAATTTATTGCATAAAAAGTATTCATTAAAAAATATTCAATAAAATACCTGTCAAGTTTTAGTCGAACTCGCACACGAAAGGTTCCGTACCATGGAACAAGATATAACACTGCACATTTTAGATACTATTGTATTTATTATTTGGTGTTAAAGCGGCAATAGAAAGACGCACTCTGAAAATGTCAACTCTACCTATTATTGTTCATGAGGTACAGGCCGTTGACAGACAGACGGACAGCTGAGGCTTAGTAAAAGGCTCAAGCTCGAACCCTTCAAAATCAAAATATCTTTATTCATTCAGGTCAAGTAACACTTATGAACGCCAAGGTTACACAAACTAAACTATACTATGAATTTACATTTGCCTGTACGGTTCCCAAACATATCTACTGTTAAAAACAGTATTGCTCTTTTTTCGTTCGTTAATAGATAATTTGTACTGGTATATCATAAAAAAAATTACAAAGTACTGTTTTCTTGTCCGCTGATATTCAGAGCTATCGTTATCATCATCTCAACCGAAAGACGTCTCCTGCTGGACATAGGCTTTGCCCAAGGTTTTTCACACAGACCGGTCTTGGGCCACCCACATCCAACCGCTTACCATGAAACCTATAAAAAAAGTAAACACAGACAAGAAGCTCCAAAATATATTAATTTGAAACGCCAGATAAATAAAATACGGTTTACGTTTCTAAAATACTGTTTATTTTATTCCGACCTTAATAAACTTTATTTTTCGTACAAAAAGTTGGCAGTCCTACTTGCCACGTTCACGCACGATGGGTACGGTACCCTAAACATGGTCATATGCCAACAAGTATCAAGAGCAGTATAAATCAGTTTTTACTATAATTAGCGATTACTATGCGTGCGTTATGCACCGATATTTTCCTTTAGACTGCAGTTATTGTAACAGTTGTAACGTTTGCAGTGGAATTGGAGAATTTGAGACAACACAACGCCATATTGAAGGGATCCAGCTCAAGTATGGGCGCTACGCCTAACCATTCGCTTAATGATAATGGTGAGTTTTAGTATATTTTATTATTAAAGGTTTACTTAAAAAAAAAAACTAATTTTAAATCTATTTCCTACAATAATTTATTTATTGACAGCTCTATTATATGTATCGGGGATGTTGCGAATATTCGCATCTGCATCTGTAATTGCGGAGCTTTCGCATCGGTTTGGACATCTGTATCCGCATCCGCATCCGCAATAATCAACGCGGATGATAATGCGGATCCAGATATAGCGCAGGATGCGACAAGAAAGAAAATGGGTGGGCCAATGAATGGCGCGATGATTCTTCAAGTGAAGATGAGAATCAAGAAACACTAGAAAATTGTGTAGCTAAATTTATAAACCTATGCAAAACAGGCTTGAACCTGCAAAGGTGATATTAGATACTTTTTATTAAATAAGATACACAATTTTTATCAACATCCGCATCCGTAATTGCGGAGCTTCCGCATCGATTTGGACATCCGCATCTGCATCCGCATTTGCGCATGTGAAAAATCTACATCCGCAACATCCCTGATATGTATTACAAGATTTTGGCCACGGTATCGCTTGCGTCAATGTAGGCTACCTTGCGGTGGAAGGCGGTGCGTTTATTCTACAGTGCGGTAGAATAAACGCATTCACGAGGCTGCGCACTGCAGCGAATAAAACGCACGTTTTGTCATTCAAATTCCAGCTGTGGTACTTACATATACGTCATCGTTATGGACTACAATACAAGAGTTGCTCTCTTATATTTATTATTACGTAAAAAAAAGGATACCCGAACGGTATTGGGTTCATCCCTTAACAGCCTTAAGGCCTATTAAGGGCTTTTTTTTTCGTAAGATAAAACGACCTACGTTCGTATCCAAAAAAGATTTTCGGTTATTACAGAATAAGCGTTAAATACCCATTGTTGCGTTTATTTCACCGCAATGCGCGCACTTCTATGACACTATATACTTCACAGATTATTCGTTAAAAATCGCAAGGAAATGCGCGCTAGGCCAAAGAACACACCTATCTATACTAATATTATAAAGCTGAAGAGTTTGTTTATTTGTTTGTTTAGTTGAACGCGCTAATCTTAGGAACTACTGGTTCGAATTCAGTAAATCTTTCAGTGTTGGATAGCCCATTTATCGAGGAAGGCTATAGCTTATATAACATCACGCTGCGACCTATAGGAGCAAAGCATAAATGAAAAATGTTGCAAAAACGGGGCAAAATCTCGTATGTGAAGCAGACGAAGTTGCGCGGGTCTGTTAGTATGTAAAACAAAATAACGAACTGTGGATCACACTTTTTTTGTTATGTGTGGGGATCGAATCCGCACAATATACATCGCATTGCTAGAAGCGAGACGATAAATTAACCCACTGCGCCATCCGTACCGGAATATCTTACAGTATACACTACTAGCCAATACCTAATTCATTTTAAGCTACATTCATGTAAAATTTTCGGTTTGCTCGATTCCAAAGGAACTAATAAATTACAGTTCCAAAAATGGCGACGGATATCGTTATTACGATATCCGTATGATTATTATCAACTGGAAGTTAATAGTGTAAAAATAGATAATCTTGAAAGTAGAACTTGTGACGACGAATTTCATTTTAGATAAAGATAAAGATAAATTTATTTGACGCAACATATGTTCAATCAGGTGTTACAGATATTTTTTTGTCTCAACATGCTCTGTCTGGTCAGACATGTAAATGTAGGTATGTGCTTTAAAATTATGCTGGATCTAATATAATAATTAACATGTCAATTAAGCGTCTCTTAATAATGAAGTGAGATATATTATAAATAGGTCAGTTCAAATCCGTACAATAAATATAAAAATAATTAATGAATAAGTAATTTCAATTATTAGAATAGTAATAGATAAGAAGTCAATAATTAAGAACATGTCAAATTAAATTAGATCCTGATAAACGATTATTAAAACAAAGAAAACGAATTATATAAGGTTATCATCACATAGGAAATCATTAATATTATAGTAGCATTTATGCAATAAAAGATTTCTTAAATTACGTTTAAATTTAAATAAGGTCCTTAAATTTATTTGGTACTTATACGTATGTATATTTTGGGTGCCATGCAGAAAATGCTCTTGCCCAAAAGCGCTGATTTTGCAGTTTGCATGCACAGTTTATGATTATCACGTCGGTTGCGAATAGAGACATCTGATAGTTTATTAAATAGTTGTAGATTGGTTTTCACAAATACAGCTGTTTCGTAGATATGTAATGATGTAAGCGTTAAAATTTTATATTTTACGAAGTATGGTCTGCAACTGTCTGTGACTTGTAGACCAAACATTGCTCTAATGCAGCGCTTTTGGAGTTAGAACGTTACATCCTTGTCAACTGAGTTTCCCCAGAATATAAGCCCATATCTAAGTATGGATTCGACAAGGCCATGATATGCTGTAAGTAATGCAGTTGTATTAACTAATGGAGCAAGCTTATATAGAGCATAGGTTCGGCTACTTATTTTTGTTTATAAGTGTGCGATGTGCGCTTTCCTTATTATTTTGTTGTCTAATAATTAGACCAAGAAACTTAGCATTATCAACATCATGTATATTTACATCATTGTACTTTATGGAAGGTTTTGTCTTGCAAAGTTGTAGTTGTCTACCTTTATAGCCAACCAAGTATTTTTATCGTTACAAGTTTATTTCAGCAAATCTATACTATAATATTATAAAGCTGAATAGTTTGTTTGTTTGGTTGAACGCGCTAATCTCAGGATCTACTTTCGGTTCGGATTGAAAAATTATATATCATTTACCGAAGACGACCAATAGCAGCGGAACATCAATGAAAATATTGCAAAGACGGAGAAATTTCTCTTATGTGACGCAGACGAACTGGCGCGGGTCTGCTAGTAATATTATAAAGTTGAAGAGTTTGTTTGTTTGGTTGAATGCGCTGTTCTCAGAAACTATCTTTTAGCGTTGGATAGCCCATTTATCAAGTTGGGCTATAAGCTGTATAACATCACGTTACAGCCAATAGGAGCGGAACATCAATGAAAAATGTTGCAAATACGAGAATTTTTTTTTATAAGACGCAGACGAAGTTGCGCGAGTTAGCTAGTTGAAGATTAAAAAATACATTGGAGTACAACTTGGAATTTGCTGTTCGGGTAAAATAGAGGTTCTGATTCAGTCGGGTACAGTTAATATCGTGATAGAAGTGGTAAAGAATAAGGAACCAGTCCTTATTCTTTACCACTTCTATCACGATTATTATAAACGATTAGCACAATTCCATTCCAATGACATTTGAATATGTGTACACAACGGGATGGCCGCTTTCATGTTCAACATACAGATTAATTAACTGTCAATATATTCGATTCCGTTCGAAATCGTGTATATCGAGTAAAAAAACCTTTCTATTAGTAAAATAGTTTTCATCCGATTTATGTTTATCCATGCATACAAACAAAAACATTTTGTCTTTTTAAGAATACTAGATTTTCCCCGCGGCTTCGCTCGTGTAAAAGTAAGATTATATTCATTTACCTATTTTATATTTATAGATTATGTTAATAACAGTACTGTTTAAAATAAAATATAGTTTATTTTACTCTGGTGATAATATAGCTTTCTAA
Organism: Catocala nupta; assembly: GCA_963675205.1. NCBI lineage: Eukaryota > Metazoa > Arthropoda > Insecta > Lepidoptera > Erebidae > Catocala > Catocala nupta. Next base: position 22,539,317 of record OY776087.1, read on the forward strand.
TGATGAAATAATGATTAAAATCGGTTGAGTAGTTTTTGAGTTAAAACCTTACAAACAAAAAATTAAATAGTTCCTCTTTATAATATTATTATTAGTATAGATATTTGAATAGAGCATTATCGATCTCTCACAAAAATAACCGTTTTATGCCATTTATACATTGCACAAGTTGTTGATGGCTTATTTTGACAACTTTTTCTATGATCTATGAGCATTTTGTCATGCGTCGTGTGCGCGTCACCAATGTTATTCACTGACATTGAACTCGTGCAAAATAATGGCACTAGTGCCAAACCTCCCATGCGTGACCAGGTTTGTCTTTTGTCTATTTATATTCTATTAAAAACGTCCACGATTGCCCCGTTGATCTTGTGGCGTTGTCGCTATACTTATTTTGAGGTCTCAGGATCAATTTCTGGAGTTGTCAAATCATTATTTGATAGTTATCAGTAGCAGGGCAAAGCTTGGTAATATGCTCTGTATACGGCAGATGGGGATGTAAAGGTTCGCTTCCAAATAATTTGGTCATATGTATATTCATGGGATATATTTGACTAGCCCTTTGAAGATTTATAACGCTTGTATGTAGCTAAATAATATTATGTGCTTTAATTCCGATCAGATTATATGGAGAACCTTGAGAAGCAGACATTTTTGTTGCTTATATCCTTTACTGTTGGTTTGTGATATTACTTTTTTAATATGACTCTCTAAATGTCACCTATTTCTGTCATATTGATGCAGTCTTTGAGTGTGTGCAGTCTCCAGTTCGATTATGGGTAGAGCAAGCGTTGTTAGATTTTTATCAAAAACATTTCATCAGCATGTCTGATATCAGGCAGTTTTAGACTTCACGCTGTTAGCTCGACCCTAATATGTAGAACCTAAAATCATACCAAGCGTAGTTTATTTTTAGGCAAAGGTGAATAATTGCGTATATGTAATTCATCTCTGCCTACCCCTTCCGGCCTATAGGCATGAGTCAATGTATGTTATATATTAGATTTTTATTGATTGATTGATTATATATCTCAGAGTTTCATGCACATATCACTGCTTAAATAAATCTTTGGATAAGATTACTATTACATTTATTCCACAATTTATGCGAAACATTTTTCTTTGCCAAGCAATTATCCAATTAACATTATTACTTTATTTTATTTACATTATTACTTTAATTAACATTATTACTTTATTACTTTAGTGATATTACTTTTTTAATATGACTCTCTAAATGTCACCTATTTCTGTAATGGTGATGCAGTCTTTGAGTGTGTGCAGTCTCCAGTTCGATTATGGGTAGAGCAAGCGTTGTTAGATTTTTATCAAAAAAATTTCATCAGCATGTCTGATACCAGGCAGTTTTAGACTCCACGCTGTTAGCTCGACCCTAATATGTAGAACCTAAAATCATACCAAGCGTAGTTTATTTTTAGGCAAAGGTGAATAATTGCGTATATGTAATTCATCTCTGCCTACCCCTTCCGGCCTATAGGCATGAGTCAATGTATGTTATATATTAGATTTTTATTGATTGATTGATTATATATCTCAGAGTTTCATGCACATATCAATGCTTAAATAAATCTTTGGATAAGATTACTATTACATTTATTCCACAATTTATGCGAAACATTTTCTTTGCCAAGCAATTATCCAATTAACATTAGCGAAAATAGCTATAGGTCAATCACAAAACCCAACTAATACATTTTTGCGTTCCTAAGCGTTCAGTCTTCAATTCTCATATATCGACTCTTGAAGATAATGTGCGATAATACAATATGCTCCACTTATTCTCGCGCCGGACTTTCTGCGTCGTGTGACGTACACGAACGCAGATAATATGGCTGCGTCATTTACTTGACCTTGCTGTCAGATGATAGACAACAGTTTTATTTACTTTGTTAATAAGGTATAATTGGTGAATGTATTGATAATATAATGTGAATGCTGAGTTAAGTGATAATGAATCTATTTGCGTCATCGAGAGAAAATTTTACAGTTCCAAAGTGTAGTAATTTGCCTTATTCATCTTGCCATGACTCTCTTTCTTTCTTTTTCTTTTTATAAAAGACAATTCCCGAACTAGGAATGATTTCTGTGTCGCGGGGGACTTTATGAACATGCAAACAACAGACACAAAGAACATCCAGACTCGGCACAACCTTTTATGAATCAAACAATTTTTTGTACCGTTTGGGATTCGAACCTACACCATACGGCGCGGAAGTAGTGTCGAGGCGACCACTTAACCACTACTTCAGCCGTGCACACAAGAATGCTAGTGTGCTTTGTAGTCACAATAAACCCGATAAATAATTATGAGAACCACAAATTAAGAGCCTGCCGAAAGGTAGCAGATTCGGTACCTAGTTATCTCTTGAAGAGGAAGTTTCAAATTCAATGAGATTAAGATAAGCATGTGAATTGTTTGCATAAAAGATTCCACAGTGACACATCTTGTTAAGCAAACTTTACTTATAATTCTTACGCCTGAATAGTTTTTTTTATATATTTAAACTATTAGATATAGATAGTGATAAATGTAATTAAATTATGTTCATTTTACATCTCAGTCTCTTTTTACGCATAATTACGTAACCTTTTCCACGAGCACATGTTTGTCTAGGGGTCGGCCAAAGCCCTCCAATTTAGGTAAGTCTCTTGCGTTACAGACAGTACAGTTTTAGAGCCTCCTATGGTGATTAAGAAACAATTTGCATTGTTATAATAGTTCAAATTGTTTAATAATTATCCTAACAAAACCTCTTTAAAAATCGTTACATTTTTGGAATTGAGGCATAAAAATGTCAAACGTATTCAAATATGCGTGCCATGTAGGTTTTATTAAACGAATCGCCACGATCGTGGCGGTAAGTCCCGTGTTTGAGGAGTGGCTAGAGAGGCGGCATGGCGCCCTCACCGGCTGACACAGGTACTGACTGGCCACGGTTGTTTTAAACCCTCTCCCCAACCGCAGAGCCGGGCGCCGGAGGGCGCGCGATGACCTCCAGCCACCCTGAGGTTTGACCTGGGGGTGGCGGGCTTTGTGGGCCTGCCCGCCATCCGTTCAGCACCAGGTCCGAGAGCCGGCGTGCGTGTTCCCACGCGCGCCTCTGTGTCGAGTCCGTCTCCCCTCTAGGGTTTTTTATAATGTTAGAAGTGCCTATTTTGGGTAGGTATTTTGTGTAGTTGCCTGCCGTTTCATATGGCGGGCCGTAACCTTGGCGGGGTCGCGACCGCATGCGAAAGCGATTCGCGCGGCTCCGTCGTTAGTGGTTATGTCGAGGAACACCGTGGTAGGTTTAGTCGGTATTACGGGAGGTACATCACTATTATTCCATCTTTCTTTTATCCCGGCGAGTCCGACATAATCCCTCCGCCCGCCCCCGCGGAGGGATATGTGTCATTGCATTCCCCCACGTATATGGATATAGTTTACTAAATGTGGACATTTCGCAAACTACATTATATTCAGAGAGTTTACCCCGAGTTTCCATAGCTCGCGTCGATTCGTTTTTCTAAGACTTAAAGATATGAGGTCCAATAGCAATGATCCAGCAAGAAGCCAGTCCTGCGAACTTGACACATTGTTGGACTCCGTGTTACTTTTGCTAGATCTAGCAAATATAATATAAGATTAAATAAGAAGAAAGGTCTAATCTTCCGTGAAGCTGTTTTGCATGAAACTGAGTTATAGACATGTAAATTATAAACCTGACTAGTCCGTACTAATGTTATAAATGTGAATGGGAGTTTGTTTGTTTGTTACGCTTTCACGCCTTAACTCTGCGACCGATTATCATGAATTTTACCTACACGTTTTGCCTACACGTTGTCATGGGTACAAAAAAGAATACTATCATGCGGAAAAAAAAATAGCTACTGTTACCGAGCGTAGCCGCGGGCAAAAGCTAGTATCCTCCAAATATACTCAACTAAATATGAACTTAATCTATACTAATATTATAAAGCTGAAGAGTTTGTTTGTTTGTTTGCTTGAACGCGCTAATCTCAGGAACTACTAGTTCCAATTGAAAATTCTTTTAGTGTTAGATAGCCCATTTATTGAGGAAGGCTATAGGCTATGTAACATCATGCTACGACCAATAAGACCGGAACAGCAATGAAAAATGTTGCAAGAACGGGCAGAATTCTCTTAGGTGAAGCAGACGAAGTTCCGAGAGTCAGCTAGTAAACTATAAAAGTATCTATTTTGTACGCCATTCTGCTTCTGAAAAAGCCATGGAACATAAGCTAGATGCATGACACACGTCTCGCAAAATGTAGAAAATCGCTTTTTGTGCGAATATTAACCTAGATTTAACCGCCAAATGTAAAAAAACAGTAACTCAAGCCAACTCTAGAATATACTGCGAAAAATAATTTATTTATAGATAAGACTTAATTCATAACTATTGAACTGAAGAATTTTAGTAGTAACTTTAATGAAAATATGTACCTATTTTAAAATTGGTATCTAGCTTTTACCGGCGAATTCGCTTTCGGGGTTTTTAAAATAACTACACCACAGAAACGGTGCATTTTGCGAATTAAAAGTAACTTAGTTCTAAAGATTTAAATCATAAATATTACGTTTATATATGCTTACCATGACAACTTAACATGCAAATGTTAAGTTGTCATCTCCCTCACAATGCCGACATGACATTTAAATTATAAATAATATAGTATTATCACGCTCACTCATATAGAAAATACTACACTATAGTTCTTTATCTTATATGTGAAATCACTCTTCTTTTAGTATGGACACTTTTCGTGCGATCTCAGTACGGTGAGGGCCCATCTTATCTTATCTTATCTTGTGTGGGGGCCAGTCAGTACAGACCGGCGACACTTCGACCCAGTGGGATCTTTTGTGTCGACTTCCCCAATAACGACTGCCATAGATGTTCATGGTAGCCAGGACCGACGGCTTGACGTGCTCTCCGAGGCACGGAGCCGGCGATAATTGTCAATCAATACGCACATAATTTTGAGAAGTCATATAACTTCCGAAAGTTAGAGGTGCACGACGTGGGTTCGAACCCGAGACCCTCTGCATTGCAGTCTGTTGGTCTCCCCACTGAGCTATCGCTGCTTGTGAGGGCCCATATATATATCTATATCTATAATATAGCCTAATGTTAAAAATATCTTAAAATCGGTTGAATAGTTTTTGAGTTAAATCGTTGCAAACAAACAAACAAAAATTCTAATATTTCCTCTTTATAATATTAATATAGATGTGAGATCACTTTCCCTTTCACTTAGCGTGGACACTTCGTGCGATATCAGTATGGTGAGTGCCCATATTCCTGTGATTTTTCTTTCTTTTCCTTAAATCTTTGCTAATTACTTTTCGGTTCATTCACTATCCCTATGTAAAAGTCTTATTATTCTATCGTTTCTTGGAACAAGGACAGACCGTCAAACACACCGGCGTTTATGTTACTTTTGTTATGTTATTAACAGGTGTCCTATCCGATGAATCATATGTTCCATAACAATAGATTTTTTATTGTATCTTACACGGGACAGGTAAAGGCAAACATTCAAAATTACGATACAGTAACGTATTAAATTTTTTTTATAAAATAGTACAGGCGGCGGTATCCCAATGAATATGGCCATAGACTTGCAATCGAGTGGTCGCAGGTTCGAATCCCATCCATTGCACTACTGAGTACCTACTTAAACCCACTCCTGATACAAGCATTTTAACTTAGCTGCAGGTGTTAACAAGAATACTAGTAATTTGAAAACCTAAATTGCTAGTAACTTAAAAAAAAAATATTAAAAGACTCGCACTATCAATAATTCCTGGATTGCAAGGGGCCTTTACGAACATTCAAACAACGGTCACAAAGAACACCCATACTCGGAACAACCATTTGTGGACCACACAAATTTTTGTCCCGCGTGGGATTTGAACCCACTTGGCGCAGTGGCAGCGGCGAAGCGACCACGTAAACGAATGCGCTATCCACGCAGTCGACTAAAATAAATAAAAAATATCCTTGAGGACAGTATAGAGAACTCTCAGTCTTGCAGGTTTCCTCACGATGTCTTCCTTCGCTGTTAATATTAATGCGCAGCAAATACTGAGCTGGAGCCCTTTGTTATGCATGCACCTATGCCAGTTTATATTTATTTTGTATGTGTAACCTTGTTAATGCTGTCTTAATTCTATAAATATGTAAGTTTTGCATATATGTGTAACGAAAATAAATGGTTTAAAGCGAGCGTTAATACGCACATAACTTCGAAAAGTCAGAGACGCGCGCCTTGGAATCGAACTCTTGACCTCGCAGTGGCAGTGTAAGGGTCTCCGACTAGATTATCGCTGCTCAGACATTTTAAATAATATAAATAATTAAACTCTCTATCCCTCTGGCAAACAGTAGTCGTCCTAGACTGTATTTATCACAATTAATTGTATTTATTATTTTAATTAAAACAAGTCATTTCAAAATGGTATTTTGTTATTATTATTGGTTGATAACTTTTGCACTTTGAACAAAAATAATAAAACAGTTCTCTATTTATATACTTACTTGATTTTGGCCGCGGTTTTGCTCGCGTAAATGTAATCTTCTAGGTTAGTAAGAGTACTTTTTCTAGATGAAAGATACCCTATATCCTTTTCTGTTACCCTAACAACGTGTATGTGAAATTTTATAATGATCGGTCGACTAGTTAAGGCGTGAAAGGGTACCTAACAAACAAACAAACTCACATTCCCATTTATAATATTATGGTATGATTAAGTTGGTAATTTTCATATAAATAACTTTTTCCCTGTTGTTATATTTAATCGTTGTATTAATTAATTTTATTACTTATTACTTTTATGCTGCGCTTATTTGTAATTGGGGTAGCATATGCACTTTGATAACTGTTAATTTTGTGTGAATGTCTGTTTACCCTGTAAATATATAATATGCCTAAATAAATAAATAAATGTCTATTGTTGCTTATCAGGTATAGTACCGAATACTATTAGCTAAATTTCCTTACATGTAAATAAATGATCGGCAGCGATAACCTAGTGGAAGACCGTTACACTGTCAGGCAAAGGTCTTGTACGAACCTTTGTCAATTCGAACTTATATACGTTTTAAATAGGTAATTATTGCTCGGTATAATGGTGATAAAAACATCGGAAGAAAACCTGCATGTCTGAGCGCTCTAAATAATTTTCTCGACGACGTGTAAAGTCTACCTATCCGCACTGGGCGAGCGTGGTGGACTTATGACCTAAGCCTTCTCATACTGAGAAGTGGCCCTTGCATTGCAGTGGGTTAGTTTATAGAAATCATAGTTGATGGTAAAAACAAATTCTATCATTTTGTCCGACGCCTAATTCAAACACAAGATTTCACGATAGAGAGGTCATGCTTACGTCACTCGACCCACAAGTCTGTGTCACTAAACAATAGATTATAAGTCTTAGAAGTCGATACACCTGTTAAATTCCTTATATCATATTTCGAAGTTTATTTTTTACCGTTGTGACAGTTGACAGTTATCCATAGTTAAAACCGTTCACAGGTGTGTATACAGGGTGTCCAAGAACCTGGCGTCCAACTGGATTCCCACGATGCCCCAAGTTCTAACAGTACTCAGAAAAATATTTTAAAAAATCCACCCCATGTACTTACAGAATTATACTGATTTCAAAAAAAAAGGGGAAATGAGCACCCTGTGACATACTTTTGAATGCTGTGACTGCTAATGCTGATAATTTCGATATTTCTTGGAGGTTTTGTAATCTAGGGTATTGCTGTGTCTAAATAGAATGTAAAAATAAAGTACTTATTGTACCATTTTAAAATAAAATATTATTTTAACTAAAGGTGATATGGAAAACTATTGAATTTCGCAACTTTGACCGACTGTAGTGTAAAAAAAATGTACCAAAATAGTATGGCAAGTGACGTCAAATTTTGACGCGTTTATTCCTCTTTTTAAAAAGGTATAATACTTACACATTAATTTAAAAAAAAAAATTTTGATAATATTTTTACTCAACAACCCAATTTTTACGATGTCTTACAGAATTCTTAGAAAGAAAAATTTACGACGAATTGAATCTAACCTCTAAAGAATTACTGTTGTATGCTCATAAAAATAACAACAGGCCTCTCAAAAAACAGGTTAGACCGTAAGGGACGGTATGTGCATGCATCTCACCATAGTGATTCGTTATTACAACAGGAGGGAGCAAGACAGAAACTATCTTTGCGATTTGCTGGTTCTTCTTTATGGTACCCCATTATTCAGGTAAGAGTGAGGGAGAAAAAGGTTAGAGGTGCGAGTGAGATAGATAGTGACGCTATCTGGGATCGTGCTATTTAGGATAACAGTACGGTCAGTACGCGTCACTGCCTCCTGCCGTTACTACGCACCTCTCTCTTATTGTTACCATTGATCACGTACTACGATTTAAAGCTTTGTTTATTGGACTCGATTACTCTTTGTGCTCTGGACTTTGAAACGAACTCTTTACGACGACCTTTGCCTGTGTTTGGACAGTTTGTGTTTTGTGTGTGCTACCATGGCGACCTACACTCCGCAAGAATACGCAAATATGCACTACATTTATGGAGAATGTAGAGGTAATGGACGAGCTGCAGCGAGACTTTACAGAGAAAGGTATCCGAGGGCTACGCGATATCCCGACCATCGAGTTTTCATTAATGTGCACAGATCACTATGTGACGGGCGGTTCCCCAATCAAGTAGCTGGTGAAGGACGACCCGTAAATGACTTCATACGCGATGAAGTTTTAGAGGCGGTGTCGGCAAATCCAAGCATCTCTGTGCGAGGAATAGAAGCTGATACGGGGATACCGAAGAGCACAGCACACAGTATTCTCCAAAAAGAAGAATATCATCCGTACCACGTACAGCGAGTGCAAAGTCTTTTACCTCGAGACTATCCGAGCCGAGTCGCGTTTTGTGAAACAATCCTGCAAAAACATCGAGAAGACGAAAACTTTATCGACAAAATTTTGTGGTCAGATGAATCTACATTTAAGAAGGATGGCTACATGAACCTACACAACTTGCACGAGTGGCATGTGGAAAATCCGCACTTGATGCGAGAAGATAGATCCCAGTACCGGTTCAAAGTGAACATGTGGACCGGTATTCTCTGTGGGAATATTATTGGTCCATTTGAGATGCCCGAGAATTTGACTGGCGAATCATATTTAAATTTTCTTCAAAATGATTTGCCAAACTTACTAGAAGAGACCCCACCAGATATGTGGTTCCAACACGACGGCTGTCCAGCACATTTTCGCGTATCCGTTAGAGAGTTTTTGGACGAGCAATACCCGAACAGGTGGATTGGGCGATCAGGAACAATCCCGTGGCCAGCCCGCTCACCTGACTTAAATCCGCTGGATTTTTTTTTCTGGGGAACTATGAAGGAGCTCGTTTATGCGAAGCCCATTAATGACATCGCTGACCTTCGTGAGAAGATAACACAAGCAGTGCAGGTGATACGTCAAAAAAGTTACTCGCGAAACATAAAGCGGTCCTTTTTAAGGAGAGTGAGAGCTTGTATTGCCGCGGGTGGTCAACATTTTGAACATTTATTGTAATAAAATATCTTTAAACTAACATTCTTTGCTTTTATTCTACTGGGAACCCATCTACCTGTGTGTATTTCCTTCTTGCTCACTCTTGGAACCGAAGTAAATAATAGTAGTAACATAACAGTTTCTAAGATAAGAAAGGGTCCGACAGTTACCGTTAGTAGGTAGGCACTTCGTAAAAATTGGGTTGTTGAGTAAAAATATTATCAAAATTTTTTTTTTTAAATTAATGTGTAAGTATTATACCTTTTTAAAAAGAGGAATAAACGCGTCAAAATTTGACGTCACTTGCCATACTATTTTGGTACATTTTTTTTACACTACAGTCGGTCAAAGTTGCGAAATTCAATAGTTTTCCATATCACCTTTAGTTAAAATAATATTTTATTTTAAAATGGTACAATAAGTACTTTATTTTTACATTCTATTTAGACACAGCAATACCCTAGATTACAAAACCTCCAAGAAATATCGAAATTATCAGCATTAGCAGTCACAGCATTCAAAAGTATGTCACAGGGTGCTCATTTCCCCTTTTTTTTTGAAATCAGTATAATTCTGTAAGTACATGGGGTGGATTTTTTAAAATATTTTTCTGAGTACTGTTAGAACTTGGGGCATCGTGGGAATCCAGTTGGACGCCAGGTTCTTGGACACCCTGTATATTTATAGCGATATATACTGAATGTATTATGATGCCGGTATTCATATAATATTACAATACGTCTATGTTACAAATGTATCGTTTTAAATCTGTCTAATTATGATCTCAAGATACTTTTTTTAAATGTATTGAAGTGCATATTAGCTTTGTAAATAACAAATGACATTTATTGAAATTAAACAGCTCTATTTATAAACACATGCTCCACCCAACAATTTGTGTCATAATTTTTTTTTAAATAAGTGCAATGATTTTTTTCCTTTGCTTTGTTCGATCCTGTAATTGCGAGGTGGTTTGGCCAGATACAAGCACGTAAAGCCGTTGTTTCTATCGTGTCGGATAATCCGTCCCATCGAATCATGAGGGTTAGAAAACAGAGTACACTTTTGCTTGCGCACATACTTGTGCACTATAATATCTCCTGCGTAGATGGCCAGTCTCCGTTAAGATTGGCCGCCGTGACCGAAAACATTCGGTCTGGAGGACATTGGCTAGATGACCACTTCACTTATTGTTATTACGTTATTCTTTATATAATATGTTAAGCTTATATAATTATCTGGTGTTTTATAACATTCGACACTGCTGAAGCCATATGATGCATATTATGTAAATAGTTTCTTTGTTAGTTCTTCACGGTGGGAATATTGAAGTAATACAAATCGATTTTTATCGAATTACAACACTAGCGAAGCAGATCGCATTAGCTAATACCACAGATAACGTTAGTTACAAGCTACGTTTTTTATGTTTCAAACAATAATACTAAAGTATTTACTGAATAAATAAATTATTGTCATCGATATCATTATCCTACAGAGTAGGTAATTGTGCGCTAAAACAGACATCTCTCAGAACGAAAATACAAGTCAAGACAAAGCTTTGTTAAGAGCGATCTGATAGTTTATGTTTCCAGAAAATACTTACGTTTACAAAACAATATTGCCGAAACATACTGACTCTCAGAGTGGAATGCCTCGTTAATTCTGGTAATGCAGATATATTTACGTGCGATTGTGTTTTCTGTGAGAAATCACTAACAGCGGCAACAGGCTTATTCCTAAACGAATAACTAGCAAAATTTCGTATAGCAATATACTGCCTATGCCTTTGAAGTGTGCACTGGCGTGAAGGTTTAGACCAAACAACAGATTTCTATGCTCTTATTAACAGAGCATTCATTCTAACTAGTGAACACGCAGTAGTCAAAACTATAATCATCAGTATTAAAATGTTGAGTAAAACATATACCTATGAATTTACATTTATTCAACATAAAGAAAATATTGCTTGCAATGTTTTTTATTGATTGCTCGTCGATAGGTACTAAACAAAAAAGAAACGATTTACAAGAAAAGGAGAAAAAGGTATCTACTGTACTGTTTTATCTTTGCCTATTTATATATAGATAGATAAATTAGTAGCTAAAGGAAGGTATTGAATTGAAGCACGAACAAAATCAAAAGTGAAGGTATATCCGTTAAAGTTGCTACAGTCTATAATTATTTAATGACTCGTAATTAACTGAGAAAACTAAATCTGATAACGTTAAACGTTATTCATACTCTCACGCCTATATCAACAAAAGGGTCGGCTGAGTTGTTAGTAACTCTCTTCAATACATTAAACGCATATTTCACCAGATATTGATTTGGGTCTCATGTAATAACGGGTGAGCCAAAGCCGAAAAACTAAAAAACACTGGCCGACTCTGGAATTGAATCCAAGACCGTCAGTCTGTCAATAGCCTAGTGGGAAACCGTTGGACTGCCACGCAGAGGTCTCGAGTTCGATCCCAAGGCGCGCATCTCTGACTTTTCGAAGTTATTTGCGTATTAAATAGTTAATTACCGCTTGCTTTCACGGTAAAGGAAAACATCGTGAGGAAACCTGCATGTCTAAGAGTTCTCCATAATGTTCTCGGAGATATGTGAAGTCTGTCAACCCGCACTGGGCCAGCGTGGTGGAATATGGCCTAACCCTTCTCACACTAAGAACAGGCCTGTGCCCAGCAGTGGACAGTTTAATACAGGGCTGATATTATTATATAATCAGTCAACATCACTTTATATAATTTTGTTTCTTGTCATCAACATAATTAAAATTAGTTGTAAATGTTTGTGGCATGTAACGGTTATTTGACCAATGTAAAGCGAGTGTTGTCACTCGGCCAAAATATTAAATGTAAGAATAATATGTGTGCGACATTTTTGGCTTGTGTGATGTCATAAAAGTGGGACGTTTCACAGTTCTGCTATTGTAGCAAAAACTTTGCACTTAAACATTTGCATGTACCTATTATATATTGTGAACGGTCTTCCTACTTCCTAGTTATGCATATGTACAATACGAGGAACGTGAATTGATATTACGTTAGGCTTCACGATCGACTACAAATTAACGTGGAAAACATATAGACATAGTAAGTAAAAAACAAAGTAGACAGTGGTAACATTAGGTATATAATATAGATACTTCGTAAAAAAGTAAACCGGGTTTGTTCCGCATTTACACCTGCATTACGTCCCATATTCGAAAATGTTCCTTATTCGCCCCTCTGTTTAAATTATTTCTTTTTCGTCCTACATATTTGTACATATGGAAAGCTAAACAAAACATGATTATAAATTATTTTAAATCTTGTCGTTGTCGGACTCGTGATGTCATGCAATCATAAGCTCAAAGTTTTACTGAGAGATCAACGCGGTATTTTAAAATATTTTTCGGCTGACGTTACAATAAAAATTCCAGACAAAAAAACAGGGACAAAGAGGAAAAATCTGGGATGAAAGAGGAATTACATTAAGAAATTAATATTAATTTAAATTTAGGAGCATATAAGGAACATTTTTTGGGACGAATGCGTATTTCTACGCTTGGGACGAAATATGAGGGACGAATGCGGAACAAACCGTAAACCGGTATTAACTGCTCACCATGGCTATGTAGGTTCCTTACTACGCTATGGAATCATATTTTGGGGCAATTCAACTAGAGAAATCATTAAGGCCCAAAAAAGGTGCATCAGAGCTATGTTTCAACTTCAACAGACCGATAGCTGCAAACATCACTTTACTGAATTAAACATTTTAATTCAGTAAAGTGTGTACCATCATTCTATATTTATGAAGTAGCTTTATTTGTGAAAATTAATATAAATTTATTTCAAAACTATCTAATGATCAAACGAAATCCGCAAGGCGAATTTATAAACATACGTTATGCTTGAGGGATTAAAAAACAACTTTAATGCATAAAAGCATATTTTGTATGGGACCAAAAAATATATAATAAAATACCTGATCCCACGAAGGATATGGACATAGTTCAATTTAAATGTACGCTAAGAAAAATGCTCATTGATAAGTTACTACACTATAGATAGTTTCTTAAATGATAATCTTTTATGATCTAATATAACAATTTTAATTCTCTTTTCTTCTTCTTTTCTCTTATTTGATTAATTAATGTAGTTTATTATTAATTATTGTAACTTATTATGAATTATTGTAATTTATTATTAAATATTGTAATTTATTATTCATTATTGTAATTTATTATTGATTATCGTAATTTTTTGTCAATTATAATTACTTATTATAAATTTATTATTATTACTTATTCTGGATTGACATTTCAATAAAAATGTCTAAGTCCACAGGCAGATTTAGGAGATTCATAGGTATAATACTGTAATAGCTTAAGAACTAGTACCCAAAATCACACAAATAAATAAGTTTGAAGTTACTTATGATGAAAAGTAGGAAAAGGCCGTAACGGAAATTCTAAAACTGATTAGTATAGAGAGTCTCAGTGGCGCAGCGATAGTTAACGCGACTGTTGTGCATCGGGGTTCTGGTTCGATTCATAGATCAGGCACTGTTATTGGGCTTTTCTGTCTTGAATTAAATTTTTTGTAGTAACACGGAGATTGGAAATGTCAGCGGTTGACGGCAACTGACTCGATCCTATGTGGAACCTTAAAAGTGGGCGAAGTGTTGGTATAATATACCTACCTCTGCCTACCCTGTTGACAATATAGACTATATAAAATTGGGTTATAGTAAAACGATCTCGCTTATTAATAATTTCGGTTCGGTTCTTTGTAACAGTATAGCATGGTTTACATGCCGCAATGGAGAATATTAATTTTGATTTGATATTCTGACAGTGATTCCTTCTTCAAAAGCTTAACAGTAGATGGAAACAGTTAAATTATCTGTAGACTAGCGCGGCGCATAGAGGTTATTCCCCGTGCAGTCTCATTTATCATTAACTAAAGATCGCTTCAAGATAAGTACCAACAATTATCGGTATACCGTCCATTACATCGAATTTATATTATCAGGTAGGCCGTTATGTTGTATCCCAAGCAATAAGTATCGCCTTGAATCCCCAACAAACAAAAAAATAATTTTCCAAACCAGTCTGCAATTTATGGAGAAATCGGTGAAATACATAAGAAAAGAACTTACAGCCAGACAGAGAACCTCCTCCTCTTTTAAAATCGGTTAAAAATCCGTCACCACAATTGTTCTGACGTCTCCACAATTCTTCTGACGTCACTACTCGCCATTTAAGTCACTTCCCATCAAGCTGCTTACTGAAATGCATGTTTAAACTCATTCAGGTATTAATAGAAATCATTCGTATAACATAGTGGGTATGTAAGCGAAATCGCGTGCGTTCCGTGACCTGAGATAGCCTCGTGGTACCTACAGTTATTACGTAAAGAATAGGCTAAATGTTATTGGATGTTAGTTTATCAGAGAGCTTGGTAACTTAAGTTTATAGTACCAGTCGACTGGGTACTTCGCATAACATTTTTATAACCTTCATTAAATACAAACACGGCTGATGAAGGCATGGCCAAGCAGGTATGTTGAAGTCATGTCTACCAAAAAAAATATTTACTCAAAATAAGTTTGCGAATTATTAATTACTAACTGTTACCTGCGTTTTCGCCCGCTGTATTTCAACAAAGAAAAATCTAAAATAAAAGTAACCTGAGTTTCACCTTATAACATCAGCTATCTGCCAGTGAAAGTCCCGTCAAAATCGGTCCAGCCGTTTCAGATATTAGCCGGAACAGACAGACAAACAAAAAAATTAAGATTGATATTTTTAATATAAGTACTGTATAAACTTTCATATGCATTTAGTAAAAAGCTGTTATTTTGACATTACAAAGATACACTTAATTATATTTATTTGTATACATAAGTAGAGATGTTTTACATCCACATTTTGCTTGATGTTATTTTAGGACCCACGAAATAGGGAGGCCTGTTGCGGTTTACCTATTACAGTTTCAGACTCCGTTCTGCCAATGAGAATATCTTTACATAAAACCCCAAGTTTTAGCTCAAACACTTTGTTCGACTTGGGAATCAGACCCGAGGCCACATTCACAGCAGTAGCTTACACTCATGTTTAGTAGGATTACGGTGGGGTTTAGTAGGACACCGATATTGCGGGTGGAATGTGCGGCATCGACAACTCGTGAAGCCGCATTCGACTATGTAGGAGCGATCGGCGAAGTTATGCCATCATAACTAAGACCAATCCCAATTTGTTATATTAAAATTCACTATCTGAATATATAATAGTTTGTCATATACAGTCAGTCACATGTTAATAGATTGCTTTAATACATTCATACGTACTTAACTTGGAAATGCAATTGAAAATGCTTAGAATGCCAGTCATAAATGGCAACTTATTGTGTCTGGCCACCGGTGTGGCGCTGCGACTCAATAGGTAAATGAGCTTTCATTGACCACGTGAAAGAAAATTGGAGAATGAAGAGGGATTAAAATGGATTTCATTTCATTTAGGGCCTTGCGTTTGCAAAAATATCACTACCTAACAGATTACAAAAAGGAACTCCTCAACTATAATTATTATTTTACAATAAGAAAATTAACCATGTTTTATAGTTGACCTTGTAATGGTTAAGGTTTTCACTCGTACACTGAGTACTTCGCCTGCAAAATTTTGAGTACCTACCGTTTTTTATTTGGAGCAACTTACTCAGCCATTTTAATAGCTAATCGTGACTTTTCACTTAGTTTTTTACTAGTTCTTTTCATGTAGGTTTACGAATAACTCATCTGATCGTATTTGACATTTAAAATATACGATATTCTTAGAGATGCTTATCTGTAACCTTTCGATCCCCAGTTGGGTGTCATCATCGCTATCGTGGCCGAAAGGTTGCGAGTTTAATTCCTGCTTTTACTATTGGTCCATAATCACGCTACTGGTATTTTAAATGCTTATAAAATGTAGTGTAACCTTTCGTTACAATCTAAAGGCTTGGATTTAAGTTGAATTTCAAGTCTCCATTTGAGAAAAACGTATCAAAATCCGTCGGTGATGCCAAAACGGATTAATAGATCGACAAAAATTCAATTATTTTGGGCTCAGAAGCCTTTAAGTAGTTGATTCCGAAATCTGAAGGAGTCAACCTTGAATAATCAAACAATTTTTTTAATAGAATAGACAAATATATCCAGCTTAATAGAAAACACTCTTCTCTATACTATCTGCGTTTTGATCTAATTTAAACCTTTTGTACTTACTCAGAATCAATAATATCGGTCAATATGAAAGTAAAAGAAAATTCTAAAAGGTAAATAGTACTCGATAATAGACGTTGTCTTAAACGTCATTCCAATATACTAAAGTGCATGTTTCCATTAGATCCTTGTCTGATAGCTGTCGATCATATCACGTCTTCGACATTAAATTGCCAGTCATAGGCACTATGCAAAATGTCTTTTGCCCTTCATGGACTTTATTTGCCACATCGCTTGTAATTTTATTTACAACATTGACAGTCGACGTCGTAAATTGAAATTCTACGGACTAAGCTATCAGACGATAGTCGTAAAATAGCGGCTTCAGTTTAAGATTGACACTAAAATAGCTTATTCGATAGCCAGTGTTAAATTTCAGTGTCATCTTGGTCTACTTTTATTGGCGTTGAATATTGTTTCGTGAACGAAGAATGTTGTTATTAGATGTTGATTTATTTTAGCTTATGTCAACTACATCATATTCAAATGTCGATGATATGTGTTTTTTGTTGAAGTCAGCAACATTTAGAGGCGTCGGGATTCTAGCTTACATCTCCTTGTCACTAAATCTTTTTGCGCTATCTGCACAACGATTTCTTTTAATACAATATAATATATGCAGACATACAAGTTGCAGTTATGATTGGCTTAATTTAACATGGCCATACGAACTACAGTTAAGCCACCCAAAACGACCAGACGAAACTTATAAAATATATACTATATGATATATATCATGGCTGACAGCTTTCTGATACTAGCTGTGAAGACGAGAGATTCTGTAGATTTAGCCAGAATTTAGACGATTTTCATCGTGAGTTTATATCTTTTGTTTTGCTTAGTGTAAGCGTAAAGTGGGCGTTGGTAGGACGTTTAAATTATGATCATCTGCTTTAAAACATACCGTAATTATTGCAAGCAAAAGAAGCTAAGGGACGCATTGTCGAAAATGACGTTTTACCAAAAATATCGATATTTACGTCAATTATATTATGTATTTGGTAACTTGGACAGTCGGTGACCGCTATAGTAAATAATATTGACTTTTAAATGCGTGGTGATAACCTGCTGTGTCCACCCTCGTGAATACTCTGTAATATTTAATAAAATTTTATAGCGTTTAGACTTTAAAAGAGCTCCTCGGAGGATTTTGTTACTGTGTTAGAGTGAGTCGTCCCTTACAAACGTAATAATATATTTATTTATGTGCTGTTATAGAGGTACCTTAATAAGTATTGTATCCTATTTTTGACTCAATCACTAGAAGCCCTCGATATCATCCCAACCCAATGATATTTTATCCAAACCGTACATCGAACTTAGAACTTTACAATTACGCTAATACTTATGCTACTGCACCAACGGTCACAGTCAATGCGCTGCTATTCATGAGTGAATTAAGATAAGCACTTGTCTTTCCTTATTGTGGTTTTTCATTGAACATTAGAAAGCCCGCTCAACCTGTTTTCCCATAAGACGCGAGCGACCGATCAAAGCATCATTTTCTTGTTACCAGCAAGGCGGTAATAGAATGTTACGAATAGCCAATTTATTTTAAATAGGTAATGCAACACGCCATTAATTACTGAGCGAATGCCTTGTTTGTTTATGGTGTAAGCGTCGACTTGGATTGCGGATTTGATCCGTTTTTATGTAACTAAGATAAAGGGAAACATTTGGCTTGCTAGGTGGTCATCGTTGAGCTGTTAGTAGAATTCCATGGATGCTCGCAGCTCAAGGGGTTATGACGAAATATGTTGTATAAAGTTTATTGATCTATTGCTTCATAAACCCTAAATTACGAAAGAACACACCATAAGCTTATTAGATATATTAATGGTTGAAAGCGTTCACATATATACTAGAAAATTGCGGTCCCATTAGCTATAGGTAACTGCTTAAGAAAGAAATATAACAAAATTTTAAAAGGGGTCCCTTTTATTTTTATTTAATAGCACTCGTTAATCAAAGAGAGGCTCTACCTCTGTGTGTCCGCAAACTTGAAGCACTCCTCCGACTGGTGATATACCTTACAGAACATCGTAACGAATTAATATTATGTACCTAGTATTCCTGCGGTTGGCAGTTAAAGGCCTGTGTTGTCAAAGGGATGAAATATATTCGTTGACCCTTATGCTGGCATCTATTGGTCACGGCGATCGTTTATCCTAAAGAAGGTCTTATGCTGGTTTACTACTACATCTAGGACTTTCTTTCTTTCAACCAACTACTTACTACTTTCTTTCTTTCTAACGCAAATGTATCAGCAAAACAAGCTGCTAGGATTGCGTAATAGTCTTTTCGTGTTATTGTTATTCGTGCATAACTAGCAGTTTTCGATACCAATTAACAATATTCATGTCTTTACTTACTAATTAAGTTTCTAACTTGTAATTAATTACTAACAATACTATGGTTTCATATTTCAGTACCAATAATTAAGTAAAGTACGGATCGCTACACAAGTTTTGGCGCGATGTACCAAACATCGCGTGTCAAGCTATCATTGGCAATACATTCCGTTCCTATGTTGGTATTATACCCTTGCCAAAGCACTAAAGTTTTATAAAGCCATTTCGGCAAAAATTTTCATTGTACGTAGCTGTAATAGAAAAATTCTAGTCGATATTCTAAGCTCGTGCACAGCATAACTTTGTGAAATATTAACTAGATACCTACGAGGTCATTTATCTGCCTAATCTTTTTACTTTTTAAAAGCATTGATGATGGCTTTTGGTATAACTAGGTACAGTTTAATATCAGTTTTCTATGAAGCGATTGTCATTATTTTTGTATTACTGTTTTGTTTGTCTTTAGTGCATTCATTTCTTAGGCCACGATGGCGCCACTGTCCAGTTAATACATACAAATATATTAGCACTCTATTTGCTAACGGCTGTCAATATTCATTGACAGCTCACAGAAGAGTGTTGACTTTCAAATGGTAGAATCTATCGTTCCAATTAGTTAGTGACGTGCAAATAAGTTGACTCAATCGGGGAACTGAGGGTACCGCAGGCGTTATTCTCCGATAGCGCCTTAAGCGCCAACGCACTACTGATACTGTCTAGCGATCCTGCTGCGATAACCGCTTACCATCAGAAGGGTCGTGTGTTTGTTTGTGATCTTACATAGATATAGGTCATTAAAAAATATGTGTTCCACAATACTTATATCTATCGTTAGCCGAATTAAAACATCTCTCGTTACGACATGATGATTTTGAAATGCGACGGCGGCGTACTATTATCGACTCTGTGTAAAACTGTATTATGCTTCTCGTACCATAGTTATCTATCACTGTTAGGTCTATACCAATAAGGGGTTTCTCCAAATAATGCAGCCCAGGCGTATTGGAGATATAATTCTGTCTGTATCTCTTGCCAAGCAGATTTGGCTACTAAATGGCACAATTCACATTGCTTCTCCCCCAGCCTTTATAATAGATCCCAAACTGTCTGTATCCTTTGGTATTGCTTCCGGAATGTCATCTTTAGACTTTTCTTCAAACAGGCCAAAGGATCGTTTACCATCATAGCAACAAAAACACTTTCATAGTTAGGAGCTTTACTACTAAGCTACAAAAACTATGTATATATATACAACTACATATATGACAACAAATTATATAGTAATGTTGTCTTTTTGCAGTGTACCTGACAGGGCAGTACGCGCCGGGCTTCCTGACCGACTTGGTGCGCGAGATTCGCGACGCGGCGCGCATGCGCGAGGACGCGCTCTATTCGCGCGTGCGCGCCATGGTCGTCGAGAGAAACGATGTGAGTACATATCTAATAAGTATACATAGCACGAAATTTCATGTAATACGACGAAAATTGAACGGCTATTGTTAAGCTTGCGAGTAGTTTTATTTTGGTATATGTATTAACACATCAACTTGGCATTAAATCCGTAACGCCTCAACGCAACGCTATGTATTGATATAACAAGTAAAACATTGACATTTAATGCTCGTGAAACGGCATTGTCTCGATTTCGATGTAATGACAATACTTTGAACTGTCTTGGAATGCCTGACATTATTTAAAATATTTTGTGTCTGGCCGCCGGTGTGCCGCGTCGACAGAATAGTAACCTATTATTATAGTCAAGTGGTTCCTCATCGACTCATCACTGCCGAGGTATTTTTACGCGGTTACTGCTAGGACGGACGGCTAGACGACGACAGCTAAACATAAGGTGATAGGTAGTTAAAGCTCTTAATCAGCTCGTCATGTGACGGAGTGATGTCTTTACGTAGTTAATTAGTGTGCTTTGCAGTATGGAATTTCATTCAAACATTTTTCTTAATACCAGATCTAAATCGCCACAACACCAGGAATTTAAAAAATCGTGTAATATTTTCAAAATTTTGTAATACAGTGCTAAATAAACAACGCGATAAATTCGTATATAGTAGTTTAATTTCAATACTATATACGGATTTTATCGCGTTGTTTATTTAACACTTTATTACATAATTTAGAAACGTACACATCATGGTCATATGGTCAAACCAAGAGAAGCATAGGCACTCGCAAAAAAGAACACATAGCTGATGTAAAGAGGCTATTGAAATCAAAACACATCCTAACTTCAATAGAGAAGATGGTTAGAATGTACCACCAGCTTGGGATCCAGCAATTCAAATAGTCAAACCCAAGAAGAAGCAAACCACAGCTAGACTTCATGATACTTTGTGTTCATTCTGCGTAAATAGAAACACCAATTAAATTAAATTATGTTCGGGTACTTTGAAATAACTACACTGGAACATTGAGACAACTACCATCTTAGTCTCCCCGTGACCATGACTGCTGAAAAGCAACCGAAACGTCGGGGAAAGTGTAAACTTAAATATAAATAGTTTTAATAATTTAATTAGCTTAAAATTAGTAAAGTTTTATGTAATAAAGTGTTAAATTAACAAGGCGATAAAATCCGTATATAGTAGTTTAATTTCAATGAATAACATCCTAGAATACCGAGTTATAACCTGACCTGGGGTGACCAGACAGATTTGGGATGGGTACGGCCCACCCGTGTCCTTATATACACCAATGTTGAACAACATTACTAGATCGACCCATTATAAAAATTGTTATACACGTCAGGACAAAAGAAAAGGAAAGGGGTACCTTTCATCCAGAAAAAAATAATGTTACCTATCTCATCTAATCTACATTTATGCGAACCGACCACTTATGCCGGTTGCAGTCAAAATCATTTACAAATAATATAACCAAATCTTTATATAACTCAATCAACTCAAATCGAATCCAACAAATATCAGAAATAGTTAGACGGAAAAGTTATATTAATTACGCAAATACTTTATCGGCTTCACCCACACGTTTATATATGAACGAAGACTTACATTTGTAATTGGAAAACTTGCCCAGCCACGGGAACATATTCAGTAGGTACTACTATTGGTAATTTGATTTTTGTTAACCTTGTATATAAACCAGCGTTACAGTTTCAAGTCTGCAGACTTTTGAGTTTACCAACTGCCTAAATGTTCGTTAGGATAACGTGAGGATATCAGGTCCCCTTACCGACTGGTATACATGTTTATGACAGCGACACAGTATGAGAGGTAGGCTTTTATGTGATTACCGAGATAGGATAATATTACCTAATAGGTACATCGTAGGTGGAGCAGGAGTCTCTGTGTCTGTCCATGACTCTAGTAGTTACAGTATATGGCTGCAGATAATGACAGCCTGGGTTCGAGTTCCCTGAGGTTCCCTGAGTCAGGCCAACAAAATATTCGGTGTTTTCTGTCAAATAGCGACACGGTATTATGCAGTTGGCGTTTTTTCATGCTTGTTCTTAATCACGTGAAGCCGTTGTTACTGCGCTTGATCTCTTGCGTCGTTTGAGATTGCCATGTCATCAGACTATGAAAATGAAGGAAAAGAGAGTAAACTAGTGCATTAGATAAGTATCTCGGGCGTAAATGGCTAGTGTGTATAAATATTAACTGCGAAGCTGGTAAAAAGCTGAATTAGAATATTAAGGCTAAGATAAAGGATGTGGCAAGCTATAAACAAAAAAATAAATATTCTGATATTGATAATTTTCAACATTAATACGAGAGTGCTTCACATGGCATAAAGCGCTTATGTTTTTGTACGATTACAGTTCCAGGTATAGTATAATTGTAATATTCTTTTAAGAAATTTGTTATAGGTGAACATGGAAAATTAATCGATATACCGCAATTGACTCACCCTGTATTACGTGTGACACTGCTAAACAAAGATTACGGTGACACATTTTTGCCTACTCCTTCAAATATAGAACAATTATAATCGGAATATTCTAAAGCAGTCGCAGATCAAAGTCGTCAGAACACAGGAACCTGACCAACCAAAAGCTGCTGTCTACATATGCGCTTATTCTCTTACAACTGGACCAGACATACAAAAACTGGAGACTGTAATTGCACGCGCGAGAACGAGACACCGCAGTAGAGTTTATATAGCTCTCTCGTTCTTGAGCATGCAATGAATATGCTTTGAGGACTCTGATATTCTGTTTTAAATTCGAGACAATATTACTAATAACTATGACCGTATTACCTCGTCCCAAGCGCACGCAAGTAATTTTTTTTCAATTATTCACTGAAATCGATACACAGTTCTTTGTCGCATCGCATTATCGGTCAAGGATAGATGACGGTTCTTCGACATAACCTTCAACTGGTACCTTTAGACTGAAAAGCTACGTATTCTAAAATTCTATTACCACATGCCAGAAAGACAGCATTCCTAATTGAAATCAGTGCTTCGGCGTAGCACATGTTTTATGCAACTACCTACCAATGTTAATGACGTCAGAAGCATCTTAGTAGTATAAAGATATGTAGTATGTAGTAGTAGGATAGTGGTGCCAATTCTGTTGTCACAAAATTCTCTTATCTTAACTAAAAATCTCTAAAATTTAGTCCTGTCACTTTTAGCGATTTCAGAATACGAAATGTCGTTTGACAGGACTAAACTAAATTTTAGAGATTTTTAAATAAGATAAGAGAATTTTGTGACAACAGAATTGGCACCAGTATGTGGAGTGTCTATCAAAAATAAATATACAACCCCACACTAGGGATAGTTCCTGTATCGCTTGATTCTTTATAACCATTCAAACAATGGACACAAACAACACTCACGAGTCGAAACAACTGTTTTTGGATCACACAATTTTTTGGCGCTTGGGACTCGAAGTCGTGATATTCGGCGCAGTGGCAGCAGCAAGGTGATCTCTTAAAACATTTCGCCATCCGTGCAGTAAATTGAAACGGTTACTCGTTAACTGCGGAGCTTATAAAAATATTGTTACAGTATTCATATTCTCATTACTATTTGCCGCGATCGGAAAAGTGGAAAGACTATTTCCGCTGACAACGTGTATGCTAAATTTAACGATGATCGTTCGAGTAGTTAAGGGGTTAAAACGTAACAAATTAACAAATATTCGCAAGTATATTATTAATTAGGATTTACTGTTACTAAATAATTTAAAGTTGCGTTTTTGTATAAGCCGCAATAGCATTATTATACATATGTAGGTATATATAATATTTTAATTTGAAGTTGAACTTCTACGCGAATGGTAATATTTTTTTTTTATTTCAATCTTATGACAATATTAAATAAAATAATTACTAAAGAGTCACTTAAGCAATTGTAAAATGGAGTGCGGCAGTGGCATTGAGGATGTGAATACATTTTTATTTCAAAATCAATACCTTTTCGTAAAACAAGTCACCGGTATGTAAATAATTGACTATTAATTCGTCGAAGTTCGTTGTAACAGGCTTCGTAATGTTCGTGATTATTCATAGGTCCACATTCCTTAAGTAAACATATAGATACAGCACTAGCTTTTGCCCGTGGCTTCGCTTGCGTAAAAGTAGGTTAGATTACGTTAGCAACAGTACTTTTTTAAATAAAATAGTGTCTATATTAATGGTGAAAGAATTTTTACTAACAATACTTACAAACAAATAGGTAAACAAAATATCAAATATTTCCTTATTAAAGTTCGAAAAATCTCTTATACAACAGCTTTGTCCATCCGTCTGTCTGTTATAGGTACAACTTTAAATTCAAGAACCGTAAGAGCTAGAGACTCGCGGTGAACGCTCGACTCAGCATAGTCGATAAAACCCCGAAATGACTATGACCCTTGACCTCTGACCTTAACGTACGGTCACGTGGTATCACGTGACCTTTGCATATTACTTGAACCATTTTTTTGAACTCTAAGATTTACGGCAATTCATTGCCGTTTCTCGCTTGTTATCG
This sequence comes from Catocala nupta, assembly GCA_963675205.1. Taxonomy (NCBI): domain Eukaryota; kingdom Metazoa; phylum Arthropoda; class Insecta; order Lepidoptera; family Erebidae; genus Catocala; species Catocala nupta. The sequence goes on from OY776087.1 coordinate 22,564,490, forward strand.
TATTAGTATAGATAACGAAAATATTATACCTGTATATCTGCAAAGCAATATGTGGAAGTACATATCACGTCAATTTTCTTAAGCGGGTAGACAGATGTATATTAACCCCAGATTTCGCCACGTATGGATTTGGGTCCTACGTCACAGTGAGCATGCCTACTGCTGTCTACTGTCTGCTGTCATTGCTAGACTTTTGCTGCTACTGACAATTGAATTAATGAAATGAAATGAGAAATTGTTTATTACAGCGTTTAAGAAATTAGAAAAACTTATCAATCTAAAACACTTCACCTTGCCTTACAAGACTCAATATTATTTAGCCCGAAGCTAAGAATCAAACCCGTAACCAAGCAATCACATGCAAACATTTAAGCAAACTAATGCTGTGGGATCAAGGAGAACTCTAAGTGTAACTTCAGTAAATTCACTAACCTATAAACTTTGACGTCCGTAAAGCGCTCGGTTCGTTTATGCGATGCATGTGAGCACGCACTCAGTTTACCGCGTTTACGTCGCTCAAGATTGTCATCCTGAGCGTGCGTCTCACAATGCAGTTGGCGCTGCGTTTAACGCAAAAGCACAAGCGTAGCAATGCCTTATATTTATTTATGTATATCACGAAACTTCTTCTAGACAGCTGATCTGATCTCTGAAACACATCACGCGTTTTCGGGTGCCTGATTTCTAAATTTTATAGTTATCATTTGGGGTAAGCAATGGCTGTCAGGTCTGCTAGAATGTAACAAAAATAGTACTTATGCGGCAATCGCAATGTATTTAACGCGCCGTGTGACGCATAAACGAATGAAGTTCTTAAGTGTTGTCTTTGTGACCTAAATGAAAAATGTTTTTTACTCTGACTATCAATATTGACTTTCACGTAACACATAGATACTGCAACTGATTTGTCACCGATTTAGTCTGAGATGTAGTGAAACTGCCATGAAACATCCGATTCGCTTTGGTACCGAGTTTACGGTGTCTTAAACGATGCGTAACAACATTTATACAGTTTTCCACCGTTACGCAGTAACCCTTTATCTGTATCATCGCGAATATTGTGTCCGATCAAGAACGATTCGTTTCGATCCAAGGTGGCCGAGTCTAATATTGTCTCTTTACAATAAAAAAAGTATGGATCTACAGTCTGCCAACAAATTCGTCAACGGTAGGTGTGAAATTCGAAATAAAAATTCGTGTGTTCTTTTAATGTGATACGAAAGCATAGGATATTATTTAATAGTAATGTATTTTCAGACTACTTGGTCCATAACCTGGCGTAAGTTTTAACTGTCTATGATGTCTGGTTTGATTTCCTCGTCAAGTAACGTATTATTGAGATTTTCTAATAAGCAATGATATAAAGTACACTGTCTTAGAATTATAGTTAAATGAGACGAAAGAGTTGGCTTAGGTAGTATAGGAAAAGCAGCAAAATATGGGTGAGGTACGATAGTCTTGCAGACGCTTGTAACGCCAGAAATATCAGTCGTGCGTTGCCAATCAAATAAAACAAAGACGCAATGCTGACAGCTCAAAGATTATTATATTCCTACGTACAGCAAAGTGTTTTTTAAAGGAGTCTAGAACCCCTATTCAACGTACGAATACCACGTTATTTGACCGCGTTCTTCTATAGGGTGGAGGTACTTTTCTGGTCAGGCTGCTCCAATATGATCGACATTCCATGCAATGGATTCTGGTGTTCTCAACCATTTATAAAACTGAAATTAGTAACTGCGTAGCATAAATCTTATGAGTGACCTACCATTATTATTTGATAGGATTTGCTTCAAGATCAAGAGCCCCTTTACACTAGTCAGGTTATCGCAGCATATACGCTGGGAATGCGTTCATTGAATGCCTGCTCTGAAGGAACGCTAGTGTGAAGAGGCTTTAAGCTTCTATCGACCTTTGTGAATGGAAAATGCAGTAAATATCCAAAGATTCGATACAGGTTCATAATTCGTGTCTCTGTTTATTTGTGAGCCGAAATATTATGCTTTGTTTTATTATATTTTTCTACTACGACAGGCATCCGAATCTGCACAAAAATGGAGGCAAAGCATTATCTGCCGTTACCTATAAGATTGTAACGCAGGAATGTGCAGCCGAGGATCCGAAAACTAGTATCTCACCGTCCACAATAGCAACGCGGATGTATGTCTCTCCAAACTGGACATGGCATTTCCAAAACGTCTTGGCTTTATGCCAAATGTGTGCAAATCTCAGTTCAATAACCTGATAATGACAGCTCGGTTGATCATTATGGTATTGGCATTCGAGGTGGATGACTGTGCCGTTCTATAGATAAAAAATTTATATAAATTGGTAGTTTTGGTCATGGAGAATTTATCGGTACATTGCTGAATATAATTTAGTTACTGTATTGTTTTAAACCACGGCGGAAAAATAATGGTTATAGTTGATTAGCCTTTGCCCGCAGTCATCCATCAAGATTCATTTAGACTACGGGTTCCCAGTGACGTAATTTACGTTGGGCAGAGGTGTGTTGTTTTAAATATCTTACAAATAGCACAATTTTATACTTGTGGTTTTGCAAGCGCCAATATGCTACGCTAATCACTTACCACCATGTAACCAGCGGTCGGGGGTATCCGTCTTTGTTTGGAGAGGCCTCTTCGGTCTACCACGTCGACCCCGTGCGGGTTGGCAGTCTTAACATATCGACGAGAACCTAAATATATGCAGGTGTCCTTACGATATTTCTCCTTTAGGAAAACATCAAAAATAAATCTATATAATATGTTTATAAGTAAAATCAATTTAAAAATATATTTATATAATATACATAATTGTAATTATTACGCACATAATTTCTAAAAGTTTAGAGGTTCGCGTCTAGGGATGGCACTTGAGGCCGCTGAAAAGCAGTTCAACGGTCTCCTACGAGGCTAACGCTTAGATGCTGATGACATAAAACATAGCTTTAATTACCTGCGTAATTAGTGCATCATTATTTCATGACGTGTAACTTAAGAAGTGAAATAGAACACGACTTTTTTATCATCTCAGCTGTTGTGATATTTTCTTAATACGGTGCGGAGAAAGGCATTTGATTGGCATTCACGGGAAAAAGTGGCGTGTCTCTGTTTAGAGCCCGAAACGAATTATTTATTGACAAGTTCTATACATAAACCTTCGGCGTAATTCTCTATTGAAAGAATCGATAACCGGGAAGTACTTAAATTATTTTTTACCTTTTTGTCGTTTGGTACTTTCTAAACTTTTCAATTGCCATTGAAAACATTTCTTCGTTGTTTTTTTAATTATTAATCTTAAGTCTGTTCAATTCAGTAATACGCAAATGGTATATAATGGTTGCAGCTCCTTACAAATGTAATTTGTAAAGTAATCAGCATTGTAAAATTGAAGACTAAAAGAGTGGCTCTGAGGTTTCTGCCCGTTCTTCTCATTGGTTCTACGCCCTTGCTTCGCTCAACGTGGCAACAGGTACATAATATATGTAAATTCATATTACAGTACCTTGACATTTATAAGTCTTACTTTGTGACCTTAATGAATAAATATATTTTGATTTTGAAGAGTCGAGTAAGAAATAGAAATAAAGGGCTGAATTGTATGCCTATGCCCATTTCTATGATTTTTTATAAAAACTAGCTGTTGACTGCAACTTCGAACATGGTTTTAAAATAGCCTATATTATTCTCTAGGTTTTAAGTTACCTCCATGTCGTCAAAATGGGTTTTGTGGCTTAGCCACACACGTAACCATATCTTCGCAAATGTAAAAAAGACAGCTGCAAGTGTTACCTTCATAATATTTGTAATTACGTCTTTTACATAGCAGAACATGTAATTGTGCTAGGTTTTAGTTAAATGGAGTCTACTATTTTACTAAAAGCAAGCAATTACATTCTAACTAATATTATAAATGCGAATGTGAGTTTGTTTGTTACGCTTTCACGTCTCAAACTATTTGACTGATCATCATGAAATTTTGGATACACATTGTCAGGGGAACAGAAAAACGACATAGGGTTCCTTTCATCATGGCAAAAGTACAGATACTAACATAACATAACCTACATTTACGCGAGCAAAACCGCGGCCAAAATCTAGTTTATATAAAAACTAGCAAAATTACATTTTCTTATAAAAACAGCCAATGAATATATATTGCGTCTAAAACTTAAAAAGTAGTTCGTGCATACCTTATACCAATTAATATCACCATACGCATGCGTTGTACAGCATCTATTCAAGTTTTTCGAAAATTCCTTAGGAGGCATTAACATAATTAATAAATAAATTAAAGTTCTGCGAAGTTTCTTAATTTCCTTCGTTAATTGACACGGTATTTTAACATGTAATTATATTATTACAGAACATACCAGATTCAAGGCATTTTTCTGAATTCTTTGATTACTGCTGAGGAAATGTCATTAAGAAATGTTATTGTGGTTTCATTTTAGCTATTTGTCCAGTGTTGACCATTTCGGCTTAAACAGTCTAGTTTCGAGAATAAGTTTGGCCAAAATATCTAGCTCGGACTACCAAGCGTACCCAATGTGTTTTCTTCCGCAGTAAAAAGAGTCCAGTGGCGTACGTAGGGGCGCAATAGTATAGTATAAGTATAGTATAATATAGTATAGTATAGTAATAGTTTGTATGGGCCAGCCATACAAACACACATTTCATGTAATTTTGAAATCCTGCTTTATTAATGCTACTTTGCTAGTAAAATTGTTTAGAACTGTAAAATTATGCAAGTAATTGAAATGCCTAATAGCCAGGCTTTGGCTGATATAAAAGTAATGTCACTGAGAGCGTCTATACTACATCGAGAGCCCTGAAAAATACTCAGATAATACGCATGGCGCGGCAATCCATGGCCCACAAAAATATAACTTAATAGGCGAATAAGGTGAGCGCCTTACATTTTATACATTTTTATGTGACGTTTAACGTTCTCCCTTGCCGTCTTAATGTTTTCGCTAGAAAGAGTAGAGTAGTTGAGTAAGCCACGACCGTCAGAATAACGCAACCAGACAACCTTCTGATGTATTCTTTGAATAAGGAAGGATTTTACGTTTCTTTAGGATGTGCTGTGCTGTCGACAGTAGGTGAGTACTTTTCCATTGACAGCATAGCGCACTCTTGATAAAACAGTTAGACGATTTAAACTATAACAGTGTAAAAGTTAGAGTTCAAATAGTCTAACGTCCAAATTTCGTCTCTGTTTTATTAAGAGATCGATAGGTATTAATTCGGTTTTGGATGGGTCAGTATCGCACAACTGATTGTAACCGCTTATTATACGTACAAGCTAGTTTTCAGATTGATTGCCGTGTAAACCAAATATGTAACATCGATGATTGCTTGATTGCGTATCTTTTGCGGCTATTCTAAAAGCAATAGGAAACAATTCATATTGCAAGTAGCATTTGATACCGATTTTTTCGACCTCTATGGAATGTCAAGCAACGTTTGAAGAATTTAGAACTTTGAACTGGGTAACGATGTCCTTCATTTTATAGGTTCCTTTTTTTACCTTAAACTGTCGGTGATTTTATCGTCAAAGTGTTTTAGTCATTAGTCCAGTTGTAAAATCATACATACGTAGGTACGTATGTCCACGCCTATACCCCGAAGGGTAGGTTAGAGTATACTATACCTGTATTTCGCCAGCAGCGGATTTTGCTATAGACTCGTCCACATATACAAATGGAGAGCCCTGCATGAGCAAGAATGGAATGGAATTATGCAAACTGTAATGCGCCGTCTCATTGTCGCGCTTGTAATGACAATTGCTATAAGAGATGATTGTAAGGCCCTTGATTTGTTATCAGAATGGAAAGTCCCTTAGCTATGCTCTCTTCATATCTACATAATTATAGAGTATAAGTAAATAGGTATGTATAGATTTTTATAGAAATAAACTACAGGAATTCATTATCAATATACTGAATATGAATTTCTGTATTTTATTCCTATTACATTGTAAATATATTATAGTTACCTGTTGAACAGGGAAATCTTGTGTTATTGCACTAATAATAAACATATATAGGTACATAGCATTTATATAGAGAATAACGGGTATTAACGCGATTATGCTCATTATTAACTTATTTTGTGTAATATTGTGTATCTTATCTTATCTTATGTATGGGGGCCAGTCAGCACAGACCGGCGACACTTCGACCCATTGGGATCTTTTGTGTCAGCCCCAAGATTTATCCCTTAGCTATCTCCCTATGAATGTACTGCATCAGTCGTAGCGTACACTTCAGAGGGAGAAGCCTGAAGTCCTCAGGGTTTGGATATGCCAATCCCATCAGACCCATCCTCAATCCAGCCAACGCGTCGCATTCACATAGTAGGTGCGATATGGACTCGTCCTGTTCACCACAGGCTCTGCAAATCGAATTGTGAGCCAATCTCAATCTGCACAGGAAGTCGTTGGTGCCAAAATGGCCAGTGAACGCTCCTGTGAGCAGGCGTATTTGGCTCTTGTTATACCTGCAGAACTTCCGGGTGAAGCCTGTGGCTCTGTTTGCAATGAATTTCTTGGAGTGTTCCAGACCCCTCAGGGCCTTCCACTCTAGCCTGTGTTTGTCATTGCCATGTGCATTCAAAGCTGCCTTGACGGTGCTCTCAGAGAGTCCCACGAATGGCTCGGGGCCCACAAACAGTTGCTCCGAGCCCTTTCTGGCTAATTCATCAGCCTCCTCATTGCCCTGCACCCCTGCATGCCCCGGAACCCACACCAGTCTGACTGTGTTCTTCCTGCCAAGTTTGTTTAAGGCCTTAACACAGTTCAGGACCAGTCTGGAGTCCACCCTACACGAGTCCAGAGCCTTGAGAGCAGCTTGACTGTCACTGAGAATATACACAGTCCTGTCAGTGACATTACTGTTGATATTCTCCTGAGCACAGGCAATTATAGCGTAGGTTTCCGCTTGGAAGACCGTTGCATATTTGCCCATGCTTTGGCTCACCTTGCAGTCGTTGGTATAGATACCAGCGCCCGATCCTGTTTCCATTTTGGAACCATCAGTGTACCAGATGAGACAACCCTTGTACCCAGGGGATTGTAGACCTTGTCTCCATTCGTCCCTCGTGGGAACCTTTACTTTAAAATTCTTTTTGAATATGTGCAGTGGTTGCATTTTGTCGCATCCCATGCTCATAATCCTTTTGAGATCCTTTGAAATCTCCAATTTTGTATGTCGTGTTACCGGCATGTTGACGCTCCACAGCCCATGCACAGATAGTCTGTGTAGCGCCTTTATCGCCTCTGACTCCACAACAATGTGTAGCGGCATTAGATCCAGCAGGACCTCTAACGCTGCCGTTGGCGTAGTCGGGAACGCCCCTGTTATAGCCATGCAGGCCAATCGCTGCACCTTTGACAGCGCGATCCTGCATGTATTGTGTAAATATATGTCAAATATTTCAAAAAAGTGATGCCTCTGGTGTTGCACGCGTCCATAGGCTACGGTGAACACTTACCATCAAGCTTGTTTGCCACCAAAGTTGTATAAAAAAATAATTGAAATTAAGTTTTTCGTCCTACATCTAATTTCGTGGTTTCTATACAAAATGCAATAGTTATTTTAGAAATTAATTAGTTTAATATCAGTCTAATTGGTCATTGTAAAATATTGATGAAATAGTTAGTATGAAAACCACAATGTTACCAATTTTCTTCATACGAAGCGGCAACTTCATATTGAAATCTCTATTATTATAATAAAACAAATTCTTCTTTGCACTTAAGAATATCATCCGCATAAAATAATATGTCTCATGTCCTTGAAAAGATAACACATTAGGTTATGATACTTATGATCTATTAGTGATAAGCATGATTATCAACGATAATAACCAAATATGTCATACGTAATAGATAGTGATACGTTATTTTGATAACTATGTTTTTAAATAGCTGATAATTTTTGCTAAGGCTGATAAAGTTTTGCTAAGATAACGGTTATTTATCATAATAGACCTAGTTTAATTATAGTAAGTACCTATATGTATAGGACTGTAAAGAGAGCGATACTATAAAATTTAAATCAATGCAATCTATTTCAGACGGCCTATAAAACATCATCTATATTAACTAGGTAGTAGGTTTTGCCCGCGGCTTCGCTCTCGTAAACGAAGGATAGGTTATATTACTAACAGTACCTTTTTAAAGTTACAATCAAGGAAAAAGAAAAGATCTAAATAAACAAAACATTAGTCATCAAAGGACACCTTTTTGGTCTTAGCTTTGCTTATCGGTCTTGCCTCTGTCTGTAAGTCAGTAAACTATTATATATTATATAACAAAACAATGTTTTTACTAACTGTACCAGAATGTGTTTGCAGTGTAACTTGTGTAATAGGTATTTAAGATTATTCCTGATCCCTTACATAGGGTATCCGATCGGAATAAAAAGTAATATATAACTAATTTGATCCACCAGTGGATCAAATTCAGGGGACTGGAACGGAATAACTCCAAAATTCAACGTTAATTTATTAAATTAAAAGAAAAGAATGTTTTATGATGTTGCCTTTCTTATACTCTTTCTTCATAAACACTTCAACGGTGCTAAATCTCATACTTCTTAGTAGGCGCAAAATGCTTAAGAAGAGCTTTTTGGTGTTGGTACTTTATTAAAATAATATTTTTGTAGGTGTCGATTCGCATTCAAATTATACAGATGAGAGCGATACGACAATGAAATATTTTTTTTAAGGTTTCGTTCTATGCCTGCGAACAGATTCGTGCGAAAAGACCAACAAGGTGTACAAGTTTTCTCTTCATGCATATAAAAATAACTTTAAAACTAACTAAACAAAAACAGCTGTAGGTCACATATTTTTCTGTATCACCTCAATAAGGCAAGTTTAGATCTAAAAGACTGTGAATCAATTTGCATGTAATAGATACACAAGCGATTAATTATTTACTGTTGCCGCTGGCTAGTCTGCCGCCAAAGACAATAATAAAATAACTTTTTTATACTAACAAGGTGACAAAATAATTATTTATTTATTACTAAGTAACAAACTTTTTACATACATTGCACCGTACTCCCTTATTCGAAACACTATCTGTGGATCACAATTTTTTAGGTCTGTGTTTAAGACATGACGGTCTTTAAGCAAAGCGCGACATTGTAAAAGTGCTGGGGACGTTATATAAAATATCAGTCAGGCACCCATAATTTTCTATTTAATGGTAAACGAAAATTGACAAATATTTTCTTTCGATAATATTCATAGAGTTAATGACAATTAGCCAGGGGTAAATGACAATTAGCCAGGGGTACAAAATATTTGGAGTCAGCCCTACCGAACATACCATTGGGACACTCGGGCAACCCAAGGCCCTATGAAGTCGACGCTAGAGCTGCGGTGCCAAGGTGACCAAAAGACGAGTCATAATGTCATCACTCCAAAACAGAACATTCTAGAACGATACTGTACGCAATATTATTTAAACATTTATAGTTCTATCCATTTAACATCATTGTTAATCAATCAACGTATCTGGGTCGTCACTAGTATGCGGCCTCAGTGCGTACAAGGAATTTAAACAATTATAAAGAGAGACTACATATATATTATGTATTGTTATATTGATATTCCGACTTTTGAACACGAATTCGTTGCGCGAATAAAATATATTATATTAACAGAAATGTTGAGCTATTTTTATTTTTATTAGTGCCATCTAGTGAGGGAAATTGGAAGCTTTAAATTCTGTTTTACTTCTTTTATGGTTCTTTTTTGCAATTTAAGTATAAATTGGATTACTAATTAGTCTTTAAGCTACATTGAAACATTAATAAAGAACTTAATTGGCATTTTATAACAAATAAGGATAATATAACAAACGTATAAAGGGTGACCTTATTTTTGTGTCGAATGTAATTTTTAGTCTCACAATGAAATAAACAGCATTTGTTCGCAATGTTGTTAAAACAGATGCATTTTAAATTACACTTCTCATTAGAAAAATCGAAATACCTTGCAAGTTTATGTTTTGGAAGGATTATCAGAAAAATGTGTTTATTTAGGAATATAATATATGTTAAATGTCATTTAATAGTGAATAATATGAGGTTTTCAAATCCTAATTTTAATGTTCTAAATTCAAATAAAATTTTCATAGGTTTCGTATTAGGTTTCGTATTTTGTTTATCAAGTCATTTTTACCCAGTATGGAGTATGAAGGAAATTGATAAAACAACACACGTAAATGAATAAAAAAAGCTAAGAAACGTTTATTTAATAACTTGTATTCCCTCTCCGAGCTCTTATTACTGCTTCCATACGGTTCTTCATCGATCGGATGAGAGTCACGATCAAATGTTATGGTATTCCATTTTATTCCTGTTGGATTGCATTTTGCAACTAGCAGCTGTTTCTGGGGCAGGATCTCTTGCACGAATTCGTCTCTTTAATTCATCCCATAGATGTTCAATCGGATTCATGTCCGGGCTTCTTGCTGGCCATGCCATAATGGAGATACCGACTTCGGTAACATAATTTCGTACGACGCTCGCGGTGTGAGCCCTAGCAATGTCGTGCATGAATATGAAACCGTTGCTAATAAAATGTGCATAAGGCATCACATGAGGCTCAATACACTGTTCGATGTACCGATGACTGTTTAGTGCAGGCAGACGTGGCCCAGACACAAAGACAAACTCTGTCTTACCATCAGCGCTGATTCCTCCCCAAACCGTCCACCGCCACCATAGCTGACCTTTTCTTCAATGCAGCATTGTGCAACGCGTTCTCCATCTCTTCTGTAGACCTTGTTCCTTCCGACGTTACCATACAGCATAATTTTACACTCATCAGAAAAGAAGACTTTGTTTCACTGGAGGTATGACCAATTTAGGTACTCACGTGCAAAGCTAAGGCGCGCTCTTTGATGGTCTGTAGTTAATTTCGGCCCATTTGCTGGCTTGTGCGGTACCAGTCCACGTTCCTTCAACCTTCTTCTAATTGTAGAGTCACTTACAGCCACCCTACGTACAACATGAAGCTGCTGCTGCAGTTGAAAAGCATTTAGGCGTCGATTTCGTAAAGAAGTTGTTACAATAAATTGATCATCTCGCTTAGAAGTGACCCGATTCCTGCCAGATCCTAAACGATGCGTGAAAAAACCAGTCTCGACTCTATGAACAGACGACAGGCTTAGATGCAATCTTTCAGCCACAACACGCTGACTAAGTCCAGAATCCAGCAATGCCACCACTTAGGCGGCTTCTGCGGGCGAAGTATCTATATGTTTTAGAAAAATCTTTTTCAGACTTCCCAAAGTCACAGTACACACACAGTATACAGAACACAGAACAAAAAGATAAGCGCTAATTTTTAGTTTTCAATGGTGAAATGTACTCCAACTAAACACACATTTGTCTCAAAACAGTGAATCATTTCATTTATAGGATAAACAAATGAAATTCTAATTTTGAATTTTGAATTTTCGCTTATCACTGTAATGGCCAAACTGCCAGCTATACAATCATGTGATTTTTTTCATGGAATGAAACCTCTTTTGTGTTAAATTAGGACAGAAACCATAAAAACGGAAATGTTTCGATTTTTCTGATGAGAAGTGTATTTTGTGTTGTCATGTTCTATAGCATACAAACACTTTATAATCATTTAATAGCAACTTTAAAGAATAAAATTAGGAGGAACAATTAAATGACAATATAATCTTTTACACCAGTGAACTGAGATTTATGTTAACTTACTTTTTTACTTGGTACCTAGTATAGCTAAAAGAAGTTTTTTTGCACTCTATTTTCTAGTATTTTTTTTAATATATGTATACTAAACAATTTTTATTTTTATTTACAGAATGGTTTGACATCTTCGGAAGCTAAATTCACGGAAAAGGCTCTTGAAGAGATCAAGGTGGGTTGGATCTATTAGTATATTACTAAAGAAATTTTAAAATTACTCAGTAATGGAAATGATCAGCTGCAGCATGCAGCATCAAAGTAGGAAACATAGCGACATCTAGCGTTTTAGTATTAACCTTCTCAGAAGTTCAAAAGTTAGAAGTTCTCACTTGCTTTGCCAGATGGCGCTGCTAAAGTTGACTACTCTGTAGAAGTTTAAATATAAATGTACAGATGGCGCTTACGAAAACATTTATTTGAATAATTTTATTTTTTGTAATTTAAAAATAATATTAATCTTGATTGAATTTATCAAAATTGAATATGTTTTGAATAGATTGTAGGCCCAAGAGAAAATCGTCATACAAAAATGATTTAAGAAATTGGGCAAATAATAGAGTAATTATTTGCACTTCATTTATCTTTCATGACAATAATTCACATCAGAACATCAACCTAATTATTCTAAACCGAATTTTATAAGCACTCAAATTACTGTGACCGTTTACTGTTTAACAAAAACACACCTTTTAGTACCACATTATTACAAATCCAAAACCTATTTACCTTCTCAAAAACTCTTTGCATAAAACCTCAAGGAATCGTAAAACTAACAGGCTCTCTTTTCATATTTCAAAACATCCATATTTTTCTTTGAGCTGGTGTTTTTTTAGTTTTCACCTCAATTCGGTACTATTAAGTCTTATTTGCGTAGCGTGTTGGGTGGTCTTCTGAAGTGCACTTCACGCGTTTCGAACTCACCTTCAACACTTTGCGTTCATCGGTTTGCGTTCAATGCGTTCGAACGCGTGTTTGTTGATGCGAAACGCCTACAACGCGTGCTATGACTTGCGGTGTCAGCCTGAGTTTATTTTGTAAATTTTTCTAGTGTGTCTCAGGTTTAAAATTGCCACCTAAGATTGCCTGGAATAGATTTCTTTAGAAATATCTGATGGAGATACTCAACTGCACTAATGATGTAGTACCTAATTGAAGTGGTCACTTTGCATATTGTCTGTGCAGTCAGCATAGATAGTCAAAGTCAAAAATAATTTATTTATTTAGGTTACAAAGTAACACATATGAACAACAAAGTTTATGATTAGGAGTTAGTGAGTTAAGTTAAGTTACTGAATTTACATTTAGGTTACTTATCCCTAATCTAGTTGTTCTTTGCATTTATTGTTCCCGTGTGTGTATAGAGCCTATACTATACTTTTATAGACAAGCCTTACTTCGGATTCGGCAAAGTTCGTTTATCGAGCCGGCAAAGTATTATTTTGATTAAATGTTAGGCAATTTTAAGTAATAGCTTTTGAATCCTAGGCGGTCATAGACTCTCTATTACCTACGTAGAATCTACTACCTAATTTTAGCTAAATATGGCCCTAACCAACATACAGGCATCTTTGTGTAATATATCATTATGTATCTATACATTATTAATTCTAAATATATAATATTCTGCCACATACACACAACACCATCTAGCCCAAACTAAGCAGAGCTTGTACTATGGGTACTAGACAATGGATAAACATACATATATACTTTTATTTTTGTAAATACATACATATTATACATAGAAACACCCAGACCAAGACAAACATCCATGTTCATGCACACAAATGTTTGACTTGTGCGGGAATCGAACCCGCGACCTCAGGCGTGGCAGTCGGTTACACTAACCACTACGCCACCGAGGCCGACAATATATTTATAAAAAAGGATTGAAATATTACGAACTGAATTAAAATAATCACAATTCAAGCCAGAATTAAAACTGAATTGACCGATGAACGAAAAACACCTTGATATTGGTTCAAAATTTAAAATCAATTTGTAGGTATAAAAAAGGTCGCTTTCCCCACATACGTCTGATTTTCGCACCCGTGGACAAACGTGGGGATTACAAAATCACCGCGAGTGAACAGAACGCATCGATTTAACTCAAACTTCGCACATCCGAACGTTTGATGCGGCCGACACTCACACCGTAGTGCTATCGCTTTTGGATAGGTAACAGAAATATTAAATATTAGTTAGGTTGTAGTAAATACACTAATATTATAAATGCAAATGTGAGTTTGTTTGCTTGTAACGCTTTCACGCCTTAACGACTTGACCTATCATGATGAAATACACGTTGTCATGGGAACAGAAAAGGACATAGGGTACCTTTTATCCAGATAAAAGTACTGGTTCGAGGGATAGAAATTTATTAACAAAATCTACACTAACACGAGTGTAGCTGGGAGCAAAATTTAGTAGACAAATATTTTTTAGGATGTATGCAGTACATACATACATTTTAACTAATATTGTAAATGCGAATGTGAGTTTGTTTGTTACTTTTTGCGCTTTAACTACTCGACCGATAATCATGAAATGTTACGTTGCCAAGGTTAGAGAAAAGAACATAAGGTACACACGGCGACACATCAACCTAGACTGTTTGGACTTTGAACCTATTAGAAGTTGAACGCTGCGAATCGTGCGAAAGAGTGCGTTATATTTTTGTTATTTTGTCTCATTCACGCACCACTATGCACCGCCTCTTTTCAACAATTCTCTATTTTGTATGTAGCGTAGTTATGTACGCATAACTACGCTACATACAAAATAGAGAATTCTTACTGTACAAAATTACTACATTCTAACTTGATGTGTTGCCGTGTGTACCTTTAAAAAAAAGGACTGTTCCCGAGCGAAGCTGCGGCTAAAAGCTAGTAATTGTATCCTCTCGCCTGTACTTCTCCGAAAAGGTAGACAGAGGTGTATTAAAAACAAGATTTCTAAATCTATGATAGGTCTCACGTAATAGGCATTCTAACGACATAATTCCACATATTGCCGTGCTGTTATTAAAAAAATTCCGCTCCAAAACATTTTGCTTAATCTTAAGTCCTTAATGTCGATCCTGTGTGTAGAAACGCAAGATTATGGAAGAAACACGGAACGAATGAACCGTCATTCCATACTAATATTATAAAGCTGAAGAGTTTGTTTATTTGTTTATTTGAACGCGCTAATCTCAGGAACTGCTGGTTAGAATTGAAAAACTCTTTTAGTGTTAGATAGCCCATTTATCGAGGAAGGCTATAGGCTATATAACATCACGCTACGACCAATAGGAGCGGAGCATCAATGAAAAATGTTGCAAGAAACGGGGATCATTCTCTTATGTGAAGCAGATGAAGTTGCGCGGATCAGCTAGTTATAAATAAAGGCATTCCATCTGTTAGCCCTTTTTCTTTCCTTAACTACCACAACGTTCTGTATCCCGAAAAGGTAAGACTGAATCTTGACCAGATATGGGTAAAGAAGGTTCCTTATTAATCTCTCGTCAAGAGTATCTATATAGTTAAAAGATTAAAAATGAGAGCATCAACACGTTTAAAAAAAAAAGGTTGACGGATCTATTGCTGTCGTGCTGGGCTTGAACGGAATATCCATGTGTGAAAGAACTAACTTTATAGTTCGGACTACGCAAAATTGACAATATTATCATCTCTAAAGCCTCTGTCTTCTCACCCAAAACTAAACAGATTTCATTTTTCATGAACAATATGAGAAGGACTGAAATTTAAAAGAAGACATCTTCGGCTCTAATACCTTAACTTGTGTCGCGGGTGATTTTACAAACATTCAAACAGCGGACACAAAGAACACCACGAACAAACATTTGTGGAGCACACAATTTTTTGTCCCGTGTGGAATTCAAACCTACAACACTCGGCATAGTGACGGCGTACGCGACCACTTAAACAAATACGCCAAATCTGTTACGGTATATAATATTGTCTTATGTTTACGCGAATGTTATACACTGAAATTAAACAAACTTTATATACGGATTTCAACGCGTTGTTTATTTTTTATAAAACACGACTATCATATAATTTTGAAACTTTAAACTACTATTGTTAATACTTTTATAAATAAATTATGAAAATGCCAAACCTAGAAACATAGATAGTAACACAAACAGTAGATATAATTTATATATCTCGAAAAATTGTTGCTCTTATATAATTACTAGATTTTGGCCGCGGCTTCGCTCGCGTTTATGTAAATTTATGCTAAAATAGATGTTGTAATAGCTATTCTGAAGTATACAACTTAGTACAATGATACTGTAAAGTTTCGTCAAAATCCGTTCAGTAGTTTTTGTGTGAAAGAATAACAATCATTCATCCATCCATCCTCACAAACTCTCACATTTATAATATTAGTAGGATTTCGGGCGAAAACAGAGAAACGCGTTTGTATGGACTAAATTCTGAGCGCATTTCTTCTTAACCGCTGAGAGATTATGCGGGCTATGCTAGCTTTTTATTTTTAATATCAAATAGGTAATATCTTCTTCTTATCTTAGATTTTCACTCTTGAAGAAATATTTTTTTGAATTTGGTGTTTGAGCAAGAAGAGCAACACTTAAACTACGATGACATTAACTTAGTCGTATAGCGGCGCTAGCAACAGGTTTTACTTTTCTCTTAATTCCAAAATCCACGTTCGGACGCCGACGTCCAGACAGTGTATTTTCATTATGACTAGCAATTTAAATAATAGAAATATCAGCCTTTGTCTCATTGTTGCATTGCTGGGCACGGACCATTTCTTAGTGTCAGAAGCATTAGGCCATAGTCTAACTCGCTTGAAAACATTATCAGAACTCTCAGACATGCACATTGTTGGAATGTTAATGTATAGTAGTAGTTTGCGAATTATTAAACAACTCATAAAATGTTTATTGAATAGACATTTTTCTATTTACACACAAAAATTTTAGTGTAAATAAAACGATAACAGGCGTGATGTTGTAAATTTCCGCAACAAATAAAAGGGTTACACACAAAACCGGTATTACACAACTGTGTAACAAATGCCGCGTAACTTTGTATTTTGTAGTGTCTAGTGTCACCCCACATCATAGCATTTGAAATATGAACGGGTGGTGCGTACGGGGTGCGAGGGGGGTTACGGGGGTTCGCAGGAGGGGAAGGGGAGGAGGGGTTGGTGAGCAAATATTGGCAGATGTAAGTGGATGGCGGTGCAACGGCGCCACCCCAGCCGGTACCGCGGAGGTCACGTGACGCGACCGGCCGCGTGACGTCATCGCCGAGCATTAATTTTTAATAGAAATAATAACAGTCGGCCAGTATTGTTATTTGCTAGCAATAATTTTTTTAACGACTCGTAATGTCTGTTATTAGGTCACTGTGCTTGAATAATTTATGTTTAAATACTTGCTTCAAAAGTAAATAAATTTTATCTGTATTTGTTTAATGTTTTAGTCTAGTTTGTAATTTAACAGATAAATAAATACTCAAATTTGGCAACGATTAGAAATTATTCATTCATCAAACAATGTAATGATTAATTAATTATTTATTTAAATAGCATTTATATTTTTAAATAATATTCTAGAAAACTCTACGCTTCGACAATCAATTATAGAAGTTTGCTGCAATCTCTTTGTAAATAAAAATTAAATAATCGTTCGACTTTTAAATTTCAGTTTTGTCGTTACATCCTTGAAAATAAAACTCCAAGTCTCCCAAGACTTAGTAAAAATGGCATATTTACAGCAACAGACTGAATACAATCGTAACCAACCAATAATGGTTTCCTTCTCAGTTCGCTTTGATCGCCTCTGTATTCAAGATACTGGTAAACCTCTGCCAGATCTCTTGTGTTACCTCACTATAAATAAATTAATTAGAAAAATGAAAATGTCTAAAATGTTGTGCAAAGCTAATGCCATGAAAGCTTATTCGTTCTACTTATAACCCTATTAACACTACAGGACTCAGGAATCGAAGACTTCATGTACAGTTACATTCAGTATAGCTGTAGCGAGGAAGTCAAACATTCATACTAAAATTATACACGCGCAAATGTGTTTGTTGGTTTCTCCTTCTTGCACGTAGCAACAGATCCACAGACAGGCCTCACTTATTGTATATGGAGGTAGTTTAGTGACCAGAGAGCGTGACTACATTTATCCCGATAGGTATTATATTTTCTTAGAACCTGAAGAGAAAATGCGAGTTTAGCTTGTTTTAAATGACCACTTACATACTAGGCATCAATTTCTGTGGCACTTAAAAACGTACAATTAATGGACACAAAAAAACATAACAGAAAAATGATTTATGGAATAAACAATAATTGTATCGTGTGGGATTCGAACCCAAGTCACCCAGCGCGGTAACAACTGACAACAGCATTGCGACCGCTTACCTCTGCGCCATCCGTGCATTTAAAGTTAGTTTAATTATATTCTTTGTACACGAGTTTATTTTATGCTTTTGTCCATTATGACTACACTTGCTAATCTGTCTGTATGTATGTCTGTATGTTCGTATGGTTGTGTATGGTATTCGCGTGGGCGCCACGTTTGCCAGCGCCATTAGCGCGCGCACCACTCACCTCGTAATAAGTTAATTGAGGTGCAAAAACGTATGGCAACTTACGATTAACATGGACGGGTTAATGTGACGCTAAATGAAAGGATTTGTGAAGGTGTTGGAGCCTTTGGTTACAGTGGTATAGTGAAAAGTCCAAAAGACTGACTTATCTTATTGAGATGCGCGATCACTAATTTAATTATATTGGAATGATAGTGTTTTATCCGTGTAAAGCAAAAATAAAATAAACAACGTGATAACATCCGTACCATATCCCGCTGTTTATTATAATTTTAAAGTTTTTGAACTACTACTGAAAAACTTTGCTACTATTTAAGCTATTTAAATAATTAAACTTTTTAGAAATACATAGGTTTACCTACACATTCCCGACGTTTCGGTTGCTTTTCAGCAGCCATGGTCACAGGGAGAATCGCGTAAATGTAAAAACTGGTTTTAATTTTATTTGTTCAATATTAAAAGACAACGTTCGTAACATAATTAAATCCTGTATCGAGTAGGACTTTTTACAACAGTCACAACGAACACAAGGAACACCCAGTCTAAGTTCAAGTATTTGTGGAAAACAAGTTTCAGTCTCGTGTAGCGAATTACGAGGCGATCACTTAAATCAATACATCATTAGTGCAGTAAATACTGTGTTGTACCATCAATCTAGCATGCCTTTGCTGCCATTTTGGCATGCAACAATATAGCATGCATGGAAAAATTTGCTAAAGAGAGATATGATCATGTTCGCTTGATGACATATTCGTAGCTAGTTGAATTCCATTGACTCTATCTATGCCTCCGACAAACACAAGTCTACATAAGTATACGTTCCGCCTTGTTGAAATAATTTCATTATACCCTATAGATTCTTACGACTCAAGGAATATAACTGTTGTTAAATAAGTAATAACAAATACCATGATAATAATTATAATCTTGGCCTATTTTTGCATGTATTTATATAATAAGTATGGTTAATTGTATGTATCTTATCTTATCTTGTGTGGGGGCCAGTCAGTACAGACCCGCGACACTTCGACCCAGTGGGATCTTATGTGTCGACTTCCCCAATAACGACTGCCATAGATGTTCATGGCAGCCGGGACCGACGGCTTAACGTGCTCTCCTAGGCACGGAGCAGGCGAAAATTGTCAATCAATACGCACATAATTTCACATTGCATATTTCATAATTTCGAAAAGTCATATAACTGCCGAAAGTCAGAGGTGCGCGACGTGGGTTCGAATCCGAGACCCTCTGCATTGCAGTCTGTTCGTCTGCCCACTGAGCTATCGCAGGGCACTTACAATCACACACTAGGAACTAAGTTAATTGTATGTAACTTAGTTCCTAGTAGTATATTGTAAGTGCCCTTAACACCTGTGGCACAGGTTTACCCTAGTACAGGCACCCATATTATATTACCTATATTAAGTACTTTATGGTCTGTATTCATGTTTTACCACTGTATTCAATAAATAAATAATTATTATTATTAACTGGTAGTGCAACCAAAAACGAAGTGATAACGACTTCGTTTTTAGGTAGCACATGACACAAAGACAAGGTGTTCTGGTCTCGATAACAGCTTGGCAAAGCTCTAAGGTAGCTTAGTCTTGAAACCACCGGGACAGGACATAAAGCAGTTTAGCTGGGAACCGCCGAGGTGATGGACTACTTCATTATTTGAGTTGCTTTAGTTTGATTGGTAAATTGGTGATTAAAAGGAGTGGCCGGTTTAGGTTAGTTTTTGCCCGTTCTTTTAATTTGTTCTACGGCTTTGCTGAACGTTGCAACAGATAAATGTAAATTCATAGTATAGTTTAGATAGTGTTACCTTGGCGTTCATAAGCGTTATTTTGTGAGTTAAATGCGTGGTTAAATGAATAAATATATTCTGATTAATTTAAACGAAATTTTAGATTTAATCGAGAATTCTGGTGTTGTTAATTATACTTTCTTTGCTTCAGTGCCGAATGTGTTAACGCAAATGTAACCGCCCTATAATAAGAGCACGGGTCGGCCTAAAATTACCTATGAAGTTAATAAATTGAATAGTGGTATGAAGTCTATCTCGTTGTTTCTGGTTGGTTGGCATCAATTCGAACGTTTGTTTTTGCGATCATGAGTTTCTAGTCTCGACGTCCAAATCGAGCAAAGTAGAGTTTTCTTTAACGAAAGAGGGTATGTTTTTACCAGCACGGAGACTAAAAATGTGCTTGATAGACAGCAAAACGAGTTTTGTTTCTATTACGTGATGCTCAAAGACTTAGCTGATGGAATGTACATATAAATAATACGCCTTTGCTTACCTTACATCTAATCATCTTTGTAATAATTTTGGCAATCTGGGTATGTATGTTTGTCTGTTCCACCGTAGCGCCTAAACTACTATAATAATAATAAATAATATCAGCCCTGTATTAAACTGTTCCACTGCTGGGCACGGGCCTCTTCTCACTGTGAGAAGGGTTAGACCGTAGTCCACCACGCTGGCCTAGTGCGGGTTGGCAGACTTCACATATCTTCGAGAACATTATGGAGAACTCTCAGACATGCAGGTTTCCTCACGATGTTTTCCTTCACCGTTAAAGCAAGCGATAATTAACTACTTAATACGCATATAACATCGAAAAGTCAGAGATGCGCGCCTTGGGTTCGAACTCAAGACCTCTGCGTGGCAGTCCAACGGTTTCCCACTAACACTTTAACTACTGAACTGATTTAAATGAATGAGGTGTCTATAGATTCGTAATAATGGCCCGGGTGACATAAGCTATATTAATTTTAAATTCGTTCTTTTTATACCCCTTTTTTACGTACTCGGGTTATAGTTTTTAAAATGTTTGGATATACATACGTGAGTACTATGTACCTAAGTGTAAGTATATATGTAGAATAGCTTTCACTAGACGGCAAAAGACTAATTTCTTATTATGTGGGTAGTAAGCAAAGCAAAACAGTAGCATAGATAAGTAAGGTACTGCTGTCCCTCAGCTTAGTTTCGACATTTCACCTGTCAATACGTGTATATTTATAGTGAGTGTATCATGTAGGAACGGAAACGGGCGGAACAAACAAAATTAGCCGTTCAACCGGTTGTCTGTCTGTTTGTCCGCGCATATAGACTTAGTAGTGTAATCTTACTTAACGCGCCTCGGGCGATGCGCAAGTATTGGGCTTAAGCGGGAGCGATATATTAAATAGGAATTAAATACGCCTGATGTTTAGTGGTGGTCGTAGTCACCATCGCTTATAATCTAAAGAGTATTACTCTTGTTGACGTTATTAAATATTTATTAAACATGGGATGAAAGGAAAGAAAGGTGTTTGGTATATGAGCCACCGGCATTCAACAGGCGAGACGTAGTAACAGTGTTACAACTCTTGCGTCGGTTTCCCGTAAAAGAGTGGTATTTTCCCGTGCGAGTATTCATTTATAATTATTTAGTCGTGTTTATCGCATCACTCGCGTATATTTAGGTTAGGTTAGTAACAGTACTTTGCCTGGATGCTTTCATGGTTGTCTATGTCCTTTTCCGGTCCCCTAAAATCGTGTATGCGAAATATCATGATAAAAAATCGGTTGAGTAGTTATGGCGTGTATAACAAACAAACAAACTCACATTTGCATTTATAATACCTACTAGGATTATATAAAATTAAATTACACTTGAATAAGATCTCTGTTAAACTTTAACAATCTTTTCCCTAGCCTGTATAAATCCCAAGTCATTTGGAATCGGCTTTTATAGTCTAACCGGATTTGACTGGATATCAGTTTTTACACGAAGCAGCTGCCACCTAACCTCCGCAACCCGAAGGCTAACGATACCCTAAGGCTAGACCACTGTCAGGATATTATAGGGCACTGACTTTCCAATAACGACTGCCATAGATGTTTTGGCAGCCGGGACCAACGGCTTAACGTGCTCTCCGAGGCACGGAGCAGGCGATAATTGTCAATCAATACGCACATAATTTCAAAAAGTTATATAACTTCGGAAAGACAGAGGTGCGCGACGTGAGTTCGAACCAGAGACCCTCTGCATTGCAGTCTGTTGGTCTCCCCACTGAGCTATCGCTGCTAAGGTAAACTTTAACAATAAAGATCTAAAAAGATAAGGTGTATGTTATTAAGTTATTACTGCTAGGCAAATAGCGATTAGACTCTCAGTCTTATACATCGCCATTCTCTAGGTTCGTTACTTCGCAGAGAACATAAGTTTACCTTAAACAAATAACCGACCAACCGCTTTTCTCTTGGACCACAATTCGATAGCTTCATTAACTACCACTATTATAAGATGAATCTCGTCGCGTGTCAACTTCCCTAAATGTTTTTATACTTCTACCCCAACTACTTTTGTAGAGGTACACGTTTGTCGTATCTTGGTAGTCATAATCATTTTTAGAAAATTTGTATTAAGTTTTTCTGGGTTTGAAGTTATTGTCGTCTTGAAGAAGCAACTGTTGATAGTTTTAGTATAAGATTTTTTTGTTTAGTATGTATCAGAACCGCCTCGTACTAGCTACTCTTCTATTTCTTCCAATGCTATATTGGAAGAAATGGAAGTAACAGTCCTAAGACACATGGCTCTGTCACTTTGCAATAATGGCAGAATAAGCAGAAACAATACACAGATTTGATCGTGCCGTGAATTAGCAGAATTGCGATAAAACCTAAACGCCGCATGCTTTGTAGCCTAAATAGTTTATTCGAAATGGTATTCACCCAGAGGAAATTGTTTTTAAGGATAACTTCAATTTCGGTTACAAATAACTAATATAAGAATATTAGTAATGTTATCTCCTCCAGCTATGCTAATTTGCTTGCGTTGGAACTGGGTTCACGTCGGTAGATCAATGTTGGATTGGAATCCACCTCTCCATCGCAAGTCCGCCTTAGCGATGAGCAACCGCCCCTATATAAAATGAAATTTATCTTTTCATAGCATAAGCACATGATAAAATAACATAAAACTATGCGTAAATATACGCGTAATAATTTCCATGTCCTGTTTACAAATGCTACTAGCTGAGGGCAGGCAGTTCCGGGCGGGCCGTGGCGTAAGAGATAGAAGCAATTTGGGCGTTAACGAGACCCACCGAATACGATGCGAAGCGAGAAAGTTGAAGCGCTAAAATGATGCTGTACTACTGTAGACTTTCGCTTTTACTTTGTTTTATTGATAGAGGAAGATGGACTAAATGTGATAGGCATGTGCATGTTTTGTAGGCACATTCTATACCTACAGGCGAGAATGTAAATATAGTCTTTGTATCAAAACTGGTATTGGCGTCAGCCATTTTAATGCAAATATTATGTCAAATGCATAATTCAAGTATAATAGACAGGCAGAATAGTTCTAACTACAAATTCAAACTAGCTTGTAGTTATACAGCTATTAGTTTACTATTCTGGCTGTCTGCTAGCCTTATCGCTCCAGATCTCTTGACGCAAGAGAATGCATCGTCAGCTTGTTCTTATGCACCATTTATTAGTTCATCGAAGTACGTCGCCATTCTGTCTTGACAACACAGAAATGCGCCGACTTAGTTAGGCACAATATGGTTTTATCAGCTAAACGACAGTTTCATGTTGCATTATCCTTTATCTATTCATTTCCCCACACGCGACAAAAAATTGTATGATCCACAGATTGTTCGAGTCTTCTTTGTGCCCGTCACTTTGAGTTGTATGAACGTTTGTAAATATTCCCGTGACACAGAATTCATTTCAAGTGCGGCGTCGTCTTGAAAAGAAAAACAATTAATAATATTCGATTTATTCCACAATCTTTTTCCTCAATGCTTTATTCACCATCTTGTATTACCAAAACTATAAAAGCGACATTTTACTGTCGTAGTAGAAGCCGCGCGGTCATCACATCGTGCCCACGAATACATTAGCCGCGGCAAACGCCCCGACTGCACTTGTGGACGCCGTGAAATACAGCCCCGGGGACCACACCCCGTGTTTTAAGAAGTAATAGATGGGGACTGGAAATTTGATTTCCGGGGCTATCGCTGCGCTAGTGACATATTTTTTAATTTATTCTGTACTACAGAGACTTCCAAAAGCCTTTATGAGTTTTATATACTAATAAGTAGGTTCAGGCATAATACCTGCCTGATGATGGACGGTTAACGTAGCCTTAAAAAACTTGCAGCAAATGAATCATTTCTGCGTCTCGGCACCGGCAGCGCAGAAACTGTGGCATTCCTATTACACTACGGCAAATTTAATTACAGATTCCTTTTATCCTACTGTACATAGCATACCATTTATAACATACGCAAACTCGAAACCATGTCTGTAATAAAGTGAAGTAAAAGGCCGTGGAACCAGATCTCTTTAAGAATCTTTCCACCAGTCGCCTAGTCGCTATTGTAATCCTTTTGTTCTCCTGAAAACGTTAATCTGTTGGCAAATATACATTTATATCTAGCATATGGATTGTAAGACAGCATTGTAAAATTGGTGATTAAAAAGAGTGGCCGTGAGTTTCTTGCTCATTCTTCTCATTGGTTCTACGCCCTTGCTATGCTGAACGTGGCAGCAAGTAAATGTATATTAATTTTATAGTTTAGTTTGTGTAACCGTGACGTTCATAAGTGTTATTTTGTGACATAACTGAATAAAGATATTTTGATTTTGTATTCGAGTTCCAGTATTGCACTGCACAACCGATTCTTCATTCAATGACATTTCTATATTGCGTTGTTGCAGAGTTCTCTGCGTGCTTCAGAAGCGGACAAGCGTCGTATGATGGATCGCATCGTCAAACTCGAAGACGAATTGCGCGTCTTGAGAGTGACCAATGGGTTAGTGCACACACCTATAAACACATATAACGATCTACTGTTTCATATATGAAAAGTTACGTAGAAGAAATTACGTCACTACTATAGAATAAATGTGATGTAGAAGCGAATCTTTTTGTTGATACTAAAGATCCGTCGATTCAGCAACAATTTCAGCCTATTTTTGTAGTGAATTGAAAATTAATTTTCTACTAGTGTGCAACCTTTTGGATATATCTATGGACTACGGACTTCTCTCACAACAAAATATTTTGATGCAGTAGGAAAAAGGTCGACGTGCTCTCATTTGAAACAAAACCATACATATTTCAAAAAGGTTGTAATAATACCTTTATAATGTACGTCATGTTTACGAAAGTTCGCATGTAATCGAACTCTGCATCAATAATAATTGATAAATAATACGAATCAAATTTTGGATTGTTAACATGTACCATCAATATTCTTGTCAATATCGATGATAATTGTCTTCAGTTTGGAATCGAACGAGAACAAAATATCGAACGGCAACATGGAAGACGCCGACGCCGAAAGGTTGCGTTTGCGCAAGGAACTTGCTGACATGCGCAACGCGAAACTAAATGCCGAGGAACATTCTCATAAGTACGTATGATGTTTGCGGCTTGTATACAATCGGCAGTAGACACTAGAAAATCACTGTAGTGTATAGTTTAGATGTTGTAAAATTATTTTTGATATATTATTATTGTCTTTCATTATTTCTTATAATGTTTAAAACTATTGTTTCGCTTTGTTTTATTTGTAATTAGTTATATTTATAGCTAAGTGTACATACTGCTTATAATATAATCTTGTTTAACCAATATACATGTGGTGGGTGGTTAATTTCGCACTTAATTAACGTCACAACAACGCTTTCTTCTCTTTTGTGTTTTAGTTAGTTTGGCACTTTGGTTTTAGATATAAATTAGTTCTACACCTCCAGGTAGTCTAAAGTGAACTCGTGTTGCAGACTCGAACGTCTTGTAACAAGGCTACGTTCGAATTTCAACGGTCTGCATCTGACGAACGGGCCCGAATCGCTGCCGAGCGACGCCGAACACGACACGACCGTGGCGAACGTGTCGGCGAACAGTTCCACTGTGGTGTTCGGTCCGGTGACTCATTTGTAGCGAACGGAGCTCGCGAACGCGGTAATATTTATAGCCGCCGATTTATTCTGGTCTATATTGTATAAGATTTCAATGAACAAACAATCCCCGTAGTTCTGTGTTTGACCCTTCGGTTTAATAGTGAAGTTTTAATAGAGAGTGATTAATTTAGAGTAGAGTAAAAGTTTTGTTGTCATGTTTGAATCTCAGACCTTGGAATGAAAGACCTTCAGACACGCATGATGCAATTTGTGTTCTTCTAACTACTTATGTTTATATGTGAAATGTGTGCACTTATTTCATTTTGGGATTCATTTGAATGCTTGTAAAGCATCTGTAATATGCCTTGTAAATGTACGAAATTTGTAGTTTCATATATTTCAGTGTTCTATACCTATATGAGTTATATATTACGTATGTTAAATAATTTGTGTCTAACAACAATGTTTTTCAACTAACCCCGGTGCTCACAAATATCTAATAAATACATCACAGTCAAACTTTAATATTTTAAGTTATATCTTAATAAGTAGGTATCGTTGCTCATTGTTCGTAAACCACATTGTGATTGTTTTGTCTCAAAAGTTAGATTATTTAGGTGCTAAATTATATAGTCCTATGTTCATTAACAATATACATACTGTAACTAGTATTATGTTGCATATTTCAATTGCTGTATTTATTTGTATACATTGTCAAAGATGCTGTTTAGTCAAGCTTAATTGTTTCACAAAATTTTCTAGAATATTTTGTTACAGTAAGGAATTTTACTAAACTAGAGTTTACTACCCTACTTTCGAACACTTAACCCCGGTTTCCAAAAGGCTGACGACACAAAAATTTGTTAATCAACGCTTAAACGCCTGTCAACTGCTGTGATTGGCTAACTGGATTTTTAACAGCCAATCAAACGACTTGATACGTCGTTGAATTTGACACATCTATTTTTTAAATTAGAAATTGATTGAGACATATAACATAACAGGAATCATAGCATTGGTATATGAGGGGTTTGAAGAAAACACTGCATACTATCAAATAGCCTAGTTTTATGTATATTTTTATGTAGTAGAAAACAATAAAAATGTTATAATTTCGGTAACATATATCTACGCAATAATAATAATGTCCTCCAGACCGAATTTCGGTCACGGCGGCCAATCTTAACGGAGACTGGCCATCTGTGCAGTAGATATTATAGTGAACAGGGATACGCACATACACAAGTGCACTCTCTGTTCCTAACTCTCAAAACGGTAATTCGACACGACCGGTGAAAGATCAGACGCAGGACCAACGGCTTTACGTGCTTTCCGAGGCACGAGGGTGTCTTAAACCGCTCAACTTTCTAACTTCGGGCTGCTATTAAAATATGTTAACAGAAATACCTAATAACTTTTATTGTTGGTCCGACCCGGGATTCGAACCTGAGACCTCATGCACAGCAGTCGCGTTCACTACCGCTGCGCCACGAAGGCAGTTACTCTACGCAATAAGCATCGATAGTAAGTCAACAATCGCCGGGCTAAACGTATGTAGCTATCACTCAACTTAAACAATATAACGGCTGGCGTAGCGGTTTAAGAGGTCGCTTCGGCATTGCCGGCACGCCGAGTGTTGTGAGTTTGATCCCACGGGACAAAAAAAAATATCATCAACAAATACTTGTTCCGAGTCTGAATGTTCTTTGCATCGATTGTTTATAAAGTCCCCCGCGATGCAAGAATAATTCCTAGTGCGGGAGTGGTATCTTAATATAAATAATAATAGCTAGTTTAGCAGTAATTTTGACAATGTATCCAACTGATTACAGTCCTTATTATAGCCACGATCATGCAATGATTGCCATACAATTACACGACATATCATTTACATAGCGTTCGTCTGATATTTACTAACGCGATGCCTTCTGTTAGCGTTTGCAATTTTCAACAAATTGCCTGTTCACACCTTTGTATTAAAGCGTTTTGATGTTTACTGTAACTCCGTACCTATTATACGTGCAAATGTTTTTCTACATTTTTACGTCAATTGCCACATATGTATAGCAATAATCTTGTTGATCTGCTATAAGACTTGTATTTCCGTAGAGTATAAGGAGAGACGCTAGATGGTGCAATATACAGCTTGTGATTGAAAGGTTTGGAAATATTTTGGGAGCTGTTTTGTCGAAAATAAACTCCGATTAAAAAGTCGATCCAAATTGAAAAGCTTTAACTTTGCTGATAATATGCATGTCTTGTCATAGTGAAATAATATGTAATAAACATCTATACAAATATTATAAATGCGATATCCACTTTTGCAGCAAGTCACTTTTCAACGAAGTCTAGCATTTTTTAAAGTTAAAGATAGTAAGTTTAGTTTTCTAATCATTTTAAGACAAATTAAAATGCTTTTTAAGATCTATTTGTTTGTCTTATACAAGTAAAAAATATATTTACATCTACTTTTGACTATGAATCATATATTCGAATTAATATCCTAAAATATGACCACGCCTTTCTGTTACACTCTGTATACAATAAATACTCGTGTTCAATACATTCGTTATACAGCTCACGCTAGATGCTAGCTTTCTAATAGAGACTTAGAAGTACCACAGATAACTACGATTAATAATAATCGCACTCTTAATAACACAGAGACTTAACTGAATATTTCAGATTAAACAAATTTTAACTCTGTTGCAATTATTTTACACAAATATAATATTGTAATTTATAGTCATACAATTAGGGTTCAAATTGGCTTACTTCAAAATTTATAGTTAATTCAGTTTTATTAAGCGTGCGTTATATGACACATATTGTCTCTGTATGCGCTCAGCGCCGCCATCTATCACTTGGAACGACCATTATTCTCAGTCTCTAGTAGTAACGCAGTTTTCCGTGCGTTGTGTACATTACTATTACGATAAGTGCTGAAATTAGATTCTAGAACAATATTTGATAGTATCGCCGTACTGATTGAAAATATCCTTGCGTTACGATAATTTGCTTGTTTGTTTGTTAATTAATTGATCGATTACATTGCTCTGTGAATATTTTGTGTCTATATCAATCACTTAAGTTTGTCTTTTTGTTTGAATAAACGAATAAACTATTATCGTTTACAATTTAATGTTATTATAGCCATTGATTGTCTAATAGTAAGTAGTTCTTTTTAGTAGGGTTTTCTTAAGATTGACATTGACAACAAAATTTCTTTGCAGAGATTTAATTACTATGGTGTCTACTAAGAATAATGTTTTAATAATAAATAGTTCAGGAAAAGTATTCCATAGTTAAAATAATGTGCTATACTTTAATATTAAATGTACTTATAGTTTGGAAATTGAGAGAAATTGCGATTAGTGTGTTGAATAATTAGAAATAGGCGCCATATTCAAAAGTCTCATCAAATATTATATAAAAAAAGCTTTATATTAAAATATATATTATCAAAAAGTAAAATGTCAAAGCAATGTATCCAAATTTAGAGTAGCTTGAACTTTAGGTGTTAGTCAAAGCTGGAATTATTGAGACCTTTGAAGTAGGAAATTCTCAATTTACCAAATCCGTGAAAGAGGTCAACAGCCTAACCAAAATAAAAAGAATACTGTAAAAGAAAGTGAAACCAATTTTAAAATTTGCTGATGTCATACACAATATAAATATTTATTATAATTTTCCTGGATTTAAACAATACTCAAAAATACAGAACGATATTACCTAAATATTTGTAACTGATATTTCACTAGTACTCTATATGTTCATGTTAATAAAAAGCTCATAATTATAAAGACAAAAAACGTCTTCAACGAGTGGCTCATATAATTGTGATGTGTTGTGTTATTTTATTATTCATTATTTAACGAATTTAATTCTCTAGTTAAGGTTTTTGTGTGTGATTGTACTTGTTTGCTCTCTAATGTATAGTTTTTTTGTGTATTTAGTACTCAACTAAATTGTGTAAAAATGAGTGAAAATATTAATAAAATATTAACCCTTTGACTGCAACATCAGAAAAGCAAAAGCGTGTTCTCGGTGCCAAGCTACAATTGCATTTTTTAATTTGTGGTGTAGTCGTGACCTTGGTGAGCTGGACACATTTTGCTTTGTCATGTATACATGACTGTGGCGGTCAAAAGGTTAATCAAAATTAGTCGGCCAACTAATATTAAGAAAAGTGATTCCTTATCGCTATGTTAAAATAATGTGTTTGTGCGTTTCCCAAGATTATACGGCTCATGAATGTACTCCTGCGCGATGAAAGTTCTACTTTATTATTGATCATTCAACTGGGTATCAAGGTCCATCCTTGAATGGTATCAAGATTGCCCTGCAATGAATATTGTAGCTTAAAATCGTATATGTAAGATTCATTATAAATTCAATTATGTTGTATAATATCCTTTTGATCGCCATCGTGGCGGGCGGCGCCACGTCAAAAAAGCAAGAGCGTGTTCTCAGCGCCAAGGTACGATTTCATCCTTTAAGTCTGTCATGTAGTCGTAACCGTGGCGCGCTGGACACATTTTGTCATGTATCATACATGACTGTGGCGGTCAAAATGTTAAGAAGTTGGTAGTTTATTTGTTAGTTGATATTAACAATGCACATAAAAATGTAGGTGGTCAATTTTGTAATTTTGACGGATGACAGCGACAAACGCGTCAAGCTCGTTATGATAACGTGGTCAAAAGGAATCACTTATTTAGAATAATAACAAGAAACTGTATGCTGTACTCGCCTGTACTTATTACAATAAGGTATAATATACGAATACAATAATAACGTACATGGAACATATAAATCACAACGTAGATTAGTGTACATAACAGGAATTGAAACCGTATTTGATAGTAAAATAAGAAAATGTTGGTTAAATGTAAAACTATATTTTTTTGTTGTTACAAATTTATTTTCGGTATCACAGTTTAAATAAGGTTCTAATTCACTTTATACGTATTGACAGTACAATTTGCTTCTTAAATAATCGGCTGGGTTTGAGTTTGTGAATAATCTGAACTAGTATCCGAATTGGCTATATTGGTATTCGCATAATGACCACCACCTCAAAGGCATTGAATTTTGTATTTATTGCTGGAAGCATAAACTTCTGTAGAGAATCATTGACTATTGAATTAAATGTACCACAGTTCTTTAATTAACCTTTGAATTGCCAACAATTCGAAGATTAATTAAATATCTGGCTAGATCTTAGAATTCAAATTCAATTAAAAATTAAAATCCTACCTAGGTTTTCAATTATGGCTGGAATTCCAAAATTCCTAACAATTGAAAACCTATTGTATCTAACTGCCGCGCCGGTGTACCGCTACGATTCAATAGGTCAATTAAAAGGATATCAGAGTTTTGAGCTTTAAAATGGCATTAGTAACTAATGTAGTAGTCTTTATGTGTACCTGTATCTCGAAAGGTGGATGCAATAAATCCAGATATTCGCTTAATCTACAGTACTTACCCCTTAAAAATGTATCTCGGCTATATAAGAAGCCAAATATCTTGTCTTGTATTCATGAGCTAAGAATTCCAGGCTCCTTCAGGTCAGGGGACCAGTATTTTTTGTTCTTTGCAGTACAAGGACTAACGTAAGTCATGATAAGTTGTTGCAGTCGCAGCTGTTGCAAATTTTCAGAAGCTACAGCAGCCAGCTTGGTTTTATTAAATATGAAAAAGGTACACGCCCACATTTCTCAGAAACGGTAAGGTACAGGACTAATGCTTCTTCTTCAGACTATAGATAGCGATATCATTTTCAATGCCATTGCAATAGCAATAATTAATGCATTAAAAAAAAGGATTCGGCGCGCCAAGAAATCAATTCGCACATTAAGCAAAAATGCCTTATGAATCAATGTCAATACAGTCGTGTTTGGAATTCACAATCTCATAGTCAGTGCAGATCTTTCTCTAGGTTGTTCCCAGATTTCTTTTAAACCCCTAATAATCCTGATCCCCATACTAACCACCGAGTAAATCACTTAGACTGATTTTTACTAATTTATTAATATCACATAAGTTTCATACCAAATTGGAGATTAAGTTGTACGGTAATATAGCTAATTAATTATTTAATACTTAGCTTTTTAGTAAAAACAATTTGTTATTTACGTGTTTCTATCATAATAATGATTAAATCTGTAAATGTCCACGGATAATATAATCTTGTTTGTTCCACTGCAAGGCAAAGATCTTCCACACTTAATAAAATTGTAAATAAAGTCTTTTTTTAAAACCATTAAGTGTGTTAAAGTAGTCTCAGTCATAAAGCCAGCCCTTTCTACAATTAACTCAACAAGTACAACCGTTTCAAGGCAGCCATTTTGAATTCCAAATTTAAATTTTAACGTTATTTTCGTTTAATGATACCAAAGGGATAAATATTTGCATACATTTATATTAATAAGATATTTTATTATCTATATTAATTCCATGAAACCAAATAATTTGATTGTATGATCTACATACATATGTTAGTCCTGCGTTCAACAGTGGATTTAACTTTTATTATTTACATTTCAAACTGTAGAACAGATTATTCGACATGTAGAGCTGGTATTAATAAATGCTAATATTATTATGATGCAAGATACACGTAAAATTGTCGTATGTTATATGATATTATGTATGCGAACAAAAATATTAATTTAATTAATTAATAATGTAATAGTATACCCAATAACCATGTTCGATAAATAGTTATAAAATGATGTTATAAAATGTAGCATGTAGCTATTTGAAGTTGAATAGATGAAAGCTTGTACATTTCACCAAGTAAAATTCACGTGTAATATGTTATAATAGTTTATATAAGTAAACATACTACTCATTAAATATAAGATATAATAATTGGCTCGTTTTGAAGTTATAAGTTTGTACTTTTATTAAAATTAAACTGTAACGCATGTGACAAATGAAAGTTGTTCTTCAGCATATTTTCATTTACCAAATCAGTTATCCTTATCTATGATGTACCTTTTTAAACTATAGAAGGTCAGTAAATTTGAAATTGGAACGTCGTAGGTTTTCTCAAAAGAAGCACTATACGGTAAGTACTTACATGATCATTAACAAGTAAAAGTTAAAACTTTGGAATAGCGAAACCTTTATTATCTTTAATTTAATCTTCATAGCCGCACTGTTATTTCAACAGTTTCAACTTAGTCGACTCATAGCAGAAGTCCGGCGAGGTCCAGAGTTCTGACCTGAATTATTTTTCATCTGTCTATACCCGCGTCTTGTCCTATCCGTGATATTAGGTTTTTAACACAATCGCTATGCAGTAATTGGGCTTGTCTACAAATTGCCTACATATTATAATAATATGGTTTTTAAACTGCCAAAATGTTGGAGTTGCCTACGTAGTATGGATGTTTTTATTGTCAAAAGGTTCATAATGAATCTTTTGTTGTTTTCTGGTCCAGTGATCTAGATATGACATCACATAACAATTATGCTTTATATTGAAACTATTTTTATCAGCATTTTTATAAACGGGTAACTTCAAAACGAGTTGTAATAAAAAAAATGGTGCCTTAAATACGTAACGTTGTCCGCCCAAGTAAACGTATGATGTATAACTGTTGTACTTGTGCCATCGCGATTATAAAGCGTGCCACACATATGCGAGAGATTTTATTTATATCTATAAAACAAGCATCTATCGATATTAACGCAATCTCTTGAAAAGGTTGCTTCGGCATTTTAGTTATTTATTCGCCCTATTGCTGATGGTCTACTATTAGTTTTATAGACTCGTTTTTTATCGATATGTATTTTTCTTCATTATGATTAGTTCAGTAACGTTACTAAATCCCGTCTTAGAATTTTTTTGGAAAGAGGTGCCATTGTATGGTTTATGGTAGACCCTCTGATTAAGATGATATCACATTTGGGGTTTGATTATAATCGAATGCTGGTACTTTTTTCTGGAAAACAAAAAATATATTGAAGAACTCTGAAGAATCATTTTTTTCCATTCAAACAGAGTAAAAGACGCCATCATGAAAAAGCAACATAATATTGCTACTCAATCTAAATAAAATAATAAGAAGTTATTCCAGATTTCCTAAAGAGGTGCTGTCAACAAGAGACCAGTATTCTTTGTCGCTTGCGTATAACACAGGCAGTATTTTAAAGACTACCGAGATCCTCCTGAAACTGCAAGCATCCAAAGGCTACGGCAATCGCTTAGCATCGAGCCATTGTGCAGGTTTGCCATCTTGTTAGAACAAAATCAATAATATCTACCATTCCTATTTTCACTTATTTTTACGAGATTTAATACTGATCAAACTAGTTAAAACTATTGGATTAAGCGTCATGTTTTATAGATGCGTCGTCGCGTTTCATCGTTATCGTGTTTGGCGATTAACCGATTAAAGTCTCGATTATTCGACTAACCGAAATGCCGAATCAACCATGTGTAGCGTGCTTATGCTTGTTTCAAAATATCTTGTGTTGTGATTGTACTCATAAATTGCGCTATTTTTACACTTATTTTTTGTATCCTACTAAATAATTGTTAACACGTATTAATTATAAATAGACGCTGCAATATTAAGCTGTTGTTTGTAATTTTCTATCCAGTATTGATTAACATTATACAAACATTTATGGGTGTAGCCATATAATAAAAAACATAATCGTACTAGATTTGGTTTTTACGTATAAGTTTAAACACACACCACCATTAACAATATTAAGTTTGTAAGATCATGCACCCGCAGTAACTATTCAGCTAAAATTATCGGAAAGAGTAACCACGAAATCAGATTATAGTTCACATGCAATTTATTTGTTACATACAAGGAAGAGTTCTTGTCGTACCTTACTTACCACTTAGCACCACACAGGTCGCTGACTCGTATTTAACCAGCAAAAAAAAGAACCTACCTAAAAATGCATTAATTGAATATTGATTTAATATTGATCTCCCTCGTACGTTCAAGCAATTTAATACAGCCTGGATTCAGTTAAACGTTTTGTATTATGTGTTTATCGACATTTGGTGGATAGATATTATAAGTATTCCTAATTTAAACCTATCCTTTAAATACTCATATCTATAATCAGGATTATCTGCAAACCTATTCCAAGTATGGATTAATTAAAGTTATTCTGAAAATATGAGATATTTAGTCGAAAGTTAACTACAGGAATAAAATCTGTATATTAATCCTAGATTCAGTAGTTATTAATGACTATGCTTGTATGAATACTATTGTAGTTTTCTTTTAAATAACTGCTAAACTTGATATAGAAATCCAGGTCCCAGGAAAAAACAGAGTAAATTGATATTAACCTGCCTAAATTTATATCAATTGCGAATTTAAAATGTTCCGTTTTACTTTGGCAATTAGGTATCTGAAAGAAACATAGAAAGTTATAAATATTATGTGCAATTTACGAAAACGTAAATTTCTTAATAAAGTCACAGTTCAGGCAACCGATCCATAAATGTTTATATTTCTTTAAATTTTTTCGCAACATATCTAACCTGCAATGACTTTATTTGGAGTTAGGTCTTAATGCAAGCAAGTCATCTGCGACTGAGTTCTAAAATCTAAAATACTAGAAGTATATGTTTTAGTGACGTTGACGCTAGTACATCGAATACAAGGCTTATTACTTTGCTCTCAAATATCATACATCGGAATTCAACTACTGTTGCAGATATTGTCAGGTTTTTTATTAGTGAGGATATTAAAATACATTGGCAAACGGCCTTGCATTAAAGTAAGATGAATGCGTGCTCGTGAATTGCTACCACTATGTACTATTAAATATCTTTTTGTATGTATATATCTATAGCCAGTTTAACCTATGTATATGTCTATTAACCTAGTAATCCGTACTGCCAATAATTATACCTAATACTTGTAATTAGTTCCAAGCAATTAACGCGACAGTTTTATGTTGCATAATATACATTGGCTACGTTTAATGGTTATAATTATTGACTAAATGTATGATGAGAGATTCAATAAATGTATATATATAACATGTAATATATATTGGCGTTTCTTTTGTGTGATCCTTAGCTGCTATACTCAATGGCTGTACCTTGACATGAGCTGTAAAGACCAGCTGGTCTTGCTAGAATGATCGATCTAAAATATAAAGGTTTACATATTTAATCTAGCACTAGTATCCTTTTGCAAATTTTCCAAGTCATGCAAGTGGAATTGAAAAATAAAGAAGCAACAAATGAATTTATTATATTTAGTTACTGTTAAATAAGTCATGTGGCTTATCAACTGCGCAGTGGCGTAGTTGTTTAAGTGGTCGCCTGGCCTCTGTTGTGAACAGAGTCGCCGAGTGTTGTGGATACGAATCCTAATACAAAAATTAGTGTGTTCTAATAAATGGTGGTTACGTGTCTAGTCGCTACTAAAAATTTAAGAATTAGACAAAGGCTGAGGCATATTGTTAAAGGGTTAAAAAGGTACCACACGCTATCATACCCCGCGGGGTCAATTCCTTGATCAAGCTTTATGCGTAAATAATGAGCAGTTCAATTGCTTTTTAACCTCACCCTTCTGGAACTAATATATTTGAGAGTGAACCAACAACAGTATTGTTTCTATTATTTTTGATCGTTTCCAATAAAAACATTGGAGCGCGTGCGGGGTGAGCGCACGCGCAGTTCACGTGTCCGCCGCGTGCCGGCGCCATCTTGCGCGATGGGTGGGAACTTCCGGCGGGAAGCGCGTCATCGGAGCTATTGTTGTGGGAAAACTTATCAGAGGTGCGACGCTCGTTAAGGTAATTATATGGTTGGACAGCTTTACTTGAGTACTCGAGTGTGAGTTGTATCTGTAATTGTGATCATATTAGGGACGCCTCACTACCTTTTCTGGTAGGTATATACATCGTCTACTTACCTAAGTAGTTACAGGGTCGAATTTGGGCGCAATTCAAAATATCTCATACAGCATATTACAGATTCTTTGCCTAGATTGATGTACTGCAAGGTCTGTCAATCCTCTCTTCCCAACCGAAATGAGCAAGCATAGCTGTGCAGAAAGGAATTTTGGCGCAATGGCCCGAGCAACGTTGTTAGCTCGATAAGCACATGGAAAAATTGCGTGGTCAACAAATCTCTCAAGTATTATTATATATATTTGACCAGTAGTTCATAGTACTAGTTCATACTATGCTCGTGCTATAAATATACCTATCAAGCACCAAGAAACCCAACAATTACCTACCTACTAAACGAAATTACGTCGTAAATATGCTTTTAATAAGCTATGTACCTACCTATGTTATTTTGACAAGTTATCTCGAATGTGAAACTGTCATTTCACCTACGTGAAACAGAAAATTAAATATCACTGTGAATTCGATCTTAGTTTTAGTACCTATGATTTCACAGAATTACAGTATAGTTTTTTTAAAATAAATATTAATTAAATCAAGATCCGCAAAAGTTATAATCAGTACTTATAACGTGCACACCGAAAAATAGCAACAAAAAGCAAAGCAAAAATAGCACAACTTTCTCGAGAGACATCTCAGGACGTTTTGCCAGATCCACTTAATTAATAATTGTTAATACCAACATCCAAGAATCGGTAGTTATGGATAGCCTGAAATAACAGTAAAGAACTATGAATATCGTTAACATATTCCGAATATATCGCAGTAATTTTACATAATGCTAGGTTATCAATTATGCGCCGGCCGATGGTCAGCTATTATGACAATGAATATTTGAGGTGTGGTGGGCAGACGTGGCGCACCGCAGAGACAAATTGGGCACAAATCAATCGTTCCCGCAGAACCTCCACATCATTATTGAACATGAATTAATCACACTTGTCGATTGTTTATAGGGATGGGAATGAATTATATCGATAACTTTTATCGAATTTTGGCCGAATGTTGCGTTCTATTAAGTCGTTCACTGTTGAACAGTAAGGGTTTATCTATATAATCTGTAATAACTTCGATTTGATGGAATAGGTATACAGTGATATGAACAGAGCACAGTTATACACTACACCTTGCATAATATATAATATTTCCTATCATTTATTTAAATAACAATGAGTGTAATTAAAATAGACGATAGGAATAACAACAGTATTAGTCATTGTAGACAATTTAAGAGATTTTAGAATGTCAGAACTATTGATTAAAAAGTGCTTGTTTAGATTTTAATTTTGAAGACAAGGTATAGTATAAAAACTAGCAAGATCTGGTAGGAAGTCGTCAGGACAACGCGTTACAGACTGTATAGCCTGAACTCGTTTACGTGCCTGTAATGATAATGCTTTAAGGAATGGTGGTAAGGCTGGGTGTAACGATAACCTTCGTTGATAGTCAATTAATGCAGTAATTTAGCATTATTACATTTTATGTATATTACATAGCTAGCTTTTACAACGGCAACGGACAAGGAAAGAACAATGACAAATTAGAATCAGTACCAATCTGTGTGTGGATTTGATTTTGAATCGATTCAGAATCTTAGACTAATAACATTACTATATGTATGTTTCGAGGTGTATAGTAATATAATATAATACTCGGATTGGTTGCTGGTGATAATATTTTTTTAATTGATATAGCTAAGTTACATTTTTCCTTTATACAAAACTATAGTAACGTCTGTGCCACCTACAATTGTGCTAATTGATCAACAATTGAAGTTATCGTTTGATTGAAAAGACTAGAAGCCGTTTTACCTATTAAACACTTAATAGATTAAATTCTACGTAGTGCTATCTAATTCTACTAAAATGTAAGTGAACAAAAACTTGGTCGCTATACGAGACGGATGTCGGAGCGAGCACGTCCCTATCCTGATGAATATTGTATGTTGCAATTTATATAATTTGATTAAGCCCCACCTGTGTCGCGCCAGTGGCGCCGCCGCGTGGGGACGCCGCGAACTGTTTCAATTACTTATGTATAACGGTATTAAATTTACTTATATCGGTTTTTGGTCAATTTTCATGTTGATAATCATTGTTCTTTAATGAAACATGTCAAATACAAAAAAGTTTTGACTTTTTTGTACTTATCTTGTTAAATCAGTCTACTTCCAATGCGAATTTGATTATGGCAATATATTATTTTTTTTTTGGTTCCTAGGAATAATGCTTGATGCACTATCTGCTGGCTAGGGGACGGCATCGGCGTGGTGTGTGGGACTCCCAAGAAAGACGTGCTGGTATACCCACTAAAAAACCTGGGGTAGGGAACACCCCTCTCACCCAATGGGGGGGCCAGTTGGGAGCAAAATCTAGTTAAATAATAATTTCTTAATAAATTAATAATTGAACTGCTCTTAACTTACTTTGGTGTAAGAGATAAAAGAAACATAAAGCAATAAATATCCAGACTCATAGGTACATACATTTTTAGAGTTCGAAAAAACTCTAATACAACAGCTTCGTCCGTCTGTTATACAACTTTTAACTCAAGAACCGTAAGAACTAGAGGTCGGTCAACGTCATTCGACTCAGCATAGTCGATATACCTACCCCCGAAATGACTATGACCTTAGACCTCCGACCTCGAGGTCACATGGTATCACGTGGCCTTTGCATATTACTTGAACCATTTTTTCGAACTCTAAGATTTACGGCAATTCATTGCCGTTTCTCAGTTTTTATTTCTTGTGGAATCGACAAACTATGAATAGTTATTTAGTATCCCTAGAGTTCTTGTTTTAACTAGGTATAGTGGTATTTATTTGTTGGAACAACTTTGATGAAGGTAGAGCTTATCTTTAAAGAAATTTAACCTGTTCAGTGAGAACCTGATTTTTGGACACACACGCATACATTCGCACACAAACTCACACCACACACACACCCTCCCACACACACACACACACACACACACACACACACACAAACACTATTATTTTTTATATAATTGCTGGCTATATTGTTAAGATT
The DNA here is from genome assembly GCA_963675205.1 of Catocala nupta. Taxonomy (NCBI): domain Eukaryota; kingdom Metazoa; phylum Arthropoda; class Insecta; order Lepidoptera; family Erebidae; genus Catocala; species Catocala nupta. Next base: position 22,604,690 of record OY776087.1, read on the forward strand.
AGTCCTAAGAAAAACGCTGTATTACTGACAGCCGCGATACAGGCTTTGCCTAGTGCGGTTGTCATTGTATATCTTATTTTGTAAACAATGGACTGTCTAATAAACGTAAAAAAAAAAAAAAAAAAAAAAAAAAAAAAAATAGATTGCGTCGTTGGTTCTGTAGTTTTTGCGATTAAATGTGGAGTCCTGTCAAAAAAGTTGGCAAATGAACTCGAGAACGACCTGATTTTACGCTGTTACTGAAGCTTATGATCGTTTGCAATACCTGGGCTAGATACCCTTACATATTATATACTTGCACTTTACAATTATAGGTACTTGCCTGTTGCCGACCTTAGGATAAGACAATCAAAGATGGAATACTAGGAAAAGAATGGGAGAGGTAGGTATGTGATCTTCCGAATCTCACTTACCAGGTGAAACGCAAGTTACTACACTAATGCCGATGTCGTATTGAGAGGTGTTATTTTCTTGGACAAGCTGGCTTATTTGTTCAATAACTGGATTTCTGGGATTATCTGTAAGGTAATGTACAGTAGCAGCAAAAAGTTTTCAAACTGCTAAAAGATACATGAGAAATAAAGAATACATACTTACCTGGAAAATTTGGGTATAGTACACCTCTACTTACTCCTCCCAGAATATATAGACGATCTATTATGATCATTAACACACCAAAATGAAGTTCGTGTATTAACGTAACGATATTGCTCAATAATAAGGGGAGAGAATATAAAAGCTACCCTACTAGCGAAATGCGATAAGTTTGATTTGTATGTAATTAAATTATCGGCATGTCGGACGTGAGAGTGCAGTTATGGCACGTGACCGCTGACCATGGCTCACCTGCACACAATTACTGAGACTGTAATGTTGTATCGAAATATTTTATATATGGGCATATCTCTATTTTTTACTAATTTTAAAATATAATCGTTAGGGAACCTGTACGTCTGAGAGTTCTCCATAATATTTTCGAAGATATAGGAAGATCGCCAACCCGCACTGGACCAGCTTGGTAGACTATTGCCTAACCCTTGTCATTCTAAGAAGAAGCCCATGCCCAGCAATAGGATAGTTTAATACAGGTCTTATTGTTATATTATTATAATTGTGGAAGTGTGTTTGCAAGGCTGTTCTTCTTTCTAGTAACAATGCAGCAAGGGATTGAAATCACATTTTGCAAAAAGGCTATATAGACTGACATATGATATTCCTAAATCTTTTGATCCCAGAAAACGGATTGTTTTCGTGAGCCCACAATATTTCTTAGAACTACGCCAGCCGCAAAGCCGCGGTTAAAATAAAATCAAATCAATTCCGTTTCTCGTCGCAAAGCAAAGATACTTGCTACTTTTAGCTTATAAATACAGGATTTAATCCTGTGTTGCGAGAAACTTTACAAATATTCAAACAACAGATACAAAGAACACTCATACTTAAAACAACCATTTGTGTATTACACTAATTTTAGTCCAATGTGTGATTCGAAACCACACTTACACACACATGATTAAAGACGTTACAATGATCATAATGAAGGCTAGATTACATTAAAATCTTGGGCATAAAGAGTATCTATAAGTATAAAACATTAGTACTGTAATACCTGATTAGGTCAGCAAGTCAAGGAGAAGGCGAAGAGGAGGAAAAGGAGAAGAAGGTCCCGAATCCCGTGTTCTAAGGCTGGTCGAGTCGAAGCCGAGAAATCATGAACGACGAACGCAATAGGATCTTTCATAAAGAAATACTGAAATACATTAGTTACCGGTATATTATTATAACAATAGACTCGCTTTCTATTACATAGAACCTAAAGTTATAGCTGGCGAGATGCAAGTAAAGTACAGTGCTATCTATCTGCATGTAACTCACATGTTATTTATGATTAGTATTACTAATATTTATAAGGATTTAACTAGTTCAGCCATACTTTTCATAATTAATTTATGTTCAATCACTCAGTTGTATAATTCATTATATTTTTATGCGACTACACGCATAATTTTCGTCCTTATCATTTAAACACGTTTAACTGGCAGCTATCAGACTGGCACACGCTTATTTAATCAATCAACCACCCTAACACGCTTATCATTGAAGCCATCCCGACAAATTACATATTAAGTACGCTGGTAACACTAAAAAAGCGCGCGCTGTCAAACTGACAGTTACTACCCTCACAATAAAAAATATTTACGATTGATCGGTGTTGAGTGTATGTAATGGTTCCGCAGAGAAAATTTGGTAGCAATGCATAATTATTAAAATAAATCTTATTGCTTAATACCTAAGTATTAGTTTTTAGCATTAGGTATTGATGGGTAAATAAACACAGTTATTAATAAGGTGTTCCAAAGACTTAAGACTAAGACTAAACTTAGTAGTAGTAACTTACTAAGTGATAGATGGTAAAGTATGAGGTGAGTATGTTTTTTCAAATGTAACTTATTTGCGTAGCTTAAGTGGCTCTTATTCTAAATAGTACTTAATTAATCAAAACGTGACTATGGAAACACAAAGCTTAGTAGCTTAAAGAGTCCATCATTACGTTTTGAACTAAATATAAGAAAATATTTTCGATGTTGTGTTGATTATATCCGTGCCGTGTTAAAGTCTACTCGATGAAATTCTTAGTAACTTTTGATTATGATTGTGCGTTTTGAGATTAGCAATCCCACAGGAATCGGTACCTACATCTACAAATATTCGTGGAACCCAAACTATAGTGATGCACCAACGAAGCGGCGGAAGCTTGATCGTGTGCATATGATTATAATTATATTTTTACAAGTATTTTTTATAGGGAGGGTTCCGTGGGAGCGGAGGGAAGAGGGTCCACAAAGGGACCAGGTAGAAAGGGTGCGATTGTGAAGGGATGAGCTCGTAATACACTTAGCAATAGTTTGATGCGTGAAAACCAGGTGTATATTGACGTGTAGGGATTCGCAGCTCACAAAAGATGTGACTAATTGGATTTGTTACGGTAATTTGGTTAGGAAGTCAGTTTGTTGATAATCTGTGTTATTTTAATGGTGCTTTTCTTCGAGAGTGATGCAAAATTGCATGGGTAAAATAGGTTCAGGTCATAGAGTTAAATCTTGACTTGACTTCATAAGTAAGTACAATTTTGTTGCTCTCAAACTTATTTAGCCGACTATTGCAACAAAACGTTTGAATGCAATATTTAAAACATGCGATCATGTGCATAATAATGCTACTGTTGAATTAATATTGCACTCAAACTTGTCATTCCAGTAATCGTCTGGCTCAGATTGAGTAACTCACTCAATTTAGAGAAGTCTAATAGAACATGCACTAACTCGTGTTACAAAAAGAATATTTGCAATGTTTCCAAAACTACGTAGTACCTACTTAATAACTCAGTAGATCCATGCGTATGATGGATTATTAATTGATACAACTCAAAACTCCCTAAAAACTATTTACCACTAAAATCCTCGTTTGGAAAACGGCATTACTCAATCAAAATTACAATTTACATTGTTCACAAGATAGTTATCTTGAATGCTCCCCAATATAAACAAAATTGTTGTTCAATTACATCAAGTGTGTGACCCTTTTGAAGTTATTTTTAATGCGTCGTGCTTTATTCTGACCACAATTAGTCGGTGCGTGTGAATAAAATATTACTCAAGAGATTTTAGACCATATTGCTTTAAAAATAGAGTTGTATTATAAAAAGTTGCACGTTTAGGTTAGGTCGTAAAAATATTTTTGCGCGGGAACTTACGCGCACGTTTCGTTCAGGAATCGGTCATCCATAGCTACTGAGGTGGGTGCGTGGTGTCGGCCACGCGTAGGTTTTTTCGTTATTTAGTTTTAATTTAATTCATTATTTGTATTTGTGACGAATCTTTGTGGGGATATCGAGATGGGAGAATATTGGTTTCTATTGATTTCTTTGTTTTGTGCAGTAGTAGTTAATCTAAAGTGGTTGGTCAAGTAGTTACTTAAACAGATTAATGTAAGTATTTTAAAGTTATGTTTTTCTTATTGTTTTTATATCAAACAGAATATGTCTTCTTGTTTATTATTATAGATACTCTGATTAAGACAAAATATAAACGAGTTCATATTAATAGTTAAGTTAATGTTTGTAGGTACAATAAAAGAAAGAAAGAAACGAAAAGAAAGAAAGAACTACCTATTGATATCAAATAGAAAAATGAAAATACATATTTGAAGAACCGCAAATAGCACTGTACTAGCACGGTAATATTATATTATTTAAAGTCTTTTTATGAGTAGGTAAGAGGTGTTCATGCTTAAGGATCTTTTTTGATTAAATTTTTGCGTACTACATAGATATTATGTAATCTCTATAATTTTACGGGGAATAAAATAATAATAATGAAAGACAAACATACATAGTCTCACGCCTCTATCAGCAAAGGAATAAGCAGCAGTATACAGTAAACTGGCGGACCCAGCAGACGATGTCCTGTACACACGAAAAAAAATCATATCTTCACCATACTCGAATCCACTTGAACACACACAAAAAATTTCATCAAATTCGGTCCAGCCGTTTAAGAGGAGTTTAATTACAAACACACGCACAGAAGATTTATGTATATAAAGATAACGCCTAAATTTCGCCAACAATGGATAGGATTGACTGCACGGCTGCCGTAGTGGTCGCCTCGCCACTGCCGTAGCGCCGAGTGTTGTGGGTTCGAATCCCACACAAGACAAAACTTTGTGTGATCCACAGATGGTTGTTTCTGGGTTATAATCTACTTATTTTTCTTTTTAGTCCCTTGTTGAATGTTTGTAAAGTGCCCCGGAACACAGGAATCATACCTAGTGCCAGAGTTGTCTTTTCAAAAACAAAAAAATAGGACCTAAATCGTACGTAATAAGGAACGAACCTATTACTGCCTGCCGGGCACATTTCAAAATACCACGCGGCTACTGTGAATTTATGTACAGAAAAGCCCAATAACACTTTACCCGACCCGGCAATCCTACCCGAGACCTCATTCACAGCAGTTACATTCACTACTACAGCCAACAAACCAGTCCAACATTTATAAAAATTCATCACCGAAAATGGCAAAAAAACCTCAACTCATACTTCTAAAATGTTGACATAATAATTTGAACGGTTGTAAAAAATCATAACAGCCGAAGAAAACGCGAAGTCATGTGAGCGTTGACGGCGAGTGAGGCGGTAGGGTAGCCCACCCACGCGGTGTTTGGCTGGCACCCGTTTAATTGTCTGCTCAAACATTTATTAGGAGCCGTGTTGGGGTAGGTTGTTATCGCTTGCAATCTAGGCAAGCTATGTGAAAAATTAAACAGAGTGTTACAGAAAACCGTGGTCATGTATCTGTAAAACCTGCTTATGATAAATAGGCATGTTTGGCTGATTACGTTCAAACCTAACTAATATCCTAATCCTAACTAATATTATAAATGCGATTGTGAGTTTGTCTGTTTTTTACGCTTTCACGCCTGAACTACTTGATCGACCATTATGAAATTTCGCATTCAAGGTGAATAGAAAAGGACACAGGATACATTTCATTTAAAAAAATACTGTTGATAATCTAACGAGCAAAGCCGCGTACAAAATTTAGTGATATTATAAAAGCGACATTTTTTTATGTTTCTGACGCTTTCCTGCCTTAACTACTTTACCCATCATCACTAAATTTTGCATACACATTGTCAGGGGTATAGAAAAGGACATAAGGACTAGAAAACGTAGACCTTTCATTCAGAAAAAAGTGCTGTTCCCGTTAAATCTAGTACAATATAAATATGTCACAAATATGGACATAAAAATTTGATCCATACTATTCGTTTTAATAACTGCATTTGTATCGAGGAATGGAACACGAACGAAACACAACAGTCAACAAAAGAGTTTAATCGTTGTTGTTTTAACAATTAGGTACTAAGAATAAATCCTACTAATATTGTTGTTGCATTATTAATGTTAAAGTTTGTAAAGATGTTTGTATATTTGCAATTCCATGTTATTAAATTGACACGCAAACATATCATAATCAAGTTTAATTCTGGGTTCTCACCGTTGGATACGGACATCTTTTCCGTATGAGAAAGATAAGGCTTAGTGAAAATTGCCTTCTTGAAAGAGCAACACTCCTATGAATTACCGTTAAGCAATAAATGCAGCAACTGATACAATTATTGCCTATACTTAATATGATATGACCGTTTTCGAGTTCATGAATTTAATTCTTAGAAAGCCTGCATGAGGTTGCTCTTAGTAATAACGCCGCACATTGTACCATTTGCATTATTAACATATGTATGTACACAAGCTTTTATTTACATAACCACTTCATACAAGTATTGAAGCTAATATATCTTTGGCTAGCTAAAGTCAATTCATACTAACTGCTTACGATCGTACTTAAAACAAATGCACGGATGGCGTTATATAGAGGTTTTAGTGTTTGCCTTGCGGCTGCCTCTACGCCAAGTGGTGTTGGTTCGAATCCGGTACGGGATGAAAAATGTGATTCTCAAATAATTGTTGCGAGTCTGGATGTTCTTTGTTTCCCTTGTTTGGAAGTTTGTAAAGTCTCCCGCAAAAGACAATTGCTTTGTGGCTAGTGCAAGAGTTGTCGTTTTTTAACAACAAAATTAATTAATATTGGCGAAGTCCCAGCTGGTTAGTTAAAAAGACGATTAAGCGATCAAGCCCTGTGTCACGAGAAACCTTCGTGTTCGATAATTGTTAGTATATCTAACAATTATCGTACACAATGTACATTCAGACTCAGAGTAATTATCTAAGAATCGCACAAATAATTGTCATGGGTGGCGAAGCGACTGCTAACCTGGTTCACAAAATCCTAAGGTGATATAGACGTAAGTACTGGATTTCTAAAGGCTAAGGTGGAGTCACGCATGATCTTATGGTATTCTACGACTCATGCTCATCGGCCCCATGACATGAGCCTGTGCTTATGTTAAGACCGAACATAATTGTTGAGTTCGATGCACTGGTAGGCAAAACGAAGCAAGGTATGGATGCAAGATATATTGCCAAATATTCTCAGTAACAAAGTTTGGATAAACCTGCAATGCTCGTTCTACTATAAATAAGCTCGTGAGCAATAACATTGGGCCTAAGACATAGTTGGCTAAATGTGTGTGTCAGTATAACAGCATGCTTCTATCTTAGATATACAGGCGTTTGTAACATGAAACACAATAATAATAATAACCCCTCTGGATTACAGGTTACAGTCGTTATCTCATCATGAGACTAACGCGATATTGGAGGTCACAGTACACTAGCTTTTAAACTATCACCTTCGCCTTGTGATATAAACAAAAAATGTATCACCAGGTTAAATAAAAGCGCACAAACTACAGGGCAGCTTGTGGCGAGCTGAATGTGAGTGGCGACACTGCAGTCCTGAATGCCTCAGAGAGTCGGTTAGAGCCTCGGCCCTGGCTTGCCGTTACTGGTTGGATGGGGCGGAACTTCAAGAGCGCCCGTAGGACTCTCTACTCTGGCTTGCCTTGGTCGGCCGGTCAGAGGGAGGCTGCTGGAGCTATATGCTTGGGGGTGGAAGTCTCATTTTCAAGGGCATAACTACGGGGAAACCCGCTCCGGGTCTCCGTTGACGAGACCCGTGATGGTGAAACTAGCGCCGCACCGCTCGACACCCCTAGCCGCTCACACCGGTGTTGCCCTCTGCTGCTGGTTTGTATGCCTACGGTGAGTTGACGAGTCACCGTCTGCCCATTACATTGATGCTATTAGAGTATTCAGGGTAGACGCCGTTTTTCATCCATAGTTAGCAATATACCGGCCCACCAAACACCCATACCTATAGCCCATATACTCGTATTATAATCTATACGTAGCAATAGTCCTACGCCTGCTGCGGCTAGTGCCGCAGTAAGTGTTCTATCCCACCTTTGATTAAAACTCTCGAAGGGCCTCTTCACGTTGGACCCATGTCACCGTGTAAGCTTCCCAAAGGGCCAGGTATTTTCTATAATAATATTTTAGAAAATACCTGTGATAAGAGAAACATATTAATAATATTCTATCACATACACACAACATCATCTAGCTCAAACTAAGCAGAGCTTGTACTATGTGTACTAGACAATGGATAAACATAAATACCTTTTTTTTGTAAATACACACCTACATATTATACATAGAAACACCCAGACCAAGACAAACATCTATGTTCATGCACACAAATGTTTGACTTGTGCAGAAAAGAACTCGCGACCTCAGGCGTGGCAGACGGTTACACTAATCACTACGCCATTGACTTATGTATATATATTTATATATCAGACTCAGTCTCTCGCACGGTTGTACGCACGATTATAATTACTGCTCCGCTGCCGTGGCTCCTAGCTTCATTTTATATAGACTATATTACTTCTGGATAGAGTAGCTTTCTAATTGTAACAATTCTGAAATAGGTTCAGTAGTTTTTAAGTTAATGAATTACAAACTAAAATACAAATAATTTCTCTTTATAGTATTAGGTAGATATAAAAGTTTTTAGGTCTAAGCAATCTAAGTTATTGTCTATTAACTATGTAGATAATAAATTGAGCTTGACGTTTAGCCAGCACATACCTACTAAATGGATAACTATATTTGCATATGTATTTGAAATAAACACATCTCTGTTTGCGTCTTGAAGGAGATATCGGGGCAATGATATGCAAATCCCAACCTTAATACGTCGATAATGATCAAAATAGAAACTATTGAGTAGGAATAACAGCGGACTAAGACAGACAATATAAGGACGAGTGGTCCTCTGTTTGAGGAGGATGTTCCTCCATGCAGGCGAATCCCTGGGATGGAACTAGTTGAGCTCAAGAGTGCTTGAACACGGGTGGTCCGGTACACACGCACGGCAAACTGGATGCAGTGATACAAGTCAAAGCATTTGGTCGGAATATCTATCAAACATTTTTTAAACCTATTTTTGCCTTTTTTTTCAGTTCTGCTTCTATAATAAAAGTAATGGTTTTCGTTGTCTGCTTGACTATCCGCTGTCCGTACACAATGATTGTATCAATTGGATGTAGTTTTAAGCCATGTATTGCAAAGCTTTGGCGATCATTTAGTGTCAGCCCAAGCTTATGCATTTGCGCGTATAAAATCGGAGACACAGACGCATGATACTTGCATTTTTTAATTTGTTGTTGTGATCTGTTTTATGTTCTGTAAACAAATTCATTATTTAGCAAACTGTTTGTTAACTGTCGCGCTGGTCCCGTGACATAAGTCTGCGCGGATGTCTACATGTAAAATATCTGGTTCATAGTCAGCTCTGGCTAAGAGTTATTGACTTCAACGCCGTAATTTTTCATGTAATTATTTTCATTATATTTGCCTAATGCTCTGTAATAAGTATCGGTTATATTAACTTTAGTTTTGACTATGTCATAAAAGAAGAAACAATAATTCATAATTTACCGAATTTCTAAATAACTAAAAACGGAATCGCTTGATTGCTTTCCACTGTTAACCTTCCAACGAGTAGTCAGTATGTCATGCGTCTGTACTGGTTATGGCGAAGACACAAGTTTATGATGGTTTTAGTACTCGAGCCACTTAACGCCCGCCATAGCTACCGTGTACCAACCCCGCCCCGCCATCCCGCCTCACCCCCTGACTCGTCCAACCCCCCTCCCTTTAATTAGATGCACCTACCCCCGCGATGTTTTTATTTCAGCGTATGCTAACAAGGTGTTTAGGAGAATGCGTAGGATAGTGTGAACAAGGATGTATAGGTTTTGTGACTAATTGTACTGCGGTACGAAGAATATATTTTGAATATAATTGTGATTTTATTTTTGCCCGCGGCTTAGTACGTATTAATGAAGATTTTGTCAATAAATTTCTATCCCTCGGGTACAGTAAGTATATTTTTTACATTGGATGGTAACCTATATCGTTTTCTGTGACAATGTGTAAACAAAATTTCTTGATGATTGGTTAAGTAGTTAAGGCTTGAAAGCGTAACAAACAAACATATATTTATGATATTAGTTAGGATTCTGGTTTAAAGTTTTATATTAAAATGTAAAGCTAACTTATACCCGCGGTATCATATGGAAACGCATACTGCTATGTGTTAATCCAAGATATGGTCTACCAGTAGGCCAAGTTTCATCCAAATTCGTTTAATGGTTTACACGAGGTTGAATATCAAACAATCAAACATTTTCCTAAAGTTTAACTTAAATAATATTATAATATTATATTGTGTATACTCGTAGTATATACTTGTAGTATAGTATGATAGTAGTAACATTAAATAATAAGTAAGTATACAAAACAAACTCATTATCTTTTTTTGTTACTTCAATAAAAAGTTATTTTGAAGAAGACAACTCCCGCGCTAGGAACAAATTATGTATCGCCGAGGCCTATAGGCCAATTCAAACAACGGACACAACAAATTTTGTTTGTATTTTAGTGGAATTGAACCCCAATAATCGGTGCAGTGGCTATAGCCAGGCGACTGCTTAGATCACTACGGCATCCGTGCAGCCATCCACTCATGAAAGTCCTGCACAATTACAATAAAAGTGTACGGTGAATTGATTAGAGCATAGTGACGCATTTGACCATCATGGTGTTGAGGTTAACCTCACATGCATTCTTAATGGTAAACGATGGTAATGCCCTGAGAATTGCATAAATGGTGCCACCTGCTGGTCACCAAGCGGTTATGAGGGGTTAATTACATGACTATATGAATGGTTCAGCGAGCAAGCGGTCGCCTCGCCGTTGCGCTGAGTGTAGGTTTGCAGCCGGGACAGTTATTTGTGTATTCCACAAATGATTGTACTAGGTCTGATAGATGTCGGTATTGTTGTTGTTATTAGTAACATTCGACAATACCTACATCTAGATCTATTACAATCATTAGCGGATCACGGTGTTAGCACCAGGCTTGAAATACGTTTAAAATATCTGCTACTAGTTTTTGTTCCCTTAGTTCTAAAGAGTTATCTCATAGACATTGTATATTTTTTCCGGGATAATAGTAGCCTATGTCTATCTTCTATCCATAAACTGTCTAGTTAATGGACTGGAGAAAGACAGCAATAAGCAATGTCTGCATGAAATAAGGGACAAACTACCAAATACACTTTCGAATTTATAACGGTTGGCGTAGTGGTTTAGACGGCCGCCTCACCGCTTGACACTTCGCCGAGTGTTGTGTTGTTGTGTGGTTCGATCCCCACACGAGACAACACCTTATGTGATTCATAAATTGTTGTTTCGAGTCTGGGTGTTCATTGTGTCCGTTGGTTGTATGTTTGTAAAGTCCCCCGCGACACAGGATTTAGTCCTAATGCGGGAGTTATCTATTTAAAAAAAGAAAAAAAAAAAATATTTGTCACTTGTTGATTATATTTATACACTGCGGTCTTTCGGCAAAAGGTAGTCTGAAATATGCGGCAATACGAGAGAGTGCCATTAAGTTGGACTTAAACAATAACCGACAAAATGAAGGTATAATTCACCTCTTACTACATATTCGTGGACATATACCTATATATATATCCCTGAAGATGTACAAGTTATTATAACTATATATATTTATATATAACATAAAATATTGTCAATTTGAACTGCTACGACATGCGACATGCTTGCTATTGGTTACATGACTCGAAGTATCATTTCGTGTCTAGATGTTGGTTTTAAGATAGACTGTAATATTTTATTTCTTAAAAGTTATTTAAAATAAGTACGTAAACATAATTCCTCGATTACATTGCAATATTCTAAAACACAAACTCAAATTCCGCTTACTTATTCCTTCGTCTACATTACGAGCTTTCCCATTCATATTTTACGATTAACCAACAATAAAAGGGCCCACTACAACTTTTAATATGGTGCAGATTAAGCGTTTTCGTTTCGGGGGAGGGACAAATTAATTCTTTATTACGATTGTTAAATATTCTGCGGAACCCTTGGCTAGACCGCGATACAACCAGTATCGTAATAAAGTTCCCAAAGGTCCCTCGAGGCGGCCACTTGTCCGGGATTAGCATGGGATTACAGGCCGCGAGCTATGCTCGGAAAGCGTTGTTCTATCGACTCCTAGTGTGGTTTACATGCCGTAGTTTGGATAGTTTGAATATATAATTCGGCGGATCTGTTGTTAGTTGGCGAGTTTGCGACCTAATACCGTATTAATCCTGCCTATTTTTGAGGTCTATATTTTAGAGACTTTAGATTTAAAGTGTTAATAAGGGTATTATGAAATAAGATATAGATTTAATGTGTTTTCTTAGGTTATATACTGTTTCTATAAACCTGCACAATTGTTCTCTTGGATAACATCATTATTCACTACTAACATAATCTTGGTGAAGCCCTGAAGAGAATCTTTTAAAACTTAATAACAAAACATATTTATTTAATCTTAATTATTCTCATATTTATCGTTTTTTTATTCCAAAAAGATCAGTGAATACCAACATTATATTTGGAACTCAATGCACTCAAACTTTGGACTGAGCATCAGGTCAGGTATCGATTCGATTCGCGAGTCGCACAGTGTTAACTCTCAACAGTAGTACGAAGTCTGGCAATGTGCTCGGTGGACGGTAATATTATAGGCTCACTACATTAAATCTAACCTGGCACAATTTGAGTGAAATATAGCTCTACCTACACATTCGGAGATATAGCCATAAGTCAACGTTCCATTTTTTGGTTATCATTTCCGAAAGTCATCCAAAAGATTTAATTTATGTAAAGATTTTCATTAATAAATTTCGTTTACCTGTAAGTTGTATTACCGGAAAACTTTTTATTATCTTATTTTGTCCTTCTTTCACCAATGACATTCGCATAAAATAGATAGATAAGGCCCATAAACTAACACCATGTAAACCCCTCTCTGGTTTGTGGCATAACTTTAATTGTTTTGTAAGTGCGCACACGCCGCGTCGCCGCACCGGTCTGTCGGGGGAGCGTGGGTCGCGACGTGAGAACCTCGTGAACCTCAGAGTCCTTCACTAAACGGTGCCACAAGAGCACTTCACCATGTTGTGAATATCGAGCTTCAACTTACAAGTTAGTATGTGGTATAATTACGTGTAAGTATGTGTATGTATAGGTTTTTGAGTAGCTTGTACCCTGCTATGTATTCGGGCTATATCTATGCCAGATATCACCAAAAGCAGTTTATCAGTTTAGCTGTAGAAAAGTGACGAACTAACATAGTTATTTTCGAAAGTATAATTTTTTTTTGGAAATTTAATTGCTTAATTGTTATAAAAGAGTCTCTCTGTGATATATATAAATATTCCAATAAAGATCACAAAAACATTACTATGCGCAATCGGTATAGTACGATAGAAAACAACATTTTGTTGCGTGTCGGGATCGAACCTTTAAGATATAGGTTTTGTAGATCACAATGACAGTATTATTTTAAAATGCTGGAGAATGCTGGGTTTTATTAAACGTATCTGCAAACCTTTCAAAAATACTGCTGCAATTAACAGCGTTTACAATGCTCTTGTTCGCAGTGTACTGGAATATGCTACGCCAGTTTGCAATCCCAATACAGTGTTCATTCCGAAAGGTTGGAGCGTATTCAACATAATTTATGCTGTTTTCTAGCATTTAAGGATCGTCACTGTCCACATCGCGCTGACTACAATATAAGACTTAATCATTTTAAAACGAAGTCATTACAGATAAGGCGCCAAGTCAATGATTTAATAACGCTTCATAAAATAATTCATGGAAGATTAATTTCCCCAGAATACCTTAGACAAATAAATCTGACCGTCCCCAGCAGTCTACCCAGACGCTCTATAGAAAGTTTTCAGTCCATTTGAAACAGAATTAATTTAGGCAAACAAACATGCTACATTGAACATACTTATGAGTTCGAATAATAATATAACTTCAAAAAATTATAATATCGACATTTTTCACATGGCAGACATTGTTTAGAACTCTCTGTATTCATGTACTGTGTTCCTAATATAATATTATGTACTATATACTGTATATTTTCAACAAAAACATTATTTCTACTTTCTTATTAATACTATTGTTATTCATTTTTAATTTCCGTTTTGCTTTATCATGTATGTTTGCTTTTAATCTTAAGTGTTGTACACACCTATAAAGGCATTTCACTTTGTACCATTCCCTAACTGTTTTAAATTATCATTGCATAGAGATGTGTCGATGGTGTAACTTTTAAATAAATAAATGAGTAATTTTATCAATCTTCTTGTCACTGCCAGTACTACGAGTGCATACCATTTGTTTTTGGTTCGATCTCTATGCAAAACAAAATTTATAATCTACAAATAATTTCCCAGTAGCAGCACAGAGCCTGGAACGGTGCTCCGTAGACAAGGATAGGTTCCCTATTACGTGGTAACTAAAATATATATAAATAAATAATAATAATATCAGCCCTGTATTAAACTGTCCCACTGAGAAGAGGCCCGTGCCCAGCGCCTCATCTCAGTGTGAGAAGGGTTAGGCCATAGTCCACCACGCTGGCCCAGTGCAGGTTGGCAAACTTCACATATCATCGAGAACATTATTGAGAACTCTTAGACATGCAGGTTTCCCCACGATGTTTTCCTTCACCGTTAAAGCAAGCGATAATTAACTATTTAATACGCACATAACTTCGAAAAGTCAGAGATGTGCGCCTTAAGATCGAACTTGAGACCTCTGTGTGGCAGTCTAATGATTTCCCACTAGGCTATCGCAGCTTCTAAATATGCCTAAAACATAGTTGATGCAAAAAGGGTGTAATACAGCTCTGCCTACCTCTTCAGGTCTATGTTTGTAAGAACGGTGTTCATCGTACCTATTGTTTCAATGTTTGTAAAGTCCATAAAGGAGTTGTATCTTTAGGAAATATTTAAAAGAACCTCAAGATTCAATCCTACATAGTACCGAATGGACTTGTTCTTGAGACAGACGAGCATCGAGCATTATATTGCATTACGAGTATTTTGCGCGGTTGCACAGGCCGCTAGCGGCTCGCGAGGAGGAGGTGCACAGCGAGGAGGTAAGAAATCAAAAAACTAATTTTAGATCCGGATTCAGGGACCTTGAAAATCCCCGAAACCAAAAATTACCCGGTGACCTTGAAAATTACCTTTTCTGGAAAGATCTTGTCTACCTCTATGAAATTTGTTCGAATACACCCCGCCTATCTCTAACCAGTTCGGAGATATTAGAACTCAAAGTTTGTATGGCGGCCATGTTTTTTTATAAGGAAGCTATGTTTTTTTTCGCTCCCCCCTAAAAGTTACCAGGGTTTTGGGAAGATTTTGTTCGAGAACGACACCCGTAGATATCACCGTTTCCGAGATCCGATGGGGTACCACCACTAAAAGTTGACCTTCGGAAAGGTCAGGCATTTTTGTCGGGCCTTCTGAACGATTCTCTATACGACGTTATATTTACTTATTTCCTACGACTCCCTCTTATATGACTTCTATTTCTCTTAAATCAGTGAGTGAGTGGTAAGTTAAGTTTACCTTTAAAGTATGAATATTATTTTTCTTTTAAGAACAGAGTCTAAAATATGCCCGTTAGATGACAATAGAGCCACTCTATTAAAACATAGCTGGTAAAATGTGAGTCAATGTCAAAAATTATTTATTCATTTAGAACACAAAGTAACGCTTATGAACATCAAAAGGGCTAGTAAGTTTACTAAATTTACATTTACGTAGCTAGGTTCAGGCAAAAAGTTGATAATGATATGTCTTTGGGTGTATGTATGATATTCCAATGAATCGTATTGTATTTTGTACTGATGCGCGACGTCTGTAACGGTATGTTAGACTAAAACAGCGTAAAAGCTAGACGTCTGCCACTCAATTTCGGCATAGGTACTTACATTCGGCACGCATGGTACAGCGACCTTGCGGTATTCCCTAATTGAAAACCTGGTGGTTAGTGGCAATTGAGTCTGTAAAAGATTATTCTAATACTTGTCAATATAAGGAATAAATAAATGAAACCGGGGTCGCGGAGAATTTACAATTTTCATATTTTGTGTTAATAGACGCAAATACATGATCCGTAAAGCGTGCATAGCTCTAGAAAAGTTAGGCAAAATTGTAAAGATACCCACATTTGAATAGCCATGTTTAGGTCCCAAGTAAAAGATAACAATAGGGGCAGTCTATTTTTATTTTTTAGTTGGGACTAATAAGGACTGCTCGAAGCTTTAGCCTGCTGAGTAGATAATACAAAAACTGAACTAGTTTTGGCCCGCAGCCTCGCTGGCGTATATATAGGTTAGGGTAAGTTACTGAAATTAAACAAATTTATACGGATATTATCGCGCTGTTTTTTTTATAAACCTCTATTATTATATAATTTTGAAACTTTAAACTAATATGGTTAAACACTTTTACTAGTTACTGTTTACTTCTATTTTTTAAGCTATTTAAATTATAAAACTATTTAGATTTAATTTTAATTTTCTACTTTCCCCGACGTTTCGGTGTTGTTCACGGGGCGACTAAGATGGTGGTTGTCTCAATGTTCTAAGTGTAGTTATTTTCAAAGTACCCGAAAATAATTTAATTTAATTGGTATTTCCAATTACGCAGAATGAGCTCAAAGTATCATGAAGTCTGGCTGTGTTTTGCTTCTTCTTGGGTTTGACTAACAATCATCTTCTCTATTAAATTAGAATGTTTTTTTTAATTTCAATAGCCTCGCGTAGCATCCTTGGTAGGAATCGGTGTTCTTTTGCGAGTACCTGCGGTTTGTCAAATCGCAGATATTGGTTGATCCCCTGTTGCACATGTTCACACACAGCAGACTTCAACGAGCGTTGGTGTTTTACATCAGCTATGTGTTCTTTTATGCGGGTGCCTAAAATGCTTCTCTTAGTTTGACCAATGTATGAAAGTCCACAGTCACAATCTATTTTATAGACCCCTGCATCTTGTAAAGGTAGTTGGCACTTGACGGATGGTAAAAATTTCATTTCAATGTATAACATTCGCGTAAACGTAAGACAATATTAGCATAAGTTATGTTTGTAACAGTACTGTTTTCGTGATGAAAGGTAACCTATGTGAAATTTTATGATGATTGGTCAATTAATTAAGGCGTGAAAGCGTTACAAACAAACAAACTCACATTCACATTTACCCTATAATATTAAGTTGAGACTTTTCTACTTTGTTACATTGATTACAAGGGCCCGGGTTCGATTCTCGTAAGTATAATTGCAGTTCCTGCACGATCGTCTTGAAATGTGCTCGGTAGACGGCATGAGGTTAAATATGTTAAAAAGGGATTTAAAACATGTCTGGTGAGATATGACTGTAATACCTTTCTGCTTCCATCCCTAAAAAGACGTAAATACATGTGTGAGTATTTAGTATTTAAGTACATATCTCTATTTACTTACGATAAGGTACTTATTGCGTCGCGTGTGCTCATCGACCGGCCAACCTTGACAACTGTCAGACGCGACGGCGAAAACATGTTATGATGGCGTTAGTTTAGGTATCTAGCATTCCTGAAGTGTATTAGTCAATTGTTAGAGATTACGTCAGAGATGGAAATAGGTCGTCAAGTGTAGGTATTAGTGAAAGCCGTGTCAATTATTTGGTACGATACGCGGGACGTACTGTGCCCATATATGAGCTAGCTCGGCACGCCTATCATAAAATTCTAAAAATAAAATAATATCGTCCGGCAATTAACAGTGCCGGAGTTTAACATATGTCTTTTCTTCTCCTATAATCCCTTATCTCTATCCGCTGATTGATAATCCTGGTTTTGCAAGCGGTCATAGGCTAGATGGTAAACGCTTACGGTAACTGAACCGTTTGCTAATTTAGTGGTGGTACAAAAGACACATGTTATGTACGAAGTTTTCGTCTAAATGATAAAAGAAATTATATAGGTTTACTTGCACTATGTCAAAAGAATTTTATTTAGTAAAGTTCGTGTTATCTACAGAGCAAAGGAGCCAAGGAGCGAGTCAAAATAATATTTATTGTAATATTTATTTTTATACCAAATACTTTTGTAACAACAAAACCACAGGGATTTAGCCAGAAATCTTCGTATTCTCGTCCATAGACACGTTTTACCTTTAGTTGTTGTTTCATTATCGTGTGAAAAGGCAAAGGAAACAAGCTCTTGAGCCGTACGTGGTACCTGTGTGCCTGCGCACCGTACCTGACCTAGGAAAACAAACATGGCGACCACGCCACGTAACGTATTAGTGTGGACATTATCTGTGATGCTGCGGATAAATATTTAAAAATGATTGTATCTAATGTTTATTTGGTCGTAAAATATTTTTCCTTAAGAAATATATATTTATCTGCGTTTTTAATTTTATATGGTCTTACGTAAGAATGCCTGGTGGCAGCATTGTAGAAGCAAACTAAGGTTACAATCTAGCTACAGCTTATTTCAATAGTTACCTCTTTTAAATCGGCATTCAATTTTGTTCAACAACTTTTATAGACAGAATCGAGACCACTCTCTCGGAGGCATTTTCTACCACCAGAGGTAGAATGTAATGTAGGAAGTAGAAGGATACTAATACCACAGATGGAACAGGGAGTCTAACGATTGATGGGTAGAGAATCATTGGTCGTATTTTTGATAGGTTACATCAGTGATCGGCGAGAGAGTAAGACATCAATACGGTGTTAAGATCAGGGCATTGATGATCTGAGAATTAAGGGTCTCATTCTATTCTATTTGCTACTTATAGAAATGTAAAAGTGTGGAAAGATGTTTGGTACTCAAACACACGTAAGCTGTTGATTAAATGAAACCTGGCACACAGTTAGATGATGCCCTGGATAATCCCATAGCATTATTTGAATCCCAGCATGCCTTTTTATCAACTCAACTCATCAATGAGCCGGCAACTAGCCACAAATAAAAGCCCAGTTAGCCAAGAGATAAAATAATATGTAATATTTCTGTACTGTGATATCACTTCAACGAGAACGTGAATCCAACTTGGATAGCTAAAGCTACACAGTCAAGCGTGATATGCAAGACAGTCGAAGAAATTACACAGCTCCGTCCAGCTCCGTCACCTGTAAACGAACGTTGACAGCCGTTAATAAACTTTATGGATAAGCATCATTAGTAGTAGACTGCATGTTAACTGCAACAATATTGGAATCCGAATGCGATTCCTACTTAGATATATACGTCCCACTAATATGTAATTCACACGTAGCTATCTGTCTGCATGTGACGTAGACGACTACGTAGTATTTTTACATATTTTTAGTTTGTGCAATAGCTGTGGTTGTTATTTTGGTATATATCATAAATTCTAAGTTATTTCCTTAACCAATACAAATGACACTTGGGAATCCCCTTAAATTCTTGCGTAATAATAAAAAATGCTCTATGAATACCTATTGAAGATTTTCAAAAATAATGATTTGTTTGTTCAATAAACAGGCAAATGGTCGTACGCGTAAAACGTTCAACTGGCGTTGACTTTGAAGTCATGGTCATCCAACGTTGTCTATTTTTTATACAATCTTAGTAAACTTAATTAAATTATACTTATTATGAAGTCAGCCCGACAGCTTACAAATGAATTCAGTCTATTGTCAATAAAACTTTTGCCTCAATAAATTAACGAATCATATGCTAGTATCAATGTCAGTAATATCAACAAAATAAGACCGGTTTAATCAATATCTAATTAACTAATCCTGTTTACTAACATTATTCAGTGCTCATCGTCATCGTCGTCAACATCTTTAAAGATTTGGGCAATGCTTCTAAAATTCAATTATTATTAATACTACATTGGCGGCCTCGATGGCGTAGTGGTTAGTGTAACCGACTGCCACGCCTGAGGTTGCGGGTTCGATTTCCGCAAAAGTCAAACAATTGTGTGCATGAACGTGGATGTTTGTCTTGGTCTGGGTGTTTCTATGTATAATATGTATGTATTTACAAAAAATAAGTATATATGTATGTTTATCCATTGTCTAGTACCCATAGTACAAGCTTTGCTTAGTTTGGGCTAGATGGTGTTGTGTGTATGAGATAGAATATATTGATAGAATATACAAGCCTGAAGATACTTTTAAACAGACATTTCGCAAGCTATGTTTAAGACTCGCGTTTACCCGTTTACTAAGTATTTTATCATACCGCTACTTAGAAATTTCTCACCAGGAAAACCCAATAACACTATTCTAAACTCTAAAAACGACTAGCGACCTTGACTACTCACGGTAGGCCACGTTAAATATGAACATAAACTAATGGAACTACTACTAAGTCCTACCTACCTCTTAAAACATTAATATCATATCCAAACTAAGCCTAAACCAAGATCTCCAAAAATTCCTCTTTTTTCGTTAGCACATCCACCTTATTCCCAACCTGTTATGAGTGTGATATTTTCATATTTTTTCGTGTGATTTTTTGTGTGACATGCTAAGTGGTGATACGGACCACCCACGGCGAAGGAAACCAGCCATCGAGCCTACAACTCGATCATAAAACTTTTAGTATTACCTTTATACATAAAATTGTGTGTGAATAACATTTTCCTATCACGTCGTCTCGTCAAGTTTTTTTAGTCCGCCTTCAACAGTTTAAAGTTGGTGCCGATACATATATAAGATTATTAAGTATGTATTATTCAAGTAGAAATATTTATCTGTTTTAAATATTGTTTTCCGTGATATTTTTGTCATGATTTTATAATTTTATGATCGCAACAAATATTTTGTTTTGAGGATTTTCAAATGTATTGTACATTCAGTGAGTTAAAACATGCTGTCTAATGGCATATGTAAGACTTCCTACAAATGCTATTAGAACAAGCCGGCAACAGTAGAATCAAAAACTGGAAAAATATATTTATGTTTCTTTGTAATAACCATACGCATCCAACCCAAATGAAATAAAACAAATATTATTTCTATTCCAAAGTCCATGATAAATTTGACTACTTATTACAAGTAGCATAACATGTTTACAAGAAAAGTAAAATAGCATACAAATTATTGAATGATACACCATTTTTATTATTATTTGAACAAAACTTAATATATCCAGCTATATTTTCCTTATACATATCTAACTATGTTTTGTTTTAATGGAATGGTAAAAAGTGTTCGTACAACGCTTAGCCTAGACGATGAAATGAGGTTATAACAAGTTTTAGTAAACCTCTTCAGTATATCGCCTTGAACAAATATTGTTAAGTTTTTATTGCGGATATTATTAGGGATCTATTTATTTGAAAATATTATAAGAAATAGGAATTATTTGTATTGCACTTATCATATTGAAGAATACTTATTAATTATTCTCACGGAACGTCCGCTTTTAACTGTGTTTTGATGAGCCGTGATCATATAAACCGTGTACTTATATAAACTTTCTCACTGCTGGGCACAGGCCTCTTACGGTGAGGAAGGTTAGGGAATAGTTCACCAAGCTGGTCCAATGCGGGTTGGCAGACTTCACATATCTTCGAGAACATTATGGAGAACTCTTAGATATGGAGGTTTCCTCACGATGTTTTCCTTCACCGTTAAAACTAGCGATAATTAACTAATCAATACACACATAGCTTCGGAAAGTCAGAGGTGCGTGCCTAGGGATCGAACTTGAGACCTCTGCATGGCAGTCCAACGGTCTACCACTAGGCATGGTGAAATACAAGACAAAACAGCTTAGGTTCAGCATTAGACCCTGTTGCATTCCTAATGAAAAAGAGCGTTAACAAATCTAAATGTAAAGTTACGGCCTGATCTAACTTTGATATTTTGACTTATTGACATTTTGAGATATCTATTATCTACCGTACAAACGTATTTTAATCAATTAGCATACTAAGTTTTTTAAGGGTACATAAATATATACATATATATGTCTAGTACGGGTTAAACGAGTTTCACATAATTTTGAGTGGGTGGGAATCGAGCTCTAGTCACCGAAAATCAATTGTAATAGTTTCGGTAGGCAATCCAAAAGGGTGTGGTGCGATCATCTTACCACAATTATTTAACATAAGTATATTGTCTTACTATTACGGGTTTGCAATTAAAGTAACGTTTACAGATTTTATTTATATTTTATAAAGGAAGTCCGTAACGAGTACTTACCTAGTTAATTACAATTAGAATTTTTATATAATGGTAGGCGTCTGTTAATTGTGTACTTTTCAGTTTTGGCTTACAGCCCATAATAATGAATATTCTTCAGAAGGCTTGAAAATATCACCCTGAAATCGCTTATACGCTTACCTACTGCAATCCAAAGATAAATCATTCTCTCTCTCTCTGTCTCTTCCTGACTAAGCATTTCACAAATAACTTTAATACATTTATGTATACGTATAGAAACATTCGGAAAAAGGCCATGATAAAATCCTAGACGATAATGCAAGTCTAGCAAGTGAAATTTGTAATATTTGGGAATCGGTAGTTTCTACCTACCCCTCCGGAAAACAGGGGTGATTCTATATATCTATCAACACCTACCGAGATTATTCAGTGACTGGACAGTCGCGGAGTATTAATCGCGATACGCAGAGAGTTGCAAGTTATCGCGGAACCACTGTTGCACTCGAGCGCCGCATACCTTTGGGTGAAATTACGTGTAAAAAATTTAACAACTCATCATTACATTAACATTACTTTGTGTGTTGTTTATTTGTATAAACAAAATCAGGGCTTCTCTTTTTCCTCTCAACTAATTATCTTTCTAATTTGAATAACGCAGTTCTTGATAATAAAACCGAGTCGTTTTAGTCATTGTTGACTTTAATTTGAGTGGAATTATGTGGACACTTTCCAGTGACTTATCATATATTCTAACAAATCAAACCACCGTTGATAAGTACTCGCTTGTCGATTAATTATGTACGTTAGACCTTAGCCAATACAACGGTGTGCCCAACAAATATGGTGGAATACTAGATCTAGTTCTTTCAAATGAGTTGGTCACGGTTCATAAGTGTGTGGATCCTCTGGTTCCCATCGACAGCTTTCACCCAGCATTTATGATTATTATCAGCCTGAAACACAGGTCTCTGACCTAGTTCAGGTAATACAATGTAGAAACAGACTTCATAAACAAGTGTCTTGTGTCCAATATTTAAATTGTAAATGTTTTCCTTTAGATTAAATATAGTTTTAATGTGAATTTAATACAATAAGTAGCCTGTATTGTGTATATAATTTTGTAAAGACTTTAATTTATTGAATAAAAAAATATTAATTATTATATTATATTATTATGGAACTTGTTGAATTAGCTCCATTGAGCAGTGCGGCGCGTATTCGTTATCTGTTTAACAAAGGCGACTATGATTCACTCAATGCTGCTATCAGTAGAATAGATTGGCAGCATGAGTTTTCATCTCGCTCTATTAATGATGCGGTTAATTTTTTCAATAGATCAATATTACATTTTCAAAGTAAATATAATCCTCATAAACAAATCAATAATAAATCATATCCTATCTGGTACAGTCAATCACAAATAAAAATTATTAAAGAAAATATAAATATCTTAAGAAATTTAAAAATTATGGCAATGAATGCGATGAGTTTTCGTATAAATTACTTCGTGAAACAGTAAAATTAACTGAATAAAACTGTTAGGAGTCATACATTAAATTTAAAGCAATTAAAAATAATCCTAAATATTTTTGGTAATTTATTAAAAACCGTTATAATTCAAATGCCATTCCAATTAAGTCGCCAATACGAAAACCAAGTGTTCATTACGTGAGCAGCGGTTTGCGAAGCATTTTCCTCGATCTTTCACTCAAATTTCCTCCACTCAGCTCCCGACTCTTTCGCTACTCCATGTTGTATTACACCGGACTCACTCTCTGATATAAGCAATGTAAAAATCAATACGGAAGAGGTTGTCAAGTTACTTCGCAAATTATATGTATCTAAAACGGCTGGACCTGACTGTATATCACTAAAGCTCTTAATAGGTTGTATTTCTACCACCGCCGAGCCCATTTCGATTTTATTTGAAAAACTGTGTTGGTATGTGTGGTACCCTCTGTATGGAAATCGGCATTCATATACATAAAAAAGGCTCCAAAACTGAAATAATTAATTACAGGCCTAATTATTTATACTTTGCATGGTAGCTAAAGTATTTGAAAGGATTATTTACTAGCAGTTATATTCTGCTCTTGCTAACTCCTTTAGTTCTGCTTAACATGGTTTCCTAAAGGATCAATCTACCGTCACTAATCTGATATTGTTCAATGACTTCATAACTGAGGCCATGGACAAAGGCGATCAGGTCGATGACATTTACACAGACTATAGTAAATGTTTTGATCGATTAGATCATAATATTCCTTTATCAAAGCTCAACAACATATATGGTTCATGATGGTTCTCATCTCATATTGATAACAGATCGCAAGCTATAGTACTGAATAATTACATGTCAAGTTGGGTTCATGTTCCTAGCGGAGTGCCCAAAGGATCTTTACTAAGTCCTTTATTATTTATCGTCTATGTGAACGACATCGACCAGTGCCTGCAATTTTCCAAACTTTTATTCTTCGCTAACGATATGAAAATCTATTCAAATATACTCTCGTCTCGTGACGCGGATGCTGTGCAGAAAGATCTACAGCTACTAGAGGTATATTGTAATAAATTAGATTTGAATCTGTCCAAGTGCTCGGTAACTACATATTCACGAAAGCGTTCTACTATAACCACAAATTATTCATTGTGCAGCCAAACCTTATCCAGATGCAACACTATTCGTGATTTAGGTGTCTATCATGACTCTAAACTGTTATTGGACAGTCATATAGATGCTGTTATTAAGGGAGCCTCAAAAGCATTAGGTTTTGTTATGATTATCTTCAAATGCTTTACGAAAGTTAAGACTCTTAAAATTTTATATTGTGCCTATGTTCGTAGCAATTTGGAATACGTTTCCCAAATTTGGAACCCATGTTACAAAAAATATATAGACCGAATAGAGTGCATATAGAGGCGCTTTATTAAATACTTATGCTTTCGTCAGGGGATGCCGTACGACTCCAATAATTACATTGAATACTGTAAAAAGTATCATCTGTTGCCACTACAGAATCGTAGAGAAATTGCCGACTATTTACTTATATTAAAAATATTAAAGAATTATATAAATTGCTCCGATCTATTATACAACATTGGCCTTAACGTTCCTTACAAATCATCTCGTTTTAATCCCCCAATAAGTGTTCCACATGCTTCTACTAATTATAGACAAAACACCTTTACTGTGCGAGCTAGTAGAACTTTTAATAAATTGTGTAAACAGCATAATCTTGATCCATTTGTAATTAGTATACCTGCAGCAAGAAGATGCTTGAGCCTTAACTTTTTTTCTTGACTTAATTTAATTTAAGTAGTTTATTTTAGGTATAATTGGTTTTGATAATGTTTAATTCTTTTATCACCTTTTTAGGCACTGTATGGTACGGTAAACTTAAACCAGCGAAGACCTGTAATTGGCTTTCTATTCTATTCTATCACTATTCTAGTGCTAATCTGTTAATTTACCTGTAAGTCTTCCATAGAACAAATAAATAAATAAAAGAAAAATATAATCGCAACGTAATTTGAAATGACCCCGATACAACAACTAGTATTTACACAACCGTATATTACGTTCAATAATCACATTTTTTGTACATTACCAAATGATAGCGCAATAGCTGATTGTATGATTTTATTATTCTGTCATCGCAGCAAGTGGTGCTTGTGTGAATGATGAGTGGGCACGAGTGGCTGCTTCGACTAGCAGTAGGTAAATACAAGACGGCTACTGTGTGGGGCCTGCCCTGACAGTTTGTCATTAATTTGTTAATGGATTTTTCTTACTAATTGAGTGATAGGACTTTGACAGCACGAAGGTTGCGGTTATAGAGATTGCATTACGGCTGGTAGGACTAATCCATCTCCTTTTTCAATGTACATATATTTCAAAAGGTGCTACAGGACGATTTGAAACGGATACTTGTATTTATACTTAGTTTTAAGCGAGACTGAATATTAGTAGGCTGTATCGTGTCAGCTGCAGGGCAAATGCAGATACCAGTTTGTCCTGCAGTGGAAAAATACAGGCTGAAATGATAAATAATATATATATTTTTACACAGCGTTAATAATGACACTATGTCATAGTAAACTTGTTTAAAAACATTAGTAGCTAAAAATAGTTCAATAATGAGGTAAGTCATACATTTTAACAGTTCGTAAAGTTTCTGAAAATTATTTTAATTGATCAATCTATCATTATTATGATCCAACTTGGACATCGAACTGGATATCTCACAATTGCCCGCTAACGAGGTAAGTAGTCTAATGTAACATTTTAAAATAAGTTTTACTTATCTGTCACTGCATAATATCACTAAAGTGAATAGATTGACGGTCAATCACTTGACTTCTTATATTCAACGGCGTGGCAATGACAATTGACCACCAGATTCGGACCATCATATAAATTATATTTTCATTTTTTACGTTTACATAAATGTTACACATTGAAACCCCGTTCGATCTGTGATCAAGGATGCAACAGAAAATTAAAAAGTTTGCCACAAGTGGACAAAATTAACTAATATTATAAATGCGAATGTGAGTTTTTTGGTTACGTTTTCACGCCTTAACTTCTAGACCAATCATTATGAAATTTCGAATACATCTGTACAAAGGAAGAAAGGAAATATGCCCTGTACCCGTGACAACTCACGGCTATAGAAAAGAACAAAGTGCTTTTCATCCAGAAAATTACCTATAATTATATTAACCTATATTTACGCGAGCGAAGCCGCCGGTAAAATCGACTGCATAATAAATACTAATAAAATACGTAACACAAAAGCATACCTTTGCATTTTTATTTCATTACATATTGTAAAACAAAGTCTCTCGCCGCGTCTGTTCGCGATAAACTCAAAAACTACTGAACGGATTTTCATGTGGTTTTCACCAATAGACAGAATAATTCACGAGGAAGGTTTAGATGTATAATTTGTTAAGGTTTTGGAATACCCGTGCAAAGCCGGGGCGGGTCGCTAGTCTTATATAATTACTAGCGAAAGCCAGCCATGTTTCGTTGCGGCTTAGTATAATATAAATGATTGGAGATGTAAATAAAAGTATCCTATTACTTGTCCCGTGTGAACTTTGGGATAAAAGTGTATACAAAATAATCTTATATGAAAAGACGACGTGGTGCACAAATTTCAAGACAATCCATTGATTACTTTTCGAGTTTTACGGACAAACATACGGATGCTGAATTTTCATATTAAGATGCTTTTATTTTCGTACAAGATCAAGTTGATTAATCTTTCTATTTGAATAGTTGATATAAAGAGTAATGTTAGATATGCATGCTTGTCAATTGTTTGATTAATTCGAAAGTGCTAATAAGAAGAGCCACTTTCAAATCAGTTAGACAATCGAAAAGCACATCTGCATCCACTATTACCAACACTTCAAAATTAATCGAACTTCTTTAGTTTGTTGTTCTAAGTAACATTTAATCATTGATTGATCAACTCAAGTACTTAAAATAATTTGACTGCATGGATACTGTAGTGGTTTAAGTGGTTGCCTTGCTGCCACTTCGCCGAGTGTTGTGGGTTCGATTCCCACACGGGACAAAAATTTGTGTGATTTACAAATGGTTGTTCCGCGTCTGGATGTTGTTTATGATCGTTGTGTAGACTGCGTCTCAATGGTTTAGCCGCCACCGGCCAGACAAAAGCGCGTCTCGACGAACGCTGTAGCGTACGAGCTGGTAGTGACGCGCGAACAGCTCCTGACCTGCTGTGTTTAGGTAAGTAAGTACATCCGTAAACGTTTTAAATATTAGTCTTAACTAGTCTTCAATAAAAATAATCAAGCAAATTATGATGTTTTTAAATAAATCCTACACAATCAAGCATAGATTAAAGTATTTACACTAAAATACACATTTTGAAAAATCACACGTGTGATTAAGGGAGGAGAATAATTAAGAGAGCAACGATAGCTCAGTGGGGAGACCAACAGACTGCAATGCAGAGGGTCTCGGGTTCGAACCCACGTCACGCACCTCTGACTTTCGGAAGTTATATGACTTTTCGAAATTATGTGCGTATTGATTGACAATTATCGCCTGCTCCGTGCCTCGGAGAGCACGTCAAGCCGTCGGTCCCGACTGCCATTAACATCTATGGCAGTCGTTATTGGGGAAGTCGACACAAAAGATCCCAATGGGTCGAACTGTCGCCGGTCTGTACTGACTGGCCCCCCCACACAAGATAAGATAAGATAAGGGAGGAGTGAGACAGTCGAGCCAAATCTCACGACAAAGGCAGCGACAAATTCGCCTTACTTAATTAATGGACACCCGCTAAGGGATAGTCTAGCTTTCTATTTAAAGAATACATTTTTATAATAGGTTTTGTTGAATCTCTTTATTATATTAGTATTAGATATGTCTAATCAAACGTGTCCCCAACCGCAATTATATTTGGATCAATTGGATTGTTGATCGGCAAAGACTTAAGTTTGAAAGTCTAACTTCACATATCATGAACACTAAGCTAAAAGTTACTACTTTGAACAGCTAAGGAAATTATCATATATATATAACCTGCTGCTATCCAGGAGTTTTTCTTCAGCGATACTTTATGTCCTTATTAGGTTCTGGCCTAATAAATGGCCCGTGCCCAGCAGTGGGACAAACATATTAAAACAGCCACACAGCCAGATATGATCGACTAACTTGTTTTTTAAGTTAAATAAACAAGACCGAGGTATTTAGGTGATTCTCACAAGAATTTTCGTGAGGTTTTTGTCGTTTGGTCGCGATGCGGTCTGCCCTCGCTCTAATGGCATCGTGGGTGGATGGTGTTAATGTAGTTTGTCCGAACGTGGACCTTTTTGAGAATTTTCACCTCCGCTTATGTACTGGTATGTACTTATGCGTGTGTGGCCTCTGCTGCGGTGGGTTAATCCTATATGTACGAATATTGATGTGTGATTAATGATCTTGTGTTTGGATATGATGTTTGAACTGCGATCCTGTAAAAGATTATGTATTGTGGTAATTTTTAGGCGATTATGTGGTTATATTTAGTCAAATATGTTTTTGTATATAATGGGAAAATAATAATAATAATAATATTCTATCACATACACACAACACCATCTAGCCCAAACTAAGCAGAGCTTGTACTATGGGTACTAGACAATGGATAAACATACACATATACTTATTTTTTGTAAATACATACTTATTATACATAGAAACACCCAGACCAAGACAAACATCCATGTTCATGCACACAAATGTTTGACTAGTGCGGGAATCGAACCCGCGACCTCAGGCGTGGCAGTCGGTTACACTAACCACTACGCCATCGAGGCTAATAGATTCGTACTACATACAAATATAAACATTACATGCTGCTGATCTTACGGCCGTTAACTGTACATGTGATGGAACTCACCCAAATATATGTTTTTAAGTTGTCACCGTCATTGTTGAAGTAGTTTATATGATGTATATAAGTCATATGCAATATATAAACCAATGGCAGTTCTTTATATAAGCTCAAAAGCCCAGCTTGTAGTAAAACACTTGATTCAGAATATATAATAGTTTATTATATACAATGTAACACAAGCATGCTCCTAGTGTGCTTTAAAGTATTCATCCATGTTATGCGTGACTAGATGGCGCAATGGCAGTGAACACGACCGCTGCTCATGGCGTTCAATACTCGGTAGACGGCAATGAGCTCGTGTCCTGGTGTATGAGACTTAAAACCGTAGGTGGCCTCGCTAATTTCAGCATGAATGGCTCGACCGGGGAAGGACTACCCTCTCACAGAATATCGACGTGAAATAGCAGTATTCCTACTGTTGTGTTCCGTTCGATGAGTGAGAGTGCCGGAGGCCCAATCACCCTATTTCCCCCTTCCCGCTCTTTCTCCTTTCCACTTCCTGTCCTAAAGGTTCGGCAACGCGCAAGTGAGGCCTTTGGTGTTGCAGGCGTCCATAGGCTACGGTGACCATTTACCATCAGGTGGGCCGTATGCTTGTTTGCCAACCAAGATGAATTTAAAAAAAAAGCCTATATAAGGATTATACTTTCGGGGACAGCAGCGATAGCCTAGTGGGAAACCGTTAGACTGCCACACAGTCTCGAGTACGATCCCAGTCGTGCATCTCTGACTTTTCGAAGTTATGTGCGTATTAAATAGTTAATTATTGCTTGCTTTAACGGTGAAGGAAAACATCGTGAGAAAACCTGTATATTTAAGAGTTCTTGATAATGTTCTCAAAGATATGTGATGTCTGCCAATCCGCACTAGGCCAGCGTGGTGGACTATGGCCTATCACACTGAGAAGAGGTCCGTGCCCAGCAGTGGGACAGTTTAACCTTTTGAACGCCAACGTCGGCTATACTCGACATGCGCAAGCGTGCCCTGTGCGCCAACGTCGTCCATACTCGACAATTTAACAAAAAACAGGGCACAGAAATATACAAAATAAACATATTGAATCATTACTTTTCTGTATTTTATTGATCTAACTTAAAAATTTAATCCTCAATTATTACTTAATTGTACACAGCAAACAAAATTTGCATATTAGTTATTCAAATATTTGATCATAAAAACAATATATTAATATATCGATTTTCGGGCTTGGCGTACAGGACATGGAGCTGGCGTTATGACGTGGCGTTCAAAAGGTTAATACAGGGCTGATATTATTATACTTTCGGGAATATAAGCGTGAAACTAGGTAAGTATGTATGTATATCCGCGACATGCATTATTCAAATCAAGAGGGAACAAGATGAACTCTTTTTTATTTGCTGTTCAAAAGTCAGTGTGCAAAAGTCTAGCTTACTTTAGGCCAAAACCTCAGTACATACATAGACTAGTGTTCATAAATTTCAACTGTAGCTTAGCTTATGATATGCAATTGAAACTTACGAAAGTCTCTACAGACATAATTAACTAAGCTTTAGTAGCTATCCAGACGCTTGTTAACAGTACTTAGTTAATAGACTTTCTTGGAACTTTTGATGAAGTAACTCCTTAACTGACTGATGAAACGATTTAAACTTTAATTAGATATTTTGACGAGAAAACTATGTCTTTTGATCAAAAGTTTGGGACTTATAGATTGCCTAAATATATACTAGTCTATTTAAGTTTAGATTTAATTGGCGATTTAGGTGTCCCGTAAGATTTCGCAGTCAGCATTGGGATTTCATCTATACTAATATTATAAAGCTGAAGAGTTTGTTTGTTTGGTAGAACGCGCTAATCTCAGGAACGACTGGCTCGAATTGAGAAATTCTTTTAGTGTTCGATAGCCTTTTTATCGAGGCAGGTTATAGGCTATATAATATTACGCTACAACCCACGGGGGCGGCGCAGTAAACGCGAGTGTAATCGCGCATATAGTGTTATATATACCTATAGTTGACGGTATTGTGGTCGATAGATGGTAACGTTTATAACTTACTATATTTTGTCCACGGCTTCGCTTGCATAAATGTAGGTTAGGTTAGGATATATTAGTAACAGTATATTTACTAGATAAATTTTCTGATCCTCTGACAACTTATATGCGAAATTTTATGATGATCGGTCGAGTAGTTAAGGCGTCTAAGTGTAACAAACCAACAAACTCACATTCGCATTTATAATATTAGTTAGGATCAGGATAGTGTGACACATTTTAGTTGCAAAGTTTTGTAAAATTTTGCTTATCAGAGCTTTTCCTGCTGGTAATACTCCGATAGTGTAGAAATGTACATTTATACAGTCAGATATTTTTTTTTTTGACACGCCATAGTGATTGTAACGGACCTGATGGAAAGCCCAATTACAGTCAAGAGACAGTGACGAAGAGGAGAAGATAGATGTCTTCTAGTCGCCCTCAGTGTCAAGCCGGTCTGACCAGATGCTTCTTCACACTACGTTTGAAGGACCCAATGTCATAAAAAGGGAGGGAACACATGAGCTGACTGTTCCAAAGTTGTATGGTACGGCATAAAAAGGAATTGCTGAACCTTTTGGTGCGAGACGGGATTGTGCTAACTGTCAATCGGTGATTACGAAGACTGGCACGTGTGGTTCCCACTGTATTATTATAACTTATACAGCCTGGTAACAGATTGTTCATGACGCTGTGTATGACGTTTCAGTTATGATTCCTGGGCCGGGCGGAGTGATTGAGTTTGACTGTCGAGAAATTCTCGGTAGCAGCATAGAGCCTGGAACCGTAGGCCGCAACTCGTAACATATCACCTCTGCCTATACCTTCAGAATATAGGCGCCTATATATGTGTGTCAAAGAAAGTAATATTGAATCAACCAGTTATTTAACCGGTTCGTTCGTCGTCCGTATAGCTTTACAGCTCCCGCATGATTCTTTAAATGAGGTCATTAGCAAACTACGTACGTAACTTACCTTTAACTAAATTATGGTAATCTTAAGCACCAATATCAGATTTCTATAGATACGTTTTTGACATTGGTTTCTATGTTTGAACGACA
This sequence comes from Catocala nupta, assembly GCA_963675205.1. Taxonomy (NCBI): domain Eukaryota; kingdom Metazoa; phylum Arthropoda; class Insecta; order Lepidoptera; family Erebidae; genus Catocala; species Catocala nupta. The sequence goes on from OY776087.1 coordinate 22,637,305, forward strand.
GATGGCGTTAGCAGTATGTTGTAGTAGATATCGGAAACAGTTTATGGTGCCTACGTGGATATGCGACAGTTTAATATCTAGATTAAAGTTTTTGATTTTCTATTAGAAAGTCATCTTTCTTTCTTGCTGATAGTACAACGGCTCTCAACGGGTCCCTCAGTAGTGCAAGTTTGGCGATCATAGGCTACAGTAATCGCTTACCATCGCATCCATAACGACCATAGGCCGCCCGTAAGATTGTTGTCCATATCGCTAACAAGAAAAATATTATAATTTTTAAATACCTTAACAAAAATAAAAATATTCTCGACTAGCTTTTGCCCGCGTCTGCCCTCACGTGAAGTTAGGATATGCTTATAACAGTACGGCAGGGTCGCGATTGCATTGACCTAGGGGCGGTGGGCTTCGTGGGCCTGCCCGCCATCCGATCAGCATCAGGTCCGAGAGGCGGCGTGCGTGGTCCCACGCGCGCCTCTGTGTCGTGTCCGTCTCCCCTCTGAAGACGGGGGGGCAGTAGGTCTTATCGTAGTGGCCTGTCGTTTCATATGGCGGGCCGAAACCCTGGCGGGGGTAAATCCTAACAAACAAACAAAAAAGCTAATATTTTCTTTTTATAATATTAGTATAGAATAAGTACAGATAAGAGTACCGAGTTAAAAAGGCGACCTCTATTACGTGTTGCAATCGATAGTTTATCCCCTATCACGTTTGATCACATCATAGCTGGCAATCTTACAGTATTCTAGCCCTTCGGCAATTATTACTTAAATGTTCTATAAGATTGCCAGCAGATTTTATAATAAATTATCAGTATTATTTACATCCCTCCAGCTAATCCAAATGCTTGTATTACAAGTGCATTCTGTAGACTAATGGATGTATCTAATGGATCACAAGTCCGACACCTTAACGTCTAGTCTGCCGCCGATTTTAAGCTAGAAATCACCTTTAAATACGTGCTAAAGCACGCATAATTTTAGTCACAGATAAAAACCCATCACGTGACTCACAACAGCATCCTTGCAACAAAATTCTCACGTCAATTTTAGTTCGATCATAACTACAAAAGACGCCAAATTTGACATTAGTAGCATTCAAAAAAGGATTCACTTGAATATTTACGTGACCGCCTTGTTCCAACGTAGCTTATTTTACTATAACAAAAAAAACTGTATTTTTCACTTTACCTGGCGTTATCAACAGCCAGTGTTAATGCAATCACTGTCATTGTCTATTCCTTTGTTGTTTTTTTTTCGGCGGATGAACGGATTGACCGATGTTGTCTGTGGTAACAATAACTATGTTTTTTTTTATATCTGAGTCTTATGGTTAACTTGTGAATGAAAGTGTTTTTGTGTATTTTTTTAATTCTAATGCGTTAGTAAATTGATAGATAAGTGAGGCATGTAGCCGGGCATAATGGTATATATAGAATTAAGACTAGGATTTTATACATACATAGGTATGTATGTATAAAATCCTAGTCTTGAACCTATATATATATGTAGATGTAGGTACATCTCACAGCTATGTCCCCGAAGAAGTAAGCATGGGTGTATTACTCTAACAGTTCGCGAAGTATGATTTTAGCCCCACACCTATCCGCCTCCACAGGGCACATTTCCAAATTACGTATTGTTACTAAAAATTTTGTTAAAAACTTAATAACTTGCCCGACTTGAGAATCGTACTCACGTTCGGCCCAACGCGTAACCGCGATGTCATTTGAAATATTTGCCTTATTTATATGTTCTGCAGGAATGAAGATGACATAAACAATAACATGAATCCATAGTAAAAACTAACGACTTCCTTGTTGGCGCAGCATTAATCCATACAAGCACGAGGTCTTTGGTGCGATTCCCGGGCCGGGCAAAGTGTTATTGAATTATTGTGCTCTGTGTCGTTTTGCTGCACTATCTGGGTAAACGTCAATTGACTCGCCTCCTATAAGATAATATTAATTTAAGACTTAAAACCATAGACGGCGGAATATGGATACAATAAACTCCTTTGTCTCTATCCTTCAGTGATATAGCCGTGAGACTATATAAGTTGTATATATCTCACTAAAGTTGTGTATGAACTTTGTTATTGACAAATGATTACGAGTTAATTAGCTCTGTTTGAGCAACATGTCTAAGACTGCTGTTTGTACAATTATTATTTTGTTTGTTACTGATATGTCATGACGGTTAAACCAGATTTTAGAAATAGATGATTGTTACTCTGGTCTTGCATCAGCTTATGCTATGCTAGCGCTCGATGGTGATGCGCATAGAATTATCGAGACTTTACAGACATTCAAACAACGGACATAAAAACACAAAACAGTAATTTGTGGATCACACAAAGAACAATGCCTATTACTGGCCCAGTTTCGGAACTCATGGACAGCACAATAGGGTTTAAATTAGTTGTGGAATAATTAAAAAATAATATAAATAAATATTCTACCACATACACACAACACCATCTAGCCCAAACTAGGCAGAGTTTGTACTATGGGTACTAGACAATGGATAAACATACATATATAGATTTTTTTTTTGTAAATAAATACATATTATACATAGAAACACCCAGACCAAGCAAACATCCATGTTCATGCACACAAATGTTTGACTTATGCGGGAATCGAACCTGCGACCTCAGGCGTAGCAGTCGGTTACACTAACCACTACGCCATCAAGGCCGAAATAATTTTTGTATAATATAATATCATTTATAGATATTACTAAAGGTGTGCCAAGAAACTTATTATTATACGCCACGATCAATGCAAGTTGATCAAAAATCGGGTAAGAAATAGGTATTTATTCTTTTAAATAATTATTAACGTGACTAGAACCGTTGTCTGATATTATAATAATATCCGAATTTCGGTCACGGCGGCCAATCTTAACGGAGACTGGCCATCTGCGCAGAAGATATTATAGTGTACAGGTATGAGCGTAAACACAAGTGTACTCTCTGTTTCCTAACTCTCATGATATGATGGGCCGGTAATTCGACTTGACGAAGAGAGATCAGACGCAGGACCAACAGGTTTGTGTGCTTTCTGAGGCACGGGGTAGACAACCCCGCCAACTTTCTAACTTCGGGCTGGTATTTAGATTTCTTAACAGAAACTTGACTGCACGGAGGGTTAAGTCGTTTAAGTGGTCGCCCTGCCACTGCCACTGCGTCGAGTGTTGTGGGTTCGAATCCCACACGGGAGTAAACTTTGTGTCATAAATGGTTGTTCCGAGTCTGGGTGTTCTTTGTGTCCGTTATTTGAATGTTTGTAAAATCCCCCGCGACGCAGGAATTATTCATAGTGCGGGAGATTTCTTTTAAGAAAAACACTTTTTGTTGGTCCGACCCAGGATTTGAACCGTAGACCTCATTACAGCGGTCGCATTCACAACCGCTGCGACATGTTGGTAGTCAATAATTCCTAATTTTCAAGATTATCCCGTTTGACCTATCATACTTGTCATATCTTGCCAATATCGTATATAAACTTCAACTATGTAGTTTTAAGTTAAAGACATGCGCAGTGTTGTTTTACGAGGAGCGTCGTGAATCATTCTGTCCAATTAACACGATATACGTGGATGTTGTGCTTCTACAATTTAGCTAATGAGTTCAAAGATCGCTATGTGCGACGGCATTAGCATTACATACCTACTATTACATAAACATAGGTTATAATAATAATAACAGCCTTTATAATCAACCAAACATATACGTTATCTTATATGAATAAAAAATAAATAAAGTTAAAAACAACGGCAATATAGTTTAATATAACTATACGACAACGATAGACGGAGGGAGGATAAAGAGAGCGTTGAATTGCAACGCAGAGGTCTCGAATTCGATTCCGAAGCACGCACTTCAGATTTTTCAATGTGCGTATTAAACAATTAATTATCGCCAGCTGTAATGGTGAAGGAATTCACCTTTACAGCCAGCGATAATCTTGAGGAATTATACACGTCTGAAAGTTCTACAAAATATTCTCGAAGATGTGGGCAGTCTACCAATCCGCACTGGGCTATGGCCAAGCCCTTTTTGAACTAAGAAGAAGCTCGTGCCCAGTAGTGGGACAGTTTATACACAGGGCTAATGTCCTTTTCTGTACCTCCGACAACTTGTCTGCGAAACTTCATGATGATCCGTCAAGAAGTTAATGCGTAAACAAACAATCAAACTTATATTTGTATTTCCTTTGTCCTTTTCTGTTGAGCTTTTGCTCGCGTAAAAGTAGGGGACAGTTTTTTTTTAAATAAAATATAGCCTTTTTTACTCGGTGATAATATAGATTTCTAATAGTGAAAGAATTTTTAATTATCGGGCGAGTAGTTTTTGATTTAAATCATAACAAACTAATAATCAAATCTATCCTATTTATAATATTAGTATATTAATCAGGAAAGTTAGGATTCTATGAAACATATATCAAAATCTAACTGTCCAACTCGTTTCTTAAATATAGGAAGCGAGTCTTAGTCAAACTTCCTGTATCCAATACCATAAGGATTGACCCCATACTCCTATGATATTCTATCAGAAATTTGATTCTACATATTAAATACGCTGTAATATAAAGTATATGATTACTTATATGAGTGGGGCACGTAGCGAGGGCGAGACACGCATCCACCATTAGTTCGGATCCGGTGTCGAGTTGCACGTCAAGAGTCTGTTCCTCTTGTCACCGTCCAGGTGATGCCAATGTTTAAAAGAAAGTATACTTTCTTCCTTACTTATATTACACTGGGGAACAGTCATTTTGCGGCATGGTAAGTTGAAGTCAATTTTGTGTAAGTTCAGTATGCTGAATACGAGAAAAATATCAGATTTGTTAAATTGACTCTAGTTTATAAGATAAGACTTCATAACTATTTGAATAAAAGTAAGTCGAAATAAAAGTACAATTACATACATATTAAATATATATTCTAGAAGAAGCTTTATCTGTAAGCTTTTCTATTGTGTTTATGTTCAGGACAATCCATTATTAAACTCAAGCAATAGTCTGCCATTATAATATGGCTGTCCCATCGGCCTTGGTATCTTTCTTTTATTGTTCTAATGTCCTGATGGAACCGTTCTTTATGTTGAATATCTCAAGAACCAGAGTCAATCCATACAAAGTAAATACATTTCGGGTATGACTGATGAAGGTGTTTATTAAAAGAAGTAATAAAATTAAGGTCGCAGGAAAAAAATTTTTTTGTTTCCCCTTATAATAAATTTTATTTATAATTAGATTTTGCCAGCGGCTTCACTCAAGTTAGTGTAGATTTTATTAATAAATTACTATACCTCAGCAACAGTACTTTTTCTGGTTAAAGTTACCATGTATACTGTTCCCAAGTGATAGAAATTTATTGACAAAATCTAGATTAACGCAAGTGAAGCCGCAAGTAAAACCTAGTAAGTTATAATGTACGCATGTTTATTTAACACAGATGTATGCGTGTCACAAGGCTGAACGTATTTTGTTGCCGTTAACAATTTGGCATTCTGGGATTCAACCTTAAATCTGAGCTATATATTAATTCTATAAGTAGAACAGCAGATACGATACATATACTAGTCTACACTACTCGTAATCTATACTAATATTATAAAGAAGATAGATTTAATTTTTTGTTTGTTTATAAGTTTTTAACTCGGAAACTATTCAACCGATTTTAAACTTCTTTCACCATTAGAAAGCTATATTATCACCAAGTAATATTGGCTATATTTTACGCGAGCGAAACCGTGAGCAAAAGCTGGTAACAAAATAAAATGATACAGTGTAAAAATATTTGTAAATTTTTGTGAAAAGTCTAATATAATAAATAAGATTTTTTGCAGGAATTTCAAACTGTATTTTTGTAGAATAGAATAGAGGTATATTGTAGCTGTTTGTTATTCCATAAGTAATAAATAAAGTAAAATAATTTGCATTATAATACTAAAAGAGTATGTATTCTATATAAAGATCCACGCAAAGATATTAGATAAAAATGCAAATATATTTCTTTTTTTCTGACCAAAGGAATATGTATCTGTTATTTACAATTTTAGTTAAAAAATCTATGATACAGCACAATAATGATAAAGCACTTAGGTTTGGGTTTAATTGTCCCTACCAGTAAACATATTTTTTATTATACGTTAAATACAGTTAATCGTCAAATAAACACATCCTTTTAACGCTTGACTATATTAAAAACCACAAAACCCAAACAATATTTTAATTTGTCGATCACCTGTACTACAAACCCGGCTCTGACGAGCTCAAAGAAGAACAAACCGGTAGTACCGATGTATTGCCTTCATCGGCCGTCTGTCTGCGCTCTGCGTCCGCGCGACGAAACATTATCTCTTTCCATTTACTTATTCATACTCGGTTCACATGAGGGTACTTTGTATATAGAAATCTATATACACATACCCTATGTAGTTAAAAGATGAAACAGTTATGTTCGTTTCGATCTGAGGTCGTAGTCTCGTAACAAAAACTACTCAAAGTAGAGTTCCGATGAAGTCTAATAAACGTGGAATGTGAACTGAAATGCAATTAATGTTTTAATTTTTGCCTGCGGCTTTGCTCGTTTGCTACGTTTTATGGATAAAAGGCTCTATGTACACAGATAACGTGTATGCGAAATTTCATGATGATAGGTCGAGTAGTTAAGGTGTGAAAGCGTTACAAACAAACATACTCACAATCGCATTTATAATATTAATTAGGATTTTTATAGGATGTTTAGTATGTCTTAAGTTAGGAGAATACCATTTTTGTTATTTATGAAACTAAAACTCATCGTAGCTCTATTTTCAACAGTTTTTACAAGGATTGGTCCTCAGATAATATCTAATTAAAACAGAAAACTAAGGAAGTGTTGTCTGTGTGCATGTGGCTAAAATTCGAGATAGATTATGTATGTATCGATCTAAAAAGGGGTACTAAATATAAAGTAGATTCTTTTCATGTAAAAGACTAAAGGATAAACATACATATATCGTCCAGTACCGTCGGCGACATTAAAAATATTGAAAAGGGATACAAATGATGTATCGCGGCTACTCTCTGTAGACCAAACACATATTTGTCCAAATCAAACCAACGGCAATCAACACTTTTATAGTCACTATTTACTACTACTACTATTTACACTAGGTAGTAGATCCTCGCTGGTTTCAGCATGAATAGGCCGGATCGACCGGGGTAGTACTACCCTTTCACGGAATACCGGCGTGAAGTAACGGTACCCGTACTGTTGCGTTTCGTATCGGTGAGTGAGAGAGCCGGAGGCCCAGTAACCCCGATCCTTTACCTATCCTTTCCTATGCCCTTTCCCTCCTTCATTCCTTTTTAAAGGGCTGGCAACGCACTTGTAACTCCTTTAGGGTTGCGGGTGTCCATGGGCGGCGGTAATCGCTTACCATCAGGCGATCCGCCTGCTCGTTTGCCCCCTATGACATAAAAAAAATTAAAAAAAAACTAATACATATGTAGTATTTTTTATTTTTAAAAACGTAATAGCTCAAAATAATTGCTGTATTGAGGTCCTTAACAAACATTCAAACAACAGACACAAAGAACATCCAGACCCGGTACCACTATTTATGGATTACATAAATTTTTGTCCCGTGCGGGAATCGAACCTACAACACTAGGCGTGGCGGTAGAAGCGAACCGACCACTTAAACCACTTCACCATCCATATAGCCTGTTTAAATAGTTAATGATTATTTTTGGTTCAAAATCTTTTCAATAAATAATTCCTGCATGGCGAGCGAAATTCGTTACTTAACATTCAAGCAACGAAAATAATGAAATTATAGATCCAGCACAACTATTTGTGAATAACACAAGTGAGAATCGAACCCGTAACACTCAGTAGCAGTGATAGGGTGACATAAACTACAATGCCATCACAATTGATATGTATAGATATCAATAAAATTGCCTAAGAAAAGTACCTATACTACCAATTATTTTACACATGAGTATGTTATATATATGTATATTTATACACAATTGAAATATTTGATAAGCTCTATCTTTTAAAATTATAAGAAATAGGTATTAATTTAATAGCAGTTATAATTAAACGATAGTTGATATAATCAAATATAAAATCTATAGATTAAAAAAATATTTATTGTTTATTAAATATTGTAACATATTTATTAATCTTAAATGTATAATCTCCAGGGAGAGCGCTGCTGTCTGAAATACAGATATTAATTTATCTAGTTCAGATACCATATAGATATTTGAGTTTACCTATAAATTGAAAATGTAAATTAGCTTGGGATCCAGTAATTCAAATATTCAAACACTAGAAGAAGCAAGAAAGTTTATAAGGCTAGTGTGAATGGAACAGTCGCAAAGGGAAGACCTAGGCGAACGTTTCTTGATCAGATCGGAGACGTTCTGGATAAAGGCCAGGTTAAGAGCACCTTAAACCGGCGAGCGTGTATGAGGAATGTTATGAAAGTGAATGAAGCCAGAGAAGTGTGTCAGGATCGTAGCAAATGGAAATCCGTAGTCTCTGCCTACCCCTCTGGGAAACAGGCGTGAATTGATGTATGTATGTATGTATGTAGAAGAAGCAAAACACAGCTAGACTTCATGATACTTTGAGCTCGATCTGCGTAAATAGGAATACAAATGATTAAATTATGTTCGGGTACTTTGAAATAATTATACTTCAGAACATTGAGACAACTACCACCTTAGTCTCCCCGTGAACATGGCAGCTGCAAAGCAACCGAAACGTCGGGGAAAAATATAAACTTAAATATAAATAGTTTTAGTTCATTTAAATAGCTTATTGTAGCAGAGTTCATTAATAGTAGTGTTATAGTTTAAAATTATGTAATAAAAGTGTTCTAAAATAAACAACGCGACAAAATCCGTAAAAAGTAGTTTTAATTTCAATGTATAACATTCGCGTAAACGTAAAACAATAACCTAACCTTCTGCTTTTTATGAAATAATTTATTATTATGAAATCGGCCTCGATGGCGTAGTGGTTAGTGTAACCGATTGCCACCCCTAAGGTCGCGGTTTCGATTCCCGCATAAGTCAAACATTTGTGTGCATGAACATGGATGTTTGCTTGGTCTGGGTGTTTCTATGTATAATATGTATTTATTTACAAAAAAAAAATCTATATATGTATGTTTATCCATTGTCTAGTACCCATAGTACAAGCTCTGATTAGTTTGGGCTAGATGGTGTTGTGTGTATGTGGTAGAATATTATTATATTATTATTATATTAGGTATATTAATGTCATGAGTAGTAAAGCCTCGCTGATCTCAGCATGAATGGGCCGGCTCGACCGGGGAAGGACTACCCTCTCACAGAATATCGACGTGAAATAACAGTATTCCTACTGTTGTGTATCGTTTGGTGAGTGAGAGTGCCGGAGGCTCAATCACCCTCTTTCACCCTTCCCGCTCCTTCTCCTTCCCACTTCTTTTCCAAAAAGGTCGGCAACGCGCAAGTGATGTCTCTGGTGTTGCAGGCGTCCATAGGCTACGATAACCACTTACCATCAGTTGGGCCGTATGCTTGTTTGCACACTTAGAAGTATAAAAAAATAAAATTTAATGTTCAGCTTCTTAACCTATGGTAAACCGCGGATGTGCCGCGTCGCTGCAGCTCAGTAGGTTAAGTTGCTAACAGTACCTATAACATAGGTACCTCTATACCTATAGGTGCTATACACAAGGCTATAATGAACGTCATAAAACAAAAAAACCGACATTTAATAGCCCTCGGCTATTTCCTCTAGTTTTACGATCATCAAACAAGAAGAGTAGTTACTTACATCACGGATAAACACATTAGATATCAGCAGAATGCGTGGACTTTGAACCTTGTTAACTTATACGTGCATTTATAGAGATTTTTTTATCTTGGATAAATATTACGCCAGGATATCGGATAAAGGAGATTTCTATTTAGTAGAATGTTCCGTTAAAATCTATTACAGCATTTAATTTTAACTAGCGGTGACCTAGCGCGCGAAATTCGACTATAATTGATTTAAATTTTAAGTTTGATACGTTTTTTACTGTCTAGAACAATACCCTTATAATCACATTGCATTTACATTTCGGTCTATACATGTTATTTTACCTATCCTTGTCAAACAAATTATTCTATTATTATCTAGACGTTCTTAGTTGGAGGCAGTAACATTGCATAATATTGTGAATAATTATTTTATTGCATTGATTTAAATAATGTTTTGTGTTATGCAGTACCCAGAACTATTCACAGACGGCTGGTGCATTCAGGAAATCTCTTTGCAGTAGGTACTTGTCGAACTAACACGGGCCTGCGTTCACCAATATGTCGAATGGTTAATACATACAATGACACTTTTGAACATATTCACATATTTGTATGCTCTGCGATAAGTTTTCGTAAACTTGTATATGAGACACTAAACTCATAACTGTACCTACTTTTTCGGACTTACAACAGTATCTTTCTTTTTATAAATTATATCTCTTTTCTTCGTAATGTTATATATTTTTGATTGTAGTTTTTTTTTTTCTGTTTCTATTTTTTAGATTGTCATACCTATGTACATGTATGATCGCTTTCCTAGCGTCTTATAGTTTTAATCGAATAGTAATCTGTGGACATCGCCGTGGGCTACATTACTACCTAGTTTTAAGTTGATTATGTTGTTTTTTATGTAATGTGGCTGTTTGATGTTCCTTTTATTTAATAAAAAAATATATATTAATATATGTAACCATAGTTACGAAGAATTGTACGACGTCAGACAAACAATGCCGAAATACTACGAACGCAATTCGATTGCGTGTGTCAAATGCATGGTTGTTTGCGTGTAGTGTTTTTTCATTATTTAATATATTTCTAATGCATATTTTATAAAAATATTATGATTCGCCCCTCCTTCTGGATATAAACTTTAACTGAGCCAAATTTCATACTCCTCTGTACGCGCAATTTTCGTTAAAAGGGGTACTAAGTTTTTGCTTCACGTATCTACAACTTGTGCAGGAATAGGCTTGTTTAAAAATAAAAAGAGGAATTACTAGTGGCGCACAATTACTGATTGCACGAATGTCGTAGTGGTTTAAATGATCGCTCGACCGCTGCCACCGCGCCGAGTGTTGTGGATTCGATTCCCAAATGAGACAAAAATATGTGTGATCTACAAATAGTTGTCCGAGTCTGGGTGTCTTAGTGTCCGTTGTTTGAATGTTTGTGAAGTCTCTCACGACACAAGAATTTTTCCTAGTAATTATAATATTTCTTACACTAAAAAGACGGTATGTGACGGCGACGGTAATGCGGGAGATGTCTTTTATACAAACAAAAACAATCTTTGAATAATACGGACATCAAACCCAAAACAGCACACCCATCGCATTATCTACCGCTGCGTTGTAGCTTTTAGATTAAGAACCAATAATTAAAATATATAATATACAAGTCGTGATTATACATCGTAAGGTAATTAAATAGTAAACAGTAGAGTCTGTCGTCAAAGACATACTTAGCTAATAACGTATCGTTCGCTAATGTGTTTGTTTGTGCACAAATAGATAAACCGTCGTGCCTCTACGCACAGATAATTAGTGGCACGATTTATTAATTGATACGTTTGTGGTTTTGTAGTTTCTAATAAGTATATGATGGATACATATCTGTTTTTGTAATTAAGCTATAGTTGCTGAATTACAGACGAAGCGCCCGCGATAGCAGGGCGGTATTGGTAAAATAGTTTGTAAGCACTTCTTCGCCTGAGTTACAGGTTCAATGTATGTAGTTCGAGCAAAGAACAACAAATGTATTTTATAAATTAATGAGCCAGATTATTGCCACAGCCAAATTATTGTAGTATCCTATTATTTAAATAAATATTATTATTATTATTTTATAAATATTAAAATAATAGTTAACTGAAATAAACGCTTAAAAAGTAGTTATATTATTTAATCATTATTAAACTAATTTTTATGGATTTCGTATTGTCACATTTTGCGTTATGTGAGCTAAAGGGCTATTTAAAAGGTTACATTGTACAGAGGCTTTTAAGGAAATTCTTAATTTGGTGATAATAACAAGAAACATACCTATTATTGGCCTCGTCCCCTTTCTTAGCTCCTAATTAATTATCAAATTAATTGTTTTGAAATCCGGATAATCAGTTTTGCTACAAAAACTACGGTTTAATATTTTAGACATATGAAGGTACATAGACAAATATAATTAAGCACAAAACAAATTTTATTTTTACTAAATGTGCCCTTGGTTTTATGTATATATCTGCGTTTATGATTACTACGCCATCCCGTGGATAGTAGCGTGATGTTATAGAGCCTTTCTTGATAAATGAGCTATCCAACACTAAATAATTTTTCAATTCGGACCAGTAGTTCCTGAGATTAGCGCGTTCAACCAAACAAACAAACTCTTCAGCTTTATTATATTAGTATAGATTATTGTGATAGGTCGAAATCGGTTATATTTAACCCCAAAACAAAGTCATAACCTGAAATCTAAAGATAAAGAAATCAGTAAGCATACTTAGAATCTGTGATTTTATTAGCTTCTACAACAAACAAATATCGCCACTTTATATAAAACTAGCTGTTGCTCGTGACTATGTCTGGGTGGAATTCGGTTATATCGCAAATCCCACGCCACCCCATTAAATAAGCTATCATGAAAAACAATATATTTTGGATGATAGTATAAGAAACAACATGTCAACAAAATTTCAAGATTCCTGACTTGGCAGTTTGGGCTGTGCCTTGCTCGATACATCAACCTTTAAAACTTTTTACATCTATTTAGATGCTAAAATAACAAAATTCTTATCTTAGCTTTCCTACATTGTATAAGGGAACTCCGTGAAAAATGTCTGCTGAACCGGGGATTTGGGCTGCGTTGACGATAGCTCTTGTATTACAGATAGATCAGTCCAGGCATTCACAAAAATCGTATGATTCATTAAAGATTATAGTCATAAATCAGACAATTTATCCTTTTATATATTTAGACTAGCTGACCCGCGCAGCTTCGTCTGCTTCACATAAGACAATTTTCCCCGTTTTTGCAACATTTTCCATTGCTGCTCCGCTCCTATTAGTCGTAGCGTGATGTTATATAGCTTTTAACCTTCCTCAATAAATGGGCTAACTAACACTAAAATAATTTTTCAATTCGAACCAGTAGTTCTTGAGATTAGCGCGTTCAACCAAACAAACAAACTCTTCAACTTTATAATATTAGTATAGAAGTATAGATGAGTAGGAAATCTAATAACAGGCAAATAATCTGGGTGTAGAATGTTATAGTCTTATAACTAATCAAAAACAATACGTTAGAAGTAATCAACAATTTTAATCCCACCCGCTCCTAATATAATTTGTAGTATCCTTATGTTTAGGTTCATTATTTTATAATCATACAATTAAGGTAGGACGATTACACTTTGTTAAAAAGACGGATATAAGAAGACATTTAAAAGTTGAAAAATGTTTTAAGTCATTACATACATTAAAACCACATGAATTTCGTTATTAGTGTCAGTAACTGTTAGCTATATATTAAATTGGTATTGAAACGACACACAACTGCCTCAGTGGTACTTACAATAAGTATTTATATTTTGTAGAGAATATGACTACAGCGTTTGCATACATTGCAGTCTCTAGTTCGATTCCTACCCAGGCAAAAACTGGATCAAGAAATTATCAGTAGCATTACGGAGTTTGGAACTGTGTCCAATACGGTAATAGACTCGGCCTCTGTTATGTGAGTCGTAAAATTTTAGATGGTGATATACGGGTGTATATGCGTCTGCCTACTCTTTGGGGATAGAGACTTAAGTCTTCTTCTCCCTAGCCTTTATTATTCCCAAGTCACTTGGGGTCAGCTTTTCTAGTCTAATCGGATTTGACTGGATATCAGTGTTTGCACGGAGCGGCTGCCACCTGACCTCCGCAACCCGAAGGCTAACGATTCCCTAAGGTTAGATCAGTGTCAGGATATTATAGGGCATTGACTTCACAATAACGACTGCCATAGATGTTCATGGCAGCCGGGACCGACGGCTTAACATGCTCTCCGAGGCACGGAGCAGGCGATAATTGTCAATCAATACGCACATAATTTCGAAAAGTCATATAACTTCCGAAAGTCAGAGGTGCGCGACGTGGGTTCGAACCCGAGACCCTCTGCATTGCAGTCTGTTGGTCTCCCCACTGAGCTATCGAGATATATAGAGACTTAAGTATATGTATGTAAATGGTTTAGGTATATGTAATATTTTTACATTTGGATTGGCGGTCTCTACAGTGCTCGTACTTAATCCTTGTAGAAATATAAATGTTAAAGATTTCTTTGTATTTTATCTATTTACGCTATGTATATATTTCTAAACAATTCTAACAATTTCAAAAATATTTAAAAAAAAAATTGCCGACGTAGCCAACATAAGATACTAAAACCGTATATCGTCGTTGGAAACACTATTAGTTATATACCTTATGGTTCTTTTAATAAGTACATAAACATATTTTATTCACTTTCTGTTATATGTTCTGTCTATCTATGTATACACTACTTATAGAAATGATTATACACATGTCTTAAAAGATGTATAATACCTAATAATAATCAGGTAATATTTTAAAACTTATATAGAATACATGTAATCTTATGTGTACTGTACTGTCATAAAACCCAAAGATCATATTGTGTCTTATCTGTGTGTTTAAGCATAAATATATTTTTACTTAATCGTTACTATAAATAACAGGTATATACCTACTAATAGAATAATACTAAAATATTTAAAATAAAAAATGTTATACTATAATTGATCAATATTTAGTTAAGTATATTTAAATAGCAACATACATATAAATTTAGATTAAATTTAAATATATGTTGCTGTCATAATGCTGTTATAATGTATATCAATATAATTATTATATTATCAATATGTAACCAGATAATAATACGAAATACTAAACTATTTCTTAAACCTTAAACTTCTTTTTATTTTAAACCTTAGTTAATTAATTTAAATATGATTTTATGTAATTTAAATGGAATTGTCAATTGTATTTTTACGGTATTGTTATCTCATGGTCAAACGATACGATAATATACAAATGTTTTATTTTACGATATTATATAAATATAATAACCAAGATTTATATAAATATCTGTTTATGGGAAAACACAACTATTTAAATACCTAAGCTTAATTTAATTTCATTAATTAATCGCAGTTACAATTGCAACTGCCGTTTATCTAAAACGAAAGTATTTGTATTTCGTTATACTGCAAAAAGAAAAATAAAATATAAAATAGGTGCAATTTGATTAAATTTAGTAGGTCAAACTTTTGTTTGATCTTATAGTAATTTGTCTATTTAAGTTTTATAAATAATAATATGTAAGTACATATCTAAACTGAAATGACCAGTTAAAATATATTTTCTAACCTAACGCGAGCAGTCAAATGTCACTATGTGAAAGTATAGCCTGCCGGTTTCCTTAGCGATGACTTTAGAAGCCAAACCTAAATTTTTCAATATCGTGGCCTTATCATTTTAGTCAGCTTTTATACTCATATATAACACTATTATGTTTTAAAATGAAAATGTTCAGTCGCTACCATCTCTACCAAAGTTTATCTTACATCGCTTTTATAAGTATTTTACCGATTACACATGAATTATTTTACAGAATTATTTGGTATCTTTCCTGTTAATGTTGAAGTGACCCAACAGATATCATCTTGTTATAACTAACTCTATAAGAATATTTTAAAAGTAGCCATGACAATTTTATTACACAATAAGGCTTAAGATATGGTAGATACGGCAAAATATGATACACTTTGTTCAATGGCCATACTGTCGACAAGAAAACGCTTATTTTATCGCGAGCTCTGAAGGTACAATCAATAATTCACGGGCGTTACTTATCTCTGGAAAACAATTTCTCAGAATTCAGATATCACGAACCGTGTGTGAATACTTGTAGAGCCTTGTACGGTAAGTTTCTACGGTCGTCACAAGCACACATTCCTGCCGAAACACTTATGATAATTCCATGGTTTTATCGTTCCGAGCTGCGGTATTATTAGCGGCGCTTGGTGCGAGGCGCGCGCAACGAGCGCGGGGCCCGGGTCGCGGGGCGAGGTGCGCGGGGCGCGGGGCGCGGGGCCGCCGGGCGGGTCTGCGCCGGCCCCGCCCCGCCGCGCGCCAATAGCCTCGGTGGTGGAGGGGAGCTCGGGCCCCCGGCCTCTATTTACTCTTTCAATCAGTGCGAGTGTTTGCCCCTGGCCGGCGTGCACGCGCGGGTGATGCGCTAGCCATGATCTCGCAGAAGCTCTCGTACGGCGACGTGCCGACGTCTGCGTCGCTGTCTTCGCTATCGCCGGGCCTCGCGCCCCCGTACGTCAATGGCATGGGCTGCATGCCAGCTCAGCCGTACCCGAATCTCTACTCCAACAACATGGTTGCGGGCAGCTCGTGTATGGGCTCCCCGGGCGTCGGGTACTCGCCGCCCAGCACCATGGCGTCGTGCATGGGCGGCGGTGCCACCGTGCCCTACGGCTCGCTGCCGCGCGAGCAGGAGGCTGCCTCGCCGACCTCGGCCCTGCAGCGCGCGCGCAACGACAAGACCTACCGACGCTCCTACACACACGCCAAGCCTCCGTACTCCTACATATCGCTCATCACAATGGCCATCCAGAACAACCCGACGCGCATGCTCACGCTCTCCGAGATATACCAGTTCATCATGGACCTGTTTCCGTTCTACAGACAGAACCAACAGCGCTGGCAGAACTCCATCCGACACTCGCTGTCATTCAACGACTGCTTCGTGAAAGTCCCGCGGACGCCGGACAAGCCTGGCAAAGGTTCGTTTTGGACGCTACACCCTGATAGTGGTAATATGTTTGAGAATGGTTGTTTCCTCCGGCGGCAAAAACGGTTCAAAGATGAGAAAAAGGAGTCTATTCGACAAGCGCAGAAGGCACAGCATGGTCACGGTCACCATGGAGGTTCACACGAGAAGCGTGGTGATCACGGGCACGAGAAGAGTGTGGGTGGCGGAGGTGCCGCGCCTGGAGAAGACAAAGAGATGCGTGATGAGTTGTTAGCGCAGTTGCACGCAGCGCCGGAGTTGTGCCTGCCGGAGCACACGCCGCTGGCGCTCGAACACTATGCGCAGCTGAAGCAAGAGCCGACGGGCTACGCACCTGCGCAGCACCCGTTCAGCATCACGCGGCTGCTGCCGGGCGCCGACACGAAAGCGGACCTGAAGATGTACGACGTGAACTATGGCTACGGGCACTCGCCAGCGGACAACTACTACCAGTCGCCGCTGTACCACCATCACCACGCGCACGCGCAGCCGCCCTTGTGACAGTACCCGCTGGCGTAGGCGGCTCGGCGCGCGCCCGCCTGGTGCGTGCCGCATGATGAGCCCACTGCGCCATAGCCGCCTGAGTCCCCTGGACCCAGCGCCGCTACAGCTGATGTACGTGTAAAATCTCATGCTGATATTGGACTCCGAGTGAGCGTTTCGTGTTCTGGTGATATTATTCGCGTCGCGTTCGGCGCTCGCCCCCGACCGAGTATACTTGTATATTGTGTAAATATTTGCGATTATTTTTAAACGAGTCCATTTTGTGTGCGTTTTATTAGTAGGACATAGATGTTTAGTGCACGGTGGACGCTGCGGGTTGTGTCTAGGGGTGGGCGGCGGCCGCGCGACGTTAGGCCTAAAATTGTTTGTGGAACTTCTGAGAAAGTGTCCTTTATAGTCATTATAATCGACTCCCCCTTGTATACCAACTCTTATTGGAACCGTTCTGGTTGTAATTAAAGTAAACGTAAGTAAAATCAGAAGCTTTGGCCGCCTAAATCAGTAATAATGTGCCATTAGATAAAGTGGTGAAAGAAATGCGATCGATACAGGCTTATCGCTTTGTTTATCTATTCATGTTAGATAAATTATTTGTGTCGCGCGTTGATGTCTTTTACATTACACTTATTCAATTGAACACTATTTAATAAAAAGGCACAAAATGTCAATTCTAATATTAATTAAAAGGCAACGTTTTTTACATCGTTTAATATTTTTGCCTACAGCTAGATAAATGCAAAATGATTCGGCAAAGAATACAAAAATCGTATATGTATAGACTAATAACGTAATGTACTAGACATTTAATTATACAAATACAAAATGCGTATAAAAATAATACAAATTTATAACTAAGATGAACAAGTATATAGTGTTGGTATACGACGGGCCGTACCATGTGACGTCATATCGTGAACGGTTGAACTGTGCAATGTCGTTTGTGTAACAAATCGTGTAAAAAATTAACATAAAATATATAAATATAAACTTAGCTAGGCGAAATGGAATTTAAGTTCTGTCATTGACCATCGCGATTAGTGTAGATAAGATTTTGTATATATACATCGTAAGGTAAATATATAATGACTCTAAATAAAGGTGTTTGGTGTAAAATAGGTACCTATCTCGGCTTCTGCACATTCCATTTGAATATATATTTATATGCAAGCGTCAATTTAGCATTTAGTGCAGCAATTGGTAAGCGGGTGAGGTGAGTGCTATTTTGTATATTTTAGGGGGCCTAGCTAAGATAAGGGGCTAGGGGGCCTAGCCTACACAATATACAAAATTGTCTATTTATGCAATCATTAGTGTTTCTATTATATTGTGATCATAAATTGTCATTTTGGCTAGACTCTCACGTAGTTATATAAATATATCTTCTTTATATCGATAAAATTTAATTTTGTACCTTAAAGCGGTAACAGGGTTAAATTTGGTTATTTAATCATCATTTCTTTACATTTATTTTTTGTTACCATATTATCTAACAGCATAAATATCAATTAATCGTATTTAAGGACTTTCGTTTATTCATTTATTTAACGGTGAAAGCTATTCTTCGTTTTTTTTAATCTGTAATTAAATATATTTATAATTGTATATTGCATAATATAAAAATATTATTAAATTTGTATGTCTACCTATACCTTTGTGATGCACAGCGTTAAAGAATAAAATCTTTAAAATTCGAGTGAAAATATACCTGTATATGAATATGCAATGGCAGCAAATTTGACTGCAATACAAATATATACAATATTTTGCAGTTAATTTGACAGAATATAATCCATCATGATAATGTGACAAGGATTTTGTCGATAATGAAATTCTAACGCCGTGTTCGGAGGCTGCTAAAATTGACATAATCATGCTTGCCTTGAAGCCTCCGATTTAGTTTGGATACCTTGAGCGTAACCTTAGCTTACATATTCATAGATGAAGCCTTCTAACTGCGTAAAACGTACATAATAGTTATGTATATGTCTACATAATCAGTTAACAAGATTTCGTCATATTAGTATTCTTATACATAAATATCAAGAATTAAGCTTCAATTGAAATTATTGGTAGGTATAGTTTTCTAAATACAATTGTATATTTTCCAAATTAAAACTATACTTGTAAAACATGTGTATATTATGTATATATACACATATAACTTTCTAAAACTTTAAACTAATTATGTTCTTTCCCATTGTAAAGCTATTTATTTTATTTTTGTTTATACAGGTATATCTCTTGCAAATAATTATTTAGTTGTATCACAATGGATTTAAATCAGTTTTGATTTATATAAATATAAACGCGAACAAGTTTTATCGAAATTTCATTTAAATCGAAGCTGAGTCCATATTAATAATATTGCTCAATTTAAGTTTCTATCGTTAGTTAAGTATTTTTAATATTGTTTAAGAACTTATTATATGGCCTTGTCTCACCCGTTTGTCAAGAGTATACAATTATATAAAATAGTTGTGCTAAATTAATACTTGTAGCCATAAATACATATTTACGTCGTATTACTCGAATCTAGATAGGATACTTATATATCATCTGTTAGTTTCAGAATTAATAAAATTAAGTATTTACAAATTACATTTGTTTTCTTTTATTTACAATGACGCTCCAAATGGCACACAATGTGCATCATGATCATATTTCTATATACCTTAATCTAGTCATCACAGCCTGGCGCTGTAGATGAATAGGCATAAGTCGGCATGGCCATCATTTTGAGATGGTAGCGAATAGACAAATCATTTTTAATATAAATATTCCTTATAACTATTTTATTACATGACGTGATCTTATAGAACTTTTCTCAGTTAAATTCGACACTTATTTAACGTTATAAATGACTCCAGACTGTTAATAATGACCATGTTTAATATAGATGTCAAATATTGTCTTTTATTGAACTCAATCACAAGAAGCGTTGGACAACATGGCATGAAATATGTGGCATGGCATAAAAATTATATTAATTTTGATGCTATGCATTCTTTGTTCAAACAATTATGATCCCAAATAGAATAAACAAACAAAGACCAATTTAACAATAACTTTATTATTAACTATAACAAAATCTTCTTACCCACTTACAAAACAATACACACCATCTAAAATCGATGCTCTACTAAAAAGCTTCTAAAGCTTCTTTCTCAACAAACAATACTTTTGTCGCAATAAAATTAATAAAAAAGAGTACTTATCGCAACTTTTACTGCCGGATATTTTCACTTTTGTCGGCTTGCGCAAGTCTCAGCACTGACGGGTTATCTCACGAACGGGCCACAATAAAACCATAAAAGTACACAAAAGGGTTAACACGTGGACGACAGTGTTAATTTGTTTAAGAAATCGGCGAAAATACTTGGAAATAAAAACGATGAAATGAATGTATGAATGAAACTATGTTGCGCGTTCATTCACCGAATGTGTTCAATCAAGTTAATGTTACATGTACGAATATGATTGCAAATGTCTTTTTCATATTTAATTCTGAGGCTTTGTTATATTAGAGTTGATATAAAAGGTTACGCCGGTGCTACAAATTTAGTAATTTGTCACATAATAACGCTTTATTTCTAAATGATTTACATGTGACCTGACATTACGTACCTACCATAACTATTTTGGAATTAGTCCTGTTTTAAATTCTTGGTTAGTGTTTGACACCAGTCTTAATATATTTGCATACAATCAGCTATATATCAACATTTTTAATGATAAATAACCTATTAAATTATCTTTTACTCCTTATTGATACCGCATACTAAATATAGGTACGTATTAAAATCATTTATTGACTAAATAAAATATATAAACGTTTATTTAAAGTATCTTGAAATACATTTCCACTGCAGTAGCTGCGTAGCATTGCAATGCTAATTGCAATAAAACGATACTACAGCAATGTAGAAAAATTTTAAGACATTATACCTACAACACAATATACATTACGTTATTTAGGTAACGTTCTAGGTACTTAAGATTTGAAACGAAATTAATGTGTAATGAGTCTGTCAATCGCATTAGATATTAGAATACGTTTTTAAATATAATCTATATATAACATTAGTATATAAATAAAACCTTTTGTGTTCGTTTTGTTTGTGTGTTCCGTGATAGACACAATAGAACATGTATTATTATGTATCATATGTGATACATCGGACAGGAAACGTGTTAAACTTGTATAGGATTGGTGCAATTAGCCTAAAATAATGGATATCTCTTAAAAATTTAGCGCGATTAAGACAATCTGCGTCCAATATAATATTATAATGAAAAGCCTCAATTAAAAACAATAAACTAACAACACATCCATTCTTTCATTCACTGTCGATCGCATTGTTGACAATGTTTAGCGCCTGAGCTCGAAGGTTGGACGCTGCGGGTGGTATACTGCAGTCATAAAACTGACCACAGCACTGCTGACCCACTGTTGGACAAAAGCTTGAGGGCAGGTATCCGTTGATGCACGTCAATATTGTGAGCTTTGTTATAAGGTTAGTAGGCTTTCCTTTGTAGTTGGGTAGTAAGTAGTGATCATGCCTATCAAATATTTAATCATGTTTTTTATATTTGTGTTTCTGATTTGATATATATTTTTTTAAAAAATATGTACAATAGCTATGAGTGACTTCCTTGGTTGTGCATTTGCTTTGCTTTTGCGGTTTACGCATGTTTATTATCCAATTATAACGCAAAGCACTGATTACCAATAAGAGATGAACTACATATTTTTTTCGTAATATGTATGTATTTTAATTTATTAATGTTTTACCAATTATTTTTTTTGTTATATGAATCATAAATTCTTGTAATTTTTATATGGAACCGGCGAGCTCGATTTCGTAAGCTGTCTTTAATAAGCTTTAAATATTGATTTCATTTACTTTTTAGTATAAGAGTATCTATGTATAATTTTATATTTGCTGCATGTTAGGTAATAATATTGCCAATTAATAAGCGCAATTTTATTTCAAGATACTACCTATAACATGTGTAATTCGCCAACTATAGGTACGTTAAACTGACGTTAAAGTTCAATAGGTATATAGAACAAATAAATTATCTTACCAAAACTATCTTATTATGAAAATACCAGTATAGAGCCGCAATTTAGCAATACAAAATTTAAAAAAACAATTTAGTCTTCATGTTATTCCATTTACAATTATTGTTTAATATAATGGTAATATATTAACATTTCTAAACATATAACGGTTAATTTCCAAAATAATCTTCGACTAACAATGTAAAATTTGAAACATATACACACCTTAGTCGCCGTTGAAAACAATAAGACACGAAAATTTTGAAATTTAGTTATGTATAACGCAATCTCTGTATAAAATGGAAACCTACCCTTAGTGTGTGGGCGATATATTTTTATTTAACCTCTTTTATTCTGTGTGTCGTGGCATTCGTCTTGTTAGGAGGCAGGCTACTGCGCTACCCACCTTAGGCTCTTTGATAACGACCATTCAACAACTTTACAAGTCATCGCGTCAACACCAACAACACTTTACACTCAAACAACTCGTGCTAATCACAATATACAACTATAATTGATACCCAATAAGGTACAAATTAGATTGCTAAGCCAGTTTTTCAATTGTAAAGTTACCATGGTCCATTTATGTTTTATAGTGAATCACTTGAGTAAGGTTTTTTTGAAGCATGCCCATGTTTTGGTTTTGTTATAACATTTTTATTTGAATACGTATGATATTATGTCATGGTATATTGAAATAATAAACACTTTCTTTGTTCGGGTAACGGTTGATTCCGTCTTTGTGAAGGGTTTAGTCGTGTTAGTTTCTTGGGATTTCGGAGATGGTCATGGTTATTTTTAGCTGATACTCCTTTCTTTCAGCGTCTTTTAAACTAGCAAAGGTTAGCAATTAGCTCTGAATATTTTCTTTTGCGAAGTGCTTATACGAGACAAATCAGCATCATTCGATATAACGAAATTCTATAGTAACATTTTAATGCCTTAACCGAATTGTGGTCTATTGTTCTATCTAATGTGGAGTTGGTTTAATAGAATATAAAGGATTCAAATAATCAGGAAATCAGGCTCTAGATAGATGTTTATACGCTTGCCTAGAACGCTTGCCCAGCAAAGTACATACTTGCTTTTAGTTGATGAAATATACCGAGGTGTCATTTCTGCCACCATTCAGAGATGTACAGGCTAACTTATTATTAGTAACTATATACCTATAACTTTTATCATAAATCACGCATAAAAATATACTCACCTAACTTGGTAATAGGGTGTTCAGTGAAACATAAAGAACTGAAATGCATCCTGTGTAATTCAATTGGCAGACACGCTTGTGTTTTCACTGTCACTTAGAAAAATGTGGACGGATAGAAATTGCCGAAAATTGTCTTACAAAGCAAAATTTTATTTATTTATTCATATAATAATTTACATTTATATTTGAATGTAGGTAGGTACGTAATTAACATATATTTAAATTTACAAGATTTAACAAATTTCTTGTTCTTCGTCTAGCCTTATTATAAATTATGATATGCTATGTATGCTCAAATTTAACGTAGAATAGCATTGTGTAAGCGTAGACCCGATACTTTGAACAAATTGCATCCAGTCGGTACATGCTCAAAATTTGATACAGTTTAAGACTACGCTTAAAATGCGTCGAATTTAAACTCAATCTTCCCGACATTTCGACTGAAATGCATCACTTTGCTTCGGAATGAAGTTACTTAAGAAATATGCATAGATTTCCGTATTGTCATAATACTAGGAATACGTTAAGTCTGGTGCTAAGTTGTTAGGTGTAGCCTCTTCGTTGAATTATGAAAAGGCGTTTAGCGATGTGGTCTCTTTACCTTTGTGTCTAGAAATTCTAGGAATTAACACTTAAAGTTGATATTTTCTATGCATATATATAAATTATGTGATGGTGATGATGTCAGACAATGTTCTTGGCAGTTTGTTGTCAATGTTGGTTGAAATATTTGAAGGTCTATTTGCGTGACTGTCTCTATGGTACAGTGGTAAAACTGTGAGGCCTTACGCTACAGGTTCAATGCTCGGATCAGAATTTTGTTACTTGAAATTCACAGTTATAGTACAGATTCCGTAATTGGGTCCAGCAATAAGGTTTTTTTTTTTTTTTTTTATTATTATGTAGTTAAATTTAATTAATCAAATAAAAGAAAACAGGAACACTAGAATATTTTCAATATTTTTGCGATTTGGCATTAGTATTATGCAATACTAAAATTGTGGCTAAAATTAAAATTTGTATTAGGAGGTGACCATGGGCTTCTAAGGTGGAACCCATGACACATCAATTGCAATACCAATACCTTAAGCTTTAGACTACCGACGCTTTAGCTGATGCAATCTCACGTAAAATGTCTTATTGTGTGAAATCTTACAAGACTGATTCATTTCTTACAGGAGTATTAGATTACCTCGTTGAACTATAGATGTAATTTTAACAACATATTCTTTTCTTTATATACAAGGTTTAGCACTATGATTAAATCCTGTGTCGCGGGGGACTTCACAAACATTCAAAGACCGCACACAAAGAACATCTGCACTCGAAACAGTAACTTATAGAGGACAAAAAATTTTATCACGTGGAAATCGAACCGAGAATATTTAGGCGTGACAAAGGCAAGGTTACATCTTAAACTATTACGCCATTTGTGAAGTTTATATGTTTCGGACATAGGCATGTGCCTGTGCTGGTACGTCGTATGATACCAGGATAATACATTGCAGGCTTGAAGGGGTTAAAAACTAAGAGCCTTTTTAACCCCTTCGCCTTCAGTTGTTGTCCAGGCTTTTTTCAATGCTAATGTTTTATTTCATTTTTATTTTATTTCCTTTTTATTATTCTATTTTGATTAAAATATTTTAGGTACTGACGTCAAAAACTATATAAAATTGAAACATCCGAAAATTTTTGCACATTTTTATGGAAATAATGATTTTTAATTTTTCTTTATACATTTAGTGTAGCCGGGACCTTGTTTCACATCATCTATCATAATTTTCGTCACTTTATATAACTTAGATACGAGTCTTTAGTTGTCTATCTTGTCATGAGTGCGATGACGTCATGACATTAATTTATCGCTGATAAAAAACTGTGCAGGATTACTCATGTGCTTAACTAGTTTCTGACGTACACTCTTGCGCATAACTTTGTAAAATATCCAGCCACCTCTTAAAATTTTCTTTAAAATACTTCTCCCGCTTCCACTCTAGGAATAATTGCTGTGTCGCGGGGTACTTTACAACATTTAAATGACGGACACAAAAAACATCCAGACTTGGAGCAAACATTTTTGGATCACACAAATTTAAGTCTTGCGTGGGATTCGAACCTAGAACACTCGGCGCAGTGTCAGTGGTGAGGCTACCACTTTAACCTAGTGGTTTAATTTTAAACTAGTAGTTAATTTAATCTAAAAAAATGCTTTATTTATTTCGATTAAATTGCCACACTTGGAATATTGCGTGCGTCGAGAGGAACTTTACAAACATTCAGACAACGGACTTAAAGAACGTCAAACCTCGAAACAATTATTTGTGAGACTCAATTTTTAAACGACTCGTATGCACACGATATTGAATGCGACTGCTATTCTAAACTCTCGGACTCGTGAAGTAGCGTCGTATCGTATGAATAGGTCCATTAATCCATAATGTCCGTCAATAAACGTCAAATTAGAATGGCGCCACGCTAACAAGTGGATCAATTTATTAAAGCAGTTTAATTGGTCATATTTACAAAATTTCTATGTACTAAGTAAATGGTTAAAGTTTTATATACTGCAATTTTCTCTTCTACGCTAATTATATAATATAAATACCAGATATATATAATTTTTCAAATCAACAATCTTTACTCCGTTTACAACTGCTTAATTCATATCTATTGCTAGTGCTATTGTGAAGGGTTTTTGAACTGTATTTTGCTTCTTGTACATTTCCCTTCTCACACTGAGAAGAGGCCCGTGCCTAGCAGAAGGACAGTTTAAAGGTCATAGCACACATATCAACTCGGAAAGGGATCGTCACCGTACCGCCTTTCACCTCGCCGTCAAACAGGCGTCAACCTTACGTAACCAAAGCAGATTAGCAGCTTCGGTACGTCGACTCGGCTACGGCTAGGCGACGCCGCGCTTACGCTGCGCTCACTTAAATCATATTAATATGGATATTTTCTCAGTTTTTCATTGATCCCTTTTCATCGTTATTTTTGTTTGAAATCTAACCTATTAATTCAATAACGCGCGCAATACGACTGTTAGTTATCTAGTAAATGACAGCACGTTCGGCAACAATAGTGCACGGAGAGAGTAAGCGCGGGGACGACGAGCCGCAAGCGCGAGGACTGCAAGCTTGTCCTGATGCGAGGCGATTACGTTACGATTCCGATTAATGTGTGTTGCAGTAGGGAGTTTCATACAAAGAATACTGCACGGCTCGAGTTGATACGGTGCCGATCCGTTTCCGAGTTGATATATATGTGTGCTATGACCTTAATACAGGGCTGATATTATTATTATTATTTTGCTGCTTACGGCTGGTCATTTTTCAACTTGTATTTTGTATACAAGACAGTTCTCTTTACCTCTACCTCCCCTTATTATAAAGTTTAGAGTGACATTACTATGTACTAGCACCTCTAGTAGTGATTTCAAGCGCGATATGCCTCATTTTGTCATGAGATAGCTATGACATCAGAATAGCTGATCTGGGGGACATTTGGCGCGTACGTGATAATGTCGTAATAGCGACAGTGCGAGCCAATCGTGCTACTGCAATGTGTATAGCTATTAATAATTATTGAAGTTACATACATAGACACATCACGCATGTTTATCTGTAAAAGGATAGGCAGAACAATATTGTTCGCATCGCCTTTATCTTGAATCTGCTGTCCACTTAACACATTGCCTTCCAGCCATTGTTGCAGCTGCTAAGAATGTCCTGACAAAAATACAAGAATACTTCACCCAAACCGGGAATCGATGTTAGAACCTCGGGACAATGAATTTATGTGCTTTTTTACTAAAGTTATAAAGAGGAAATATTTGTAGTTTTGTATGTTTGTTTGTAATGGAAAGAGTACTGCACCAATTTGAATATTTTTTTGCAATTAGAAAGCTACTTCATCCAGAAATAAAATAAGCTATATAACATCATGCTACGAGTTACGGGAACGGAGCAGTAATCATAAACGTAATAGTATATGATACTGAATTCTGTAATTGCTTAATTTTTAACGCCTAGAACAATCTTAAGAGACACTAAACAAAAATGCATATTATAAATGACGTTGCCATTGAAACTAGTGAGTATACTTACGTTATTTATTGCATCAATCTCAGTTTTGTTTCAAATTATGCTAATCCTATAAAATCGAAGCAACTGCTCAGTAGGTCTATCCTGAAAATGTCTACCCGAAACTTCGGACCGAACGAAAAATCTTACAACGAAGATTCTTTAGATTTCTCTTTTTCAAAGTGTCATAACTCCGTTTTTCGAACTGCTTCATGAAAGTGGTTAGGGCAATTAAGAGGCTACCACCGAAATTCAGAACGAATTTCGGAACAGTTATGTGTTATGACACGAACTTTTGGTTGGTACTGCTTCTAGTACCTGTAACGGTTTGACAGTCCAAGAAAACTTGTTCAAACAACCTTCTCACGGGTATCTATAGCTTATAGATATGTATTTATATCCGGTCATATATAACAGATAACAGGCCAATACATAAAATATCTACTGGATATTTTCGAATGGATTTATCATTATATTTTATCTACGTTATCGAACGCTTAACATAAAAATTACTATAGATATACTTACGATGTTTTAGATTGTCTGCATGGGCGGTGTATCAATTTAAGTGAATGTTTCGCCACTGCCACTTCGCCGAGTGTTCTAGGTTCGAATCCCACACGGGACAAAAAAAACATGACCTATTTTTAGGCACAGGAATCGAACTGACGAACAAGCATAAAATATAATCTAGGAGTATACAGGCCAACCGCAATTTTAATGGCCTACAATTTAATTATTTGTTTTGAATGTGCTGGACAGGTTTCACATGTACTTTTTAAGAAATTCCTTCAACTACTATACTTCATATTGAAGAGTTTTCTGATTGAATTGGCACCTTCTGAGATGCAGAAAACGAACCTTTACCCAAAATTTCGATTTCTGCAGAAGGGGAGCTAAGGCCATAAGACCCTATGACCTCATAAGGTTATATGGCGATAGCTCTCCTTCTAACTTAATAATACAGATATATTACTTTGAAGGTAAAATTTAGCTTCTTAGTCAAATCTTATATTGAGATGCAAGAACATGAGTGAAAATAAGGCTTTAAGTAATTACCAATTCCAGTTACTTTTTACCACCAATAATAAAATACATATACAAATATTTTTCAATTGTATAAAATATATTTAACCGTATTATTTTGCATTAGGCATATAAAGGCATGTAATTATCAACAGAAATTCTCTAATTCCTTTCAACCTTTAGCTCCATGTAAAGGACTCTGGACAGCACTATACAGTTACTACAGGATCCGACACATGATATTCTTTAACTGCAACACCTACATAAAGACTATAGGTACGTGTCATAGGTATAAACTGGTTGCATTAAAGGAAATAGCCACTTGAACAAACATTGTCATCCGTCGTAACGAACGTTAGAATTTTTATGTTAATTCCAAACAACTGTTGGACTAGCAGTCAACTGATTATTGTTATGTAATAACTTTCTTTTAATTATAAAACTACAGAACAGGCTACAGAAATGTAAATAAAGTATAATGTAAAAGTAATTAGAAATCGCCATTAGGGTTCCGTGTTATAGCGGTCTAATCTGTTGTGGAGCACGAACTATTTTACAAAGAATTTTTTGACAGTTGAACGCAGTAGTACTTATAGTGACTCGGACATCGAACTGATAGCCTTATGTTTCATCTTAAGCAAGGTCAGATCTTGTACAATTATTTTACTTATAATTGTAATTGAATTCAGGTAAAGCACTTCCCAACACAGTTCTCCGAGTGATAGTCCATACAAAGTTCTGTGTGTGTATGTCTTTACAACAATGGAAACAGTTGACACTAAAAAGATCCATATTTATAGCTGTAATATACAATTTTGACCAAATACAACTACTTAAAATTCGAAAATTTGATCCATGCGGTTATTAGGTACTACGTTCTAGAAGAGACTTCACAAGTAATATAATGCTCTCTAACTCCCTCAACGTGAGCCAGGCGTTTACTGGAACGCCATGCTTGAGTGCAATATTAATTAAATAGTAGCTTAAAGTACATGATGGCATGGCAATATCCTGCACTCAAACGTGTCGTTGCAATAATCGGCTAAGTCAATTCGAGACTAACAAACTACTGTGCCAAATAAATAATCATGAGATATTTCCAGTCACACATATCTCATTGAATTTTACTAAAGATTACCAAAAAAGCAGTAACCTTATTACTGGATCAATAGAACAATCTTTGCTATTCAGTTACCCCCTTTCACTTTTCTAAATTCGTGTGTTCTATCCCTCAATGTCAAGCGGGCTCCCGGCGGCGCGGGCGCGGCGCAGTTAGGTGCGGCGACGTAAAATTGAAAACTATTTGCTGAACAAACACCATCCATCATGGGCCGCACTTAGTCGCATTGCCGGAATAACCTGCCCCGGACTGCCCCGCCAAGTTTTCTCCTGCGTACACGCCAATTTGGTAATGTAATTTAGGTATATTAATGTATGGTAGAAAGCGCAGTACACCGTGTTTAATACTAAGATAAAAGGTATAACCGGATTAAAAAACGAGAGTGTGTGTGTCCTTTTTATAAGTTAAATAACATAGGTTAATTTGTGATTTTATTATTAGAAATAACTTAAACTGTATGGATCATAGGTTATTTTTACTTTGAGGATTGGCGAATGCGCATGCTGTATTTTTTTATCACACAGTAGTCATTTCGGATACAAGTTATACAAATTCAAAATAATTTTTCGAAATGATTAATAGAGAATTGATGTTATAATATACTTATCTGAAGTTATATTAAAATAAATTACATTATTCAACAATAATAAATAGTTTGAAAGCAAATTCAAATTCAACTCATAAATTGCAAATGTGGCAAGAATAATACAAAGTATAGGTAGGTACGTACCTACTTATTTGTCATTCAGAATCGTTACTTTGCTACCTAAAGGAATTTAGATATTAAGTAAGCTATGTAGCCACTTTTATCTTCTTAAATAATTTCACAACACCTGACCTGGTAATAAATTATTTCTTGACTATCACTGACCAGAAAACCTGTCAACTCTTGGACACTTCACCGTATTTCTAAAATATACGACAAGGACTAACATATCTCAAGAAAAATGAATTCCACCGCAAAGTTTAAACTAAATCCAATAACCCATAAATTTGATTTTTCTTACACAAAACGGTGAGCCAGCAACATCCAATCACATCGTGTCCACTCATGATTTATGAGTCCACGTCCAGATACCTAGACTGTCTGCTCAAAGATAAATGACTTTGGAAACTTTCGACCTTTTCGCGAAGCTTGAATTCTATTTATTTTGTTTTGATGGTAATGTAGGTGAAGAAAAATGTATTGTTGCTTCAAGATTCTTGTGAACTTCTGGATAATTTATACTAATATTATAAATGTGAAAGTTTGTGAGGATGTATGGATGTTTGTTACTCTTTCACGTAAAATCTACTGAACCGATTGCGATGAAACTTGATATGTAAATAGCTGAAGACATAGGCTTTTTATCCCCATATTCCCATGCCAACGGAACTTACGCGGGTGAAACCGCGGGCAAAATCTAGTAAGCATATACATGAGTAGGAAAAATCTTATATAGTAACGCAGCATTGTGTTAATAATGCTAGTTAGTTCAGTGATTACTTTTTGAGTTTAAGTAAGCATAGGGAAGCAAATTTTATAAATTTATTTATATTTGGAGTTAAGGATATTTTATATATTGAACCTTTTGGCTTACTTGGGACTAGCTGAAATTGGGTAACGAAATGTAATATTAGGCATATAAAAGCTGAGAATACAAAAAGCATTAAAAAGGTTTTGCACGCTCACCTTTCTGATTTATTTCTTTCGTAATAGGATATATCAGGATGCTTGATAAAAAGATTTCTTTCACAAAGTTTTCAGAAAACGCCCACAGCTCGAAGTTTCCATAGTACATTACCGAGGGATGTTTTATCGACATGACTAAATCTTATTCTTTTCATTTTAGAAAATTTGGTTATTCCATCTGTTAGTAAAAATTTTTCTTATGTATAGCAGCGCTATGAAACTTATCAACAGCTGAAAAGCCTCTTATTACTAAAATGTGAAGCAATTAACATGTTTCTACAATAATGTCTAGATTAGTGACAAAGAATCCAACAAGTCGAATTTATTTTCTACAACAAGAAATTTTGATTCAGATTATTAATATAATTTCGAAACAGCGCTTTTTGTTTGTCAATTTATTTTACGGCTACATGCTATTGCTAACCACTGAAGTTATTCTGCCAATAAGTGGCCATCTATCTAGCGAGAAAACCACAGGGACAATGCTTAGTCTCGCAGTTTAATAATACAAGGCCTACTATCGCTATTGACAAAAAAAAGTTATAGCTTTATTCATTGTTGAAAATCATATAACGTCGTAAAACAATTCATAGTGCGTATAATATTCATGAAAGAATCCTAATTGTCCTCTACTCATTTAAGCTTGATTGTAAAGAGCGAGTACATTGACCTCCCGCCATTTTGTGATGTCTCTAATTATTGCATCATAGCGTACAGGCGTTTGGATACACTCTAATAAAGATTCATTAATGCCTTTATTTATCACTTTGTGGCAAATATTTACTCCTAGCGCTAAACCTGATTGATTTACAAAATGAATTTTGTATGAACGAATTAATGGATTTAAAATTAAATTTGAATTAAGCATTATTTTACTTAATGAATAGTGCCCTTTGATTAAAAGTTTTAAGTGTTTGTATATTTCAACAAAATTAATTAATGTGCTATTTTAAAGTTCGTAGAACACGTCACACTCTAAAGTTTTACTGAAACTGCTTATATGTTTTCTTTTTTTACATTTGGTATAATAAACTTCGATTAGGCCATCAGTAAAGAAGATTATTGGTTACTTTTTTGTAAAATAATGTTTTTGTTAGTTCTTCATAGCAATCCAACCATTAATATCACATTGCAAATATAGAAACGGAAATATTATTAATATAACAAAATTATGTTCTTTGCCGAAAATTGCTTTTATGACATTTGAAAGGGAAACGTTTAGATTGTCGATAGAAGTACCTATGCATTGCTGCTATTTGCCGCATTCTATTCATATGGGTTGAATATTAGCACGCGGTGTATGGGAGTCAGTGATGGCTGCTTCGTGTACGCGAATTGGAAACAATAAAACCTTTTGCATCTATTGTAAGTTACGAGTTGTTTGTTACTATAAAATAATTTTCAAGTGTGAAAATTAATGCCATCCCTATTTTCTTTACATGTATCGGTGAGCGACACAGGCTCTAGTACAAATTATTTACATATACCCCTTCCAGTATTCTTTATCTGATTATCTTCAGTACTTGCAATGCAAGAAGTGTCACTCTCACTTCATCAAATCTTTTAAAACAGAAGAGACCCTGCTGCACACGAAGTAAGTAATCATGGGCTAACAAAAAAACTGTGACATTTTGTAGGGTAGAAATATTTTGCAGATTGAAATCGCCGCTTATAATGATCTGTAGCAATTTCAGGTTTTAAGTGTTCGAATATCTGGCTGTGCTCAGTCTCTTTATTTATTCCAGTAGCAGTGCCAGGATTGAATGCAATGCACAAGATGCTTCTTAAAAAATTGTGACTAACTCTAAATCGTACATTAGTTTTACCGCCAAAGTTAAATTGTCTTCCTAATTTAGGCTTGAGCGTCCTGTAGATAGTCATAATTTCACTGGTTCCCAAATATCTGCACGATGCCATCGTGGTTTCAGTTGTAAAATTCAAACAAACTAGTCCAGTAACTGTTGTAAACAAAACACACCTTAAGTAAAGGTTAGTAATAGCTGAAAGATAAAAGATTAGATTATGTATTTCAAGGATGGTCATTCCATTCAATAAATAGCTTTACAAGGACAAGTTTGTGTTGTTCGAATAGTATTCAACGATACAGTATCTCAAGCGAAAGATACACCAAATATAGCTTGCAACATTAAATGTATAAGCTGCAAAAAATATGTTTGATGCCTGCTTTATGCGGACATCCGAGAATAAAGCGAGAGGTGGGTGAAGCTCAATTGGTTCTCAGAACAACAACGATTGCCAGAATAGACAAGTTGCGTCACGTTTCAAGCGGTCAGCATGTCTCGCAACGGGAAGATATATAACTAGTGGGCTATCCTAGTTGTAACCTGTCCGATTGAGATAGAGGAAACATCGACGTACGCATCGGCGCCTGGAACCTTCGATGCCGCATACACTGTCTTATCTGCGGTGTCGACAGCTAAGAACACGCACTCTTTACGTAATCAGGATAAAAATACAAGTTTATGTGAGACCCTCAATTTTTCAGTCTGATTGTGTCAATACAACTAATACCGCCACTCTAAATGTATAGTTTTCAAAGCAACTTCTTTTTATGTATGTTTTACGAGATGCGAAATAACTTAATCAAGATCTTTTATTTCCCAAAGCAAGAATCGTTTGATTAGCGTTATCAAAAGTAGTCATCAATTGCCCATACAAATCAATGCCGCAGAACAAATATTTGTTTGGTCGATTAGCATTCACCAAACAGGCAAATAATAATAATAATATTCTACCACATACACACAACACTATCTAGCCCAAACTAAGCAGAGCTTGTACTATGGATACTAGAGAATGGATAAACATACATATATACTTTTTTTTTTTGTAAATACATACATATTATACATAGAAACACCCAGACCAAGACAAACATCCATGTTCATGCACACAAATATTTGTCTTGTGCGGGAATCGAACCCGCGACCTCAGGCGTGGCAGTCGGTTACACTAACCACTACGCCACTACATACATGTTCCTTTAAAATGTGGCAAATCATCTAAACAAAGTCCCAATCGACGGTTAAACACGAATTTGAATCGATAACGCGAACACACACTGATAAAGTTGCGTAATCGGGTATCAATAATTCGTTCATTCATTCAGAAACCGTTTCGCGCCTTTTCTTGCAAAATGGCGGCATAACTGTCATGAATTTGTTACGAAATTTTCAGGGAAGTTTACCTTGCAGAAAGTAGCTATTAATGAGATAGATATTGCTTCTGTTAATATTATAGAAATGTTAATTTAAAAGCCTTTAGTTTTTAATTAACGAATAATATAAATGACACCTACTGCTGAATATCCTAAATAGATTTTTCTGCCATACATATATTGTACAGCTAATGAAAATGATGGTAATAAGTGCCTTCATTAATCCTTACCTTGCGTGAAGGAGGACCAATCAAACAGAGTGGGGTTTAAGCAAAGACAACTGAAGAAACATATAAGCTATTGTTTGCTGTGCCAACATTTTGTATTTATGTCACGCTTTAAGAAGCCATGCCAAAAGTAGCTTAAAGACGTATCAATAAATATCATACATGTTATCTTTGCTAAAATAATGTCCCAAAGACGCCTATTAAACATACCAGTTGCACAATAAGCACAGTACTCTTAACTTACCTTCAGGAAAACGTGTGTAATATTTCAGGACCAAAATTTCCACGGCGCAAAAAGCGCAACACAAGTAACCTACATGCAAAGGGCAGTCAAAGTTACACCGTTCGAAATATCATTGGCAGCACAACGGAATGTGTGCATTCTTCGACAGAGGTGCGTTCGGTTTTTATCATGTACGTTATTTGCCGATCGGCGGGTCAGTATCGATTCGCGCGTCGTTGCCCCTTATCGTATAGTCGATATATTTGTTTGCACAGGCCCATCAATGAGAGAGCTTCGAGTGTATCTTGCGTATTTGAGCAATAACTTGTTTGATAACGTTTTACAGTGCTTGCACTATGATTAGTCTCGGCTCTCTAGATTGCGTTTATGATTTTTTTTTGTTCTATCTATTCGATTGTGGCGATTTGTAATATTTGTGGATCGTTATCTTCTGTTATTTAGGTATGAATGTGTTTTATGAGTGAAATGAAGTATCAATTTTATCTCGTGATGTTGTTGTCGTGACGGCTGGACCGATTTTGATGAAATTTTTTGTGTTCAAGTGGATTCGAGAATGGTTTAGATTTGGTTCTATTATTTTTTTTCGTTTGTATCGAACTAAGTCTGTCGGGTCCGCTAGTATAGTTATGAAGTCTTATCTCATAAACTAGAGTCAATTTAACAAATCTGATATTTTTCTCGTATTCAGCATACTGAACTTACACAAAATTGACTTCAACTTACCATGTCGTAAAATGACTGTTCTCCAGTGTATTTCCTTTTGGTACCTATCGTAAATTCTCAATAAAAAAGAACTAATCTATTTGTCATGATATAAATAGTTCTCTCTTAAATGATGTAATTGTTGCAGCTCCTTACATACCTATGACTTTCAAATTGGTTAAACTTTGTAATTAGTTAAAAAGTGGGGCATGATTTTGTTGCCAGTTCTTCTCATAGGCTTTAAATCTCTGTATTGGCCGAACGTGACAACAGGTTAAATGTAAATTTACACATGAAGGTTTGTTCACATATCTTTAACTTTTTTAAGTGTTACTTTGGGATGTACAGGAATATACATACGTACTCTGTTTTAATTTTTTTATTATTAGTTTAGATTAGCCTAGTTGAAAACCGGTGTTGGAAAGTTGATTACGCTGAACTATTCCGTACCTATAATTGAAATATGACCTGAGAATTGTTCTTTTAAACATTTTGTATAGTTTTCATTATTTTCTTGTGCTGTGCATACTTATATGATTTTGTTATACCACTTTTTCTTATTTTTATTTTTATCTTGGTGAACCCAACTTCCTTCTTACTGGTAGGAAACCCACATTTCTCATGTTCAGCTTTATATCTCTTAGCTCTAAAGGATCATAAAGTGCAGCTTAATTAAAAAATGGCCTCGTCAAAAGGATTGTTCTATTAACAGCTATATATCCACTCTATAAATAGCCATTTCAAACATAAGCACGAACAAAAAATGACCTTGCAACGAAATCGACATGATCAACTAATTAACCGATTGGGCAAGCCAACTAAGGCTCAGTCCACACAGAATAGTCGTTAGATTTGAACGGGCTAGAAACGTTAGGAAGGGGTAAGGCCATCCTTATTAGCTCCCTTCTAATGCCATCCCAGCCTGGAGCGAAGAAAGAGGTAGAACACCTCTTCAATATATTGTACAAAATGTATTTGAAATGTCGTCATGCAAGATACATATTTCAACACACATTTTAGGTGAGTGTGAGTTAGGGATACCATTGTAACCTACTATTGTTGGATACATTGGTGTCCTTAATAATCCACATTCACACTTCGGCAGTCGCTCTCGCCGTATGCTTCAACGTTTTTAGTAAATGAATGAGTGAGGGATACTACTGTATCTATCCATCTGTACTATGGGTAGAAGGACTACTTTTTGTCGTAGAATAGATAAGTATACCTGACTATTACCATTCACACGTAACATGTTACTTTCACCGAAGTAACTTTACTGCAGAAGTTAGTTTCTTCACCTTACAGAAGATCGCAGCCAAATGACCTCATGTTCCTGCAGTCAGAAGGGTCAACAGACCTTTGAAGAAGACGCTGTGATGTTTGAGTGATGTCTCTTGGTTATTTCAAGTAATAGAATGCTACGGTAGATGAGTACCTAGATTTAGGTAGATGAGTAGAGAGACTAGTACGGTAGATGGTCTGGTCAGTCTGGTGGTGGTTTACATACAGGTTGTCCGGTAATTAATGGATAACCTTGAAATGTCTTATAGTGGTACTGATGGCCGTTCAGAAAAAAATATGAAATAAAATCTATCCTAACTACTACCTGAGATACGTGTTTTTTTTAAATTACCATATATGACTTTCTTGTATACTACGACCATAAATGAATGAAATCCATCAGTTTTTTGTTGTATTATTATTAAACACTAATTATGCTAATAGATAGACAGTAAAAACGTCTTAATATTTTTTTTATTTTTACTTTTTCATTTTTTCTGAGCGGCCTTCAGTTCTACTATAAGACATTTCAAGGTTATTAATATTTTTTAATTTTTTTTAATTTTACTTTTTCATTTTTTCTGAACGGCCTTCAGTTCTACTATAAGACATTTCAAGGTTATCGATTAATTACCGGACATCCTGTATATGCTTGTTGGTCACCTAATATATGTAATATAGATACATATACGCAATAAGCGGAACGTTGGCTCGAAGCTTTGTTGCCTGTATTATGGCATGTCCTCTCCTAGCCCCTATCCTACCACACTTCTCAACAATGCCTAAACTTGATTAAACGAGTTAGTGTGTATTATTTTGTGTCATGTACCTAAGTAGATGCTCGTATTTTATATATACCTATTATATTTATTCTATATATGTTGTATATAAATAAATAAATTTTACCACTACAGTAAGAAGCTAATATTAACCTTTTGTTGTAATTCAATTTTATGTTTGAGTATGTTTACCAGCTAAATGACGTAATGGTTGCATTATTTAAGTCTCATACTTATAATGAAAAACGAAAATATTGTCTATCGAGAGGCAAGTAAAACTTCCGACTCATACTAGAAAACATTTAACAATTTTTTCCTGACTTAGAATCCCGGGGTTTTGCTGGTCTTCGTATGACGTATTGCCTAAATTTATAATTTTTTGCGAGTGTTCGTATACTCATAAATGCAACACACTTCTGCCAATCCTTTGAAAAACCATAGGCTATCACTTCGCCAAACACTTCAGATTAAAAATGTAATGTCATGTTTGTAATGCGGCATGCAAACAAAAAAATTAAGTGGATTCTGTAATTTAAATAACATATTGAAATATAACTCATGAACATGCGCATGAATTATTCAAATCTCTATAGATTAAGAGTTTATGATGTATATTAATAATTTGAATATACCTACATTTTGCAATCTACTTCAAATAGAGGCCAAATCTATTATTTTTAAGTAAATGCTAAGGTAAACTTTAAACGATTTATGTTAAGTAGGTATAATTATTTTAACTAGTTTTACTTATTATTAGATATTATACAAATATACTTATTAAATATAGAAAGTAATTCAAAGCACAAATATTAATTTTAATTTTACTACTACTATGCGTTATAAAGTTTTAAAACAATACACTAACTCGACAAATTAATCCAAAAAGCAAACGTGCCCAAGCAAACCAAATGAAACAAGTAAAACGCACCACAATCCACATACATTATCCAGCTTAATCGCGCCCGACAAGAACTGAAACAAGCCGGGCCCCTTTCCCACAGACGACCACTCAAGATCGCATTTTGGTAATAAAATACCTCCATGTAATATAAAAGCCGATCGCATTATCCAAAGGAGCCATTATTAAAAAGTATCGAGTTTCTGAACGCAACGCGTCTGCGCGCCGGCCAATCACAAACTCCCGCCAACGCGCCGGCCAATCAGAGAGCGCCGTTTTCTTTTTTATTGTAGATCGAGTTAATGGATTGTTCTTCATTTTGATTTATGTATTGTTTCTTTTTTTGGCGCCGGTTGTTTTTAACTGCTGTTGGTACGGTTTCGTGTTTGTTAAATAATAACTAAGCTTACTCGATGTGGAATTGGCTTCGTGTGCTAGTTATTTTGCCTGAAAATAAAATTATTTTTGGTTCGGCAGCTTGTATGGACTTTATATTAAATTTCTCAATTACCCATTTATAATTAGTTATATAAAGCATAATTTCACGTCCATATATTCTTAAGGGGTAAGGCAGAGGTATCCTCAGGCATATTCGGTGTCGTATAATTAATATTTCAATGTGAATGTACAATTGTTTGCTCTGCATACACATACATTTACAAGCCCTCGCCTCTATATCTCCCAAGGGACAAGCAGAACTCTATCTTACCCACATTGCACCACCTATATTTCAATACCACTATATAGGGCAACATGCCAAAGTTAAGAACTATAGTCTGTGTCTTTTTAAAGCTCAAAAGATAAAAGAAATGATCTATTATTTGCAGACCGCGTAAAAAGTTTTAAAATTAAGCCGATATTTAAAATGAGACGATATCTCAAAAATATGTAGTAGGTACCCTCTATTTTTTTTTAAGTAGCTCCCTCATTAATATTTATTGCTGTATTGCGGAGGAATTTACAAACATTCAAACAACGGATACAATGAACATCCAGACTCAGAGCAACCATTTGTGGATCACACACATTTTTGTCCCGTGTGGGATTCGAACCCACGACACTCGGCGCACTGGCACTACGGCATCCGTGCACTTTATATTTGCAACACTACTAATTTTGTTACCCTACTACGGCGAAGCCAAAAGGAAGAGTAATGATTTTGACAGTCTGGGTATGTATGTTTGTATGTTCCACCGTAGCGCCTAAACCACTGAACCGATTTTAATGAATGAGGTGTCAATAATAATAATAATAATAATAAAATTTTTATTTCCCTTTAAAAAATTACAGGTAGTACATAATAAAAAATATGACATAATTACTTATAAGCTATTTACAATGCACTTTTATGTGTATAGGACTCCTGTCTCCCAAACTAGGTAATAACCTGTATCTTGGGAGTCAGTGTTCCTCCGCAGTATTTACGATTCTTAAACAGCAGTGAAGTAGTTATAAGCTCTAGTTAATATACATAGATTAAGCACAAATATATATGTAGATATTAAGTTACATTTCAGTTATAGATGCTTTAGCATTTATAATTGTTAATAATATAGTTCTTACCAATATAACTTGAATTTTATGTATTGCATGTATTTAAGCTTGTTTATGTGCATGTGGTAAATGTTTATTTGTAATGTTGTGATCATACTTTGGTGTGCGTGTGTGTGAGTGTGTGTGTGTGTAAGTGTGTGTGCGTATGAGTATGTCTGTGTGTGTTGTGTGTAAGAAAGTGTGCGTGTGTATGTTGTGTGTGTTGTGTGGATATCCTACTTACTAGTAGTATTGGGTACTGAGAAACACTTTATTGTGACCAAAGTAGTTTTTCAATCTCCTCATAGCTTAATCCCTTTAACCATGTTTTTAGTCGGTTTTTGCAGGAGTATTTATTTAGTGTATATATATGTAGAATTTTGTTTATTTTATTATATAATTTGTTACTAAGATAAGGAAGTTGATGTTGGGCAAAGGAGGTTCGGACTTTTAATGAAGGAAAGACGTGATATACTCGACGTTTAAGCTGACATGGAATAAAATTGCGATGTTTTCTTAAGAGGCAATGCAGTATGTAGATTTGTCTAACTGTCAAAACTGAGGATTCCTTGTAGAGTTTAGCCGTAGGGAATCTATAGGGCTAGTAATAGATTTGTAATAATGGCCCGGGTAACATAGGCTATATAAATTTTATATTCGTCCTTTTTAGACCCCTTTTTTACGTAGCCGGGTTATAGTTTTTTACACTTTATTTAAGTAAGCGTTATGTACCTAATAAAATGTATTCTACATACACACAGTCTCATGTCTTTATTGGCGAAGGGGTAGGCAGTGGTGTATTAAAGACCTAAATTTCATTAGCTATATTTTAAGGTTTCACGTGATAAGGATCAGTAGGGAGACCAACAGACTGCAATGCAGAGGGTCTCGGGTTCAAAACCACGCCGCGCACCTTTGACTTTCGGAAGTTAGGTATATGACTTTTCGAAATTATGTGCGTATTAATTGACAATGATCGCCTGCTCCGTGCCTCGGAGAGCATGTTAAACCATCGGTCCCGGCTTCCATGAACATCTATGGCAGTCGTTATTGGGAAGTTAGTGCCCTATAATATCCTGACACTAGTCTAGCCTTAGGGTATCGTTAGGAGGAGGTCAGGGGACAGCCGCTCCGCGTAAAAACTGATATCTAGTCAAATCCGGTTAGACTAGTAAAGCCGACACCAAGTGACTTGGAATAATAAAGGCTACGGTGATGAAGACGTGATAGGCAGCGAAATTATTGCCGTTTATCGGCCATCGCTTCAGACTACGTACTGCCACTATTTCTTTCTTGACATAATGAAGTTTATTATAAGTTATACATAGAATATGCCTGTATATATCTACTCAATCTACCTTAAGAAAGAGAATAATTTGGTACATACAAGATGTGAATAACACTAT
This sequence comes from Catocala nupta, assembly GCA_963675205.1. Lineage (NCBI taxonomy): Eukaryota > Metazoa > Arthropoda > Insecta > Lepidoptera > Erebidae > Catocala > Catocala nupta. Next base: position 22,679,180 of record OY776087.1, read on the forward strand.
ATTATTAGGATAGGTATAGATTAATGTACTTACCTAGGTACTTGCTGTAGCTACTTTTACTTTACTTCATGAGTACATATTCGAGCCGATTTTATTAATGTATTTAATGATAATCAATAATGTAGAGATATAATAACTGTAAAAAGAATTGTAAAATAAATAATTACTATAGTAAAAATAAATGTATTTAAAAATATATCAAATGATTTTTATTTTGTTTGATAATTCTAAATATTATTTATAATTTTTTTTGCTTTGATCGATAAAAAATTAGGTAGTATGATATTAGTTTAATGTTTTATCAATTAATAATTAATTAACCGATTATGACCAAAATACAGCGCAATTTTTAGTTTGTCAAAATAATTATAAGTATCTTGAATTACCTAAAAATTAAAATGTTAAATAACATTGGTAATTTTCTTTTACAAAATGATCGTACCTAAACAAAACAGAATGATGTTATTTTCAGTTTTCGTGTACATTTTAACCTAGTTACGTCTCGTTTCGTCTAATACGATGTCGAGTGCTGGATTCCAACCGCGATATAAAATATACAGAAGTGGTAGGAACATCATAACAAATGTATATGCTTTAGAACTTATTTATTTATATATTTTTGTATGTACATGCATCACGCCTTTATCCCCGAAGGGGTGGGCAAGGAAATTGGTTAATTAAATTATGATTTTAAGTTCCATGTAGTAGGGAGCGAGCCTATTACAGTTTAGGTACCTACCGATGTAGTTCCAGACGTCGAGACGTTATTATGCTGAAGTTTTTTAGCAAAAGATACACAATAACTCTTTGCCCGACCTGGGAATCTAACCCGAGATTTCTTTTACAGCAGCTGCATCACCGAGGCAGTTATAACACTTTTAGAGAATAAATGGCCTGGACTGTCAAAACAGACATTTTATTCTCTAAAAGTGTTACAAACTGTGTCAATACACAAATTGATTGCAATTCCCTAGATCTGAAGGATGCTGTACTGTAAGTATATGAATATAGTAATGACAAATATTAGACCCGTTTTTATTATTGCTTAAGTAAATAGAAGAACGAAAGGACATATCTCTCTCTTCTTAGAAATTAAACTGGTCTACGGCCACATATTTAGAACATAGAGAAAATATTCCTCGATATTTCCAACTTGAACTGTGATCTCAATGCTGGTATTTCATTGAAAACTAGGTTAAAACATTTTCTTTTCTTAGTGCTTGTAGGTAACAAGTACTAAGAAAAGCACACAAAATATGATACGCAGGTCCAAAAGGACTATAGATATAGAGGATATACTTCTAATAGTCGGAGTTGTAGAATATAATAAAGAACAGGAATATAACGACTGCTTTAGATGTCACCAATCAAGACATCCTTGCTGATTTTCAGGTGCTACTTAACTAGATTAGCCAAGACAGCCAAACTTTTACCAGGACGTCCTATAAAATAAGAATGAGCCCGAAGAGATTACCAGGTTTTCTTGGGAATATTTTAATATGTTATTCTATCACATACACACAACACCATCTAGCCCAAACTAAGCAGAGCTTGTACTATTGGTACTGGACAACGTATACTTCTTGTTGTATACTTCTTTTTGTCAATACATACATTTTATACATAGAAACACCTAGACCAACACAAACACCCATGTTCATGCACTCAAATGTTTGACTTGTGCGGGAATCGAACCTGCGCACTCAGGCGTGGCACTAAGAAATTACTGTATACCTACTGTTTTGTTTCCACAATTCTGGTTCTACATTCAAAATTATTGTGTTTCTCAAATCTTTTTCTGGCAATAAGGCTAGAAAATTACTAGATGCGACTTTATTCCGAGAAAAGAATCAATAATTTCAATGCTCTTGATCTATATCTAGAAACATTACGGTTATCAATTATTTTTCTGGAATCATGGCCACATCCAGAATCTTCTAGTTGGTGTCTAAACCCGTTGGATTGTAGGCATGCGCAATAGTGACAGTCAATACTACGGTGCGTGTCCCGTTGGAACGGTACGAGTCGCTCTATGCCACGTTTGTACTTTCATTTTGTACCTTGGGTGGGACAAATGTTGTAGGATTGGCAATTTAAGGATCGTCAACGTTAGGTTTTGTAGAAGAAAAATAGATATAAAAGAGAATATTATTTAGGATTAATTTTGGATGTGTATTGTAAGTTAAATGGTTGACAGAACACCTATTCAATTCAATTCGTTTATTGCACTCCATAATGTATATACAGGTCTTATGAATGTAGAGAGAACAATTATGGACCCCGTCGGGCACGGCAAAATTAGGAGAGAAGAAAGAACATTCTATTATCATATAGCATATTAAAATAAATTTTAGACCTTAGAAGATATTTATTTAATTACTCACGTATTTTAATTAATATTCTATTATAGTTTATTGTTAATTTGTTATAAGGTACGTATTAAACTATTTTTTTAAATATACTTACATAATTTGAATTACTAAAATTTATCGTTTAAATATTCGTTTATATCATAGTAACATTTTTGTATTGAATAGTCTTTTATTTTGTTGATGAAACGTACTAAATTTTTCTTCATTTTTAATATTATTGGTTTGAATTTATAATTTATATTTTTAATAGATTACTAGTATCTTTGGGTACATTATTAGTATTCTTGTTGAGCTAAACTAGAATGCTTTTATTTAGGTTAGCATCAGTAACCTAAACAAAAGGTTACCGTCAGTAAGAGTGGGTGGTATTAAAACCAACAACTTATCGATGGGTAATCTATTGGGTTACCGTCGTTGCTTAATAGATTACTTATGATTTTATTATAATTACTGTTAAAAATGTGCATCTTGCATCGGACGTAATTATCTTCACATGATACGCACGTATGTATGTATATATGTAGATAAATGACTGCCCTTAACATAATTACCGGCCATTCTAGCCAACTTCTAAATTACACTTTTGTATAGCTGGCTAAAACGTAATTTTTTTACTGCAATGTGTGGGTGCAGTGAAGTCACCGGTCACAACAGCAATATAGTAAACACGTCAGCGTATTACATATGGTAGTACCTAAGAACAAAGTCCAAAGAGTAAGACAAGAATGGTCGACACAGAGCTTAACGGGCTTTGCTATAGGTATATTAAAAGTAAAGCAAGCACATATTGTAGCGATATAATGACCTTTTAGAAGCTCCTTAAGTTAGGCACTAAGACCGTTTCGTAATAAACTATACTGAACTGCATTAAGCAATAGCACTGAGTCAAAATGTTAAGGCAAATAAATAAGATACAACGTTTTACAGCTAACGACTTCTTAATAAAAAAAGCGAAATGCAAATACACATATGATACCTCAACTTTAACAGAAAAACCTTGTAAGACTTTCGACCACTCCGACTCGGGAGCCAGCCCCGTAGACCACACCATCGCGCATCGCCCGTTTTTATACCACGCGACTAAGACGACATTGAATATACCTATTTTTGCTTCACATGTAAATCAGCAACTTCATTCTTCGCAGCAAAATCATTTCATTGAATGACATATTGGAAATCGTCAATTCCATACGAGCCAATGCCTCAGTAATATAAAATACCTAGCTAAAAAAGAAACCGTCACATTCTAACACAAAACACGAATCCCTGAATCCCTCGAGTCCCTACGGGCGAGTATTAGCGTCACGTATATTTATTTTTATCACGCGTCGACGTGACCGTGGCGCCATCTGCCGACGGTGCCGAGTGTTTATTTGCGAGGGTATGGTGGGAGAAGCGATGGCTGTACCCAACGCGACAAGGGGAGCTTTTCGTTTATTTATTGTATCATTGTTAATGAATATATGGAGGGAATTATGAGATGATAGCAGTTTTTGTTTTTTTCTTCCTCTCTTTGTAATGCTTCTAGTAGGTGACTCGCCTCCTATAATAAAAGACCTAAAAATAAATCTATGTATGTTTAAAGATTCACGGGTCTAAGAAATTTTAGGATTAGGTACAATTGTTGGCATCGGCAAAGCTATTTTATTGTGAAAGTTTGTTCCTTTAAATTGTTTTAATTTAGATTAATTAGTGTACCTAATTGGTAATGCAGCCGTTCTAATTGAATAAATAAATAAATAATAAGGCTTCAGGAGATATGTGGTATGGTGGATGGCATGTTGTAACTATTGCAGAGTAGAACGCCGAAGTGAAAACAGCGCAAACTAATTAACGTGGTTAAGCTACCTCGGGGTGTTCAATTTCTGGAAGAGTGCATATGTAACATGTAACATAATAAACGCACATCTTGAAAGTAGTTTGTTAAAAATCGGCTACTGAATCAATTCCAGCAATTTTTAATATAGGATTTTTATCCCTAAAATAATTAAATCGTATTAAATTATAGTCACCCATTTAATAAACAGCTGAAATAAACGAAAATGTATCATAATTCAAGGCAATAAGGTTTTTGATGCAATAAAGGCAATAATGTTAGATTTATTGTAATATACCCGTACTATCCGCGCACAATAAGGAGAACTAATTCGTTAAATTAAAATATTTAAGTACATAAAAGTAACATTTTAATGATTATATTATTATTACGATTTAATAATCTAATTGGGGTGTTTGAGGTTGTGCGTTATATCTGTGACATGTTGTATAGACAATCATGCCATCTTCGGTTTATCAGCAAAAAAGACCTTCAATATTGGATTTCAATGATAGTTTATCACTAGGCAGCGGGAGGTTTGTAATACAAGTATTAAAAAACAAAAACATTTAAATTTCCTTCTATTTTTAAACTTTATAATGCTTTAACATGCCAGTTCACGTGAGCATTTGTTACACAGAATTAACATATAAATACATACATAGATAATCTTACGTATATATACGCAAGACCTTGTATCTATATAGTAATTCTATTATATGTATCCCTGAAAAGCAGCAATAACTTAGCGGGAGACCGTTGGACTGCCACGGAGAGGTCTCGAGTTCGATCCCTGTGCGCATCTCATTCATCTCGGTCTTTTCGTAGTTATGTGCATACTAAATAGTTAATTATCGATCGCTTTAACGGTGAAGGAAAACATCGTGAGGAAACCTGCATGTCTGAGAGTTCTCCATAATGTTCTCGAAGATATATGAAGTCTACCAATCCGCACTGGGCCAGCGTGGTGAACTGGCCTAACCCTTCTTACACTGAGAAGAGGCCCGTGCCCAGCAGTGGGATAGTTTAATACAGGGCTGATATTATATATTATTAAATCCAGAAATGGGGTAAGCAGAGGTGTAGTATACATTTCATCAGTTATGTTTTTAGGTTCCGCATAATAGGCCTAACCTAAAAACATAACTGGTGTAATGTACCTCCGTGGTGCAACAGTAGTGAATGCGACTGCTGTGCATGAGGTCTCGGGTTCGAATCCCGGGTCGGGCCAAGAAAATTATCGGATTTTTTTGTTAAGAAATCTCAGTAGCAGCCTGGAGTTAGGAAGTTAGCGGTGTTAGACTCCCTCGTGTCTCAGAAGCACTTAAAGCCGTTGGTCCTGCGCCTGATCTCTCTCCGGTCGTGTCGGATTACCGTCCCATTGGATCATGAGAATTAAGGAACAGAGAGTGCAATTGTGTTTGCGTATACACTTGTGCACTATAATATCTCCAATGCAGAGGGTCTCGGGTTCGAACACACGTCGCGCACCTCAGACTTTCAGAAGACATATGACTTTTTGAAATTATGTTCGTATTGATTGACAATTATCGCTTGCTCCGTGCCTCGTAGAGCACGTTAAGCCTTCGGTCCCGGCTGCCTTGAACATCTATGGCAGTCGGTATTGGGAAGTCAGTGCCCTATAATATCCTGACACTGGTCTGGCCTTAGGGTGTAGCCTTCGGGTTGCGGAAGACAGATGGAAGTCGCTCTGTGTAAAAACTGATATCCCTATTACCTATATAAACTCTATTACACCAACATAATACCTCTGATTTTCTTGCACTAGGTTCTCCTTATTAAACGGTATATAAAGCTATATGTTTTGTCCATGTATGGAGTGAATAGTAACCTCACACGAGCTCTGAAATCTCTTTATGACGATTCCAGAGCTTGTGTTAGGATAAATGGGACTTACACAGAATGGTTTAACATCGAAAAAGGTGTTAGACAAGGATGTGTAGCGTCACCCTGGCTGTTTAACCTATACATAGACAATTGTTTGAAAGATTTAAAAGATTGTGAATGGGGATTAAGAATAAATGAGTTACTTGTCAAATGTCTACTTTATGCCGACGACCAAGTAATACTTGCGTCATCGGCAGAACAGTTGCAGACGATGGTAACTATTATGCATGATGCTTGTGAGAGTAAAGGAATGAAAATGAATGTAAGCAAGACGAAAGTAATGGTATTTGAAAGGGAGGAGTGCATGACGATGTGCAATATTATGATTGATGGAGAACAAGTGGAGCAAGTGAAAGAGTTTGTATATCTAGGTACTTTGTTTACAAGGGATGGTACACATGAGGGAGATATTGGAAGAAGAACGATTGCTGGCAATAAAGTGAATGGCACGTTTGGCTGTTCATAGAGGACTATTAGTACCTACACTTATGCATGGTAGTGAAAGTTGGGTATGGCAAAAGAAGCATGAGAGCAGAATAAATGCTGTAGAAATGAGAGCGCTGAGAAACATATGTGGTGTGAATCTGAAAGATAGAATAAGGAATAGTGTGATTAGAGAGAGATGCGGCATAAAAGTGGATATAGTGACGAGAATAGAAAAGGGTATGTTAAGTTGGTTTGGGCATGTAGAAAGAATGGACGAGAACAGACTGACTAAGAAAGTTTATAAGGTTAGTGTGAATGGAACAGTCGCAAGGGGAAGACCTAGGCGAACGTTTCTTGATCAGATCGGAGACGTTCTGGATAAAGGCCAGGTTAAGAGCACCTTAAACCGGCGAGCGTGTATGAGGAATGTTATGAAAGTGAATGAAGCCAGAGAAGTGTGTCAGGATCGTAGCAAATAGAAATCCGTAGTCTCTGCCTACCCCTCTGGGAAACAGGCGTGAGTTTATGTATGTATGTATGTATAAAGCTATATACTATTGGACTAGCGAGACAGCCGTTCTTGATATCAATCTTTATAGTAAAATAAACTTGTTACTTTACAAAAAGAAAGACTGTCTGTTAAAGCTGCACTATAATTACTTGCACACAGATAGACATAGGTTCACATGGCGCTACGAATATATATATATATATATATATATATATATATATATATATATATATAAGTATAAGTAACTGTGACGGACAGACGGACGGACTGGCTAGAGCCTACCGACCTTGTCGCGTAGTTTCTAAACAGCAGCAACGTACTAAAGTTTGTCCACGAAGTGTATAGCAAGCGTGCGTTTTCTGTCATTTGTGACAATATTGTTTAATAATAAAGACATTTCCGTTTCTTTCATAAAAGCTACATCAAGCGGATCAGCCATTCAATGTAGCCTGGTGTTTGACACGAGTTACGGCACGCAGCATGAAGCCTGCATGCATCAACGCAAACGCAACATTACCGCTCAGTTGACAAATTTATACTGATATGTATGTAAGCAGCAATAGGCGTTTATCAAGCGTATAATGAGAAAAACGCGTCTATGAACTAATGCCTCTGGCAGGAGGCAGGAGGTCTAAGTACCACCGAGGGTTGTATTTAATCATTTTAGTACAAAACACTTAAAAGCACTCACTCAACCACGCATAGCTGAGTAATGCTTTCTATACGCAGTGATTCTTATTGCTGTCTACCAATCTGACTCCAGACTCCGTACTTCTACTGAGAAATTCTTGACAGAAAATCCAATAATAAAACCCCTCTTTGCCCAAATCAAATCGAACCCAAGACCTCATGCACAGCAGTCACATACACAACCGCCACGCCACTGCGGCGAATAATACTGATATTAATAATAAATGCAGTATTTTTATTGGAGTTCCATGTAAGCCTGTTTTTGTAGTAGACGTCGCAAAGCTAACAAGGTTTGTTGGCTCATTATTGTTTAAGACCTCCGAGCTTAACTCGGCTTTAATATTAGCTGTTTTTTTGCTAAGTATCGTGTTTATTCTTCTTTTAATTCATTTTAAGCGTACCAACGTATATTAATGTAAGGGTATTTGTTGGATCTCAGTCGAATTATGAAGTAATTTTTTAGTAGGATCGGTTTCATGGTGGAAATGTATGTTTTGGAAAGACTGCAACGTTTCATTTAAATTACTAGTACTTGTACTACTAATTGTGTTAATACGCTAAGCTAAATATGCTTGTGCTAGGAGTGCGTTCATATCGGTAGTATAATGGGTGGGATTTGAACCTACGAACTCATCATCACAAGCCTAAACCATTGCCTTATTTATTGGGCTAGCGCTGCTTCTTCAGATTTGTGTCTTCATTGTCCTTTTGGGTGAATTATGCAAATAACAGTGTTTCTAGACATTTTAATTCATAAAACAATCTGCTTGTCGAAGATACTCTCCGGCATCCTCTCTCTCTACGACTAGTCCAGTTTATGATATAGTGTTCCCCTACACCAACCGTCAGATTATATTAGATGAAGCCGCTGTATCTTCCAGTGCCCGAGAGCACCTTCTGGGACCAGTTATAGATCTTAACCTAAGAGAGAGTTCTCGTAAGCGAGCCACCTCGTGCCCAAGTGACACTACCTTTTCTCCAGATAGGTACTGGAGCAATAAAGCCGCTCACCACTCGCAACTCTGGGAGTTGCTAACGAAAACCTCGCTGAAACCGACGGAGAAGCCGCCTTCCATATCTCCAGTATTGTAACGGAACTGTATAAGGCACGCTCACTGCCCGACGTACATCCATACCTCTACCGAAATAGGCCTACAAGCCGTGTGTGGCCGGAGTCACTCCAGCTATGACTCTTACTAGCTGAGCAGGCAAACGCTCGAGATACGTTGCGGCAGTGAAACCACACTGCCACTTCGCTAAAGGCAACTCCGTGCCTCATGCGACCGACTGGTTCGCACTGGCCGCGCCTGAGTCCGACGCTCGAACGCAACGTGCTTGCCGAGCAAACGAACATGTCGTCCTCAGCGGCCAACCACATACCCCTGCGAGTCCAACACCAATGTCAGGCACCGCGCACTCTAGTCAGCGGTTGATAGAACACGCCTTTCGAGGCGCAGTGGGCTTCCTGACCTCGCATCCATGGTCCTAAGGGGGTGACCCGTAGTTCTACCCCCGAAACCCTATCTATTCGGGTCCTGAAGATAGGGAGTAGTCACCGGCAGTAGAAATAATTCCTGTATCGCAGACAACGGACACAAAGAAAACCCATACTTGGAGCAACTATCTGTGGATTACAAAAATGTTTGCCAATTGTGGGGATCGAACCTACAACAATCCATGCAGGTTGTGTGTCATTCTTATTTACATACACAAAATCAAATTGATATTCCCATGGGCAGAGGCGTATTAGGTTTGTTATTGCTAGGTTCTAGATTTGATTCCTGGTTCAATAGTGGTGTTACTAGGTCTCGCAGTGAGGAAAGCCTACGGGTCGATAAAATCGAGCTTGGAACTTTGTCCAGCACACTTCTTTACTCTTATTATGTCCTGCCCACTGCGAGTTGGCAGATTTGGTTGGTGGGTTGGACGTGTGTTATCCGCACTTAACCCCACAATTGGGCCATTGTACGTAAGTAACTGACGCGAAATATTGTTCGGTTACTCATACCACCTTAGCTCTGTCCAGAAAGATAATAGGGGACCGATGTTACACAGTACCTCCTTCATCGTTTCTGAACTGTTTAGAAGTTTTGCCCGTTGGTTGCTCATGCTTTTACAATGTAGGAGCACGTGAGCCGGTGTCTCCTCGGTCTCCATGCAGCCTCTACATAAGGGACTGTCAGTGATGCCAATGTTGAATAGGTGTTTGTTGAGTGAGCAGTGGCCTGTTATTATACCCACTAGGTAGCGTAGATTTTTCCTTGTGGAACGTAGCAGTTTGCGTAACAGATGTTTATCTAAGGTTGGAAGAAAAGTTGGCAGACTTTACACATCTTCAAGAACATTATGGAAAACTGTGACATATAAGTTTCTTCACGATGTTTTCCTTTATTTCTAATAAATTCAGGCCTGTGTATAAACTGCCCTTCTTGGCACGGACCTCTTTTCTGTATGAGAAGACATATACCACAAGTTTGCACATCATTCAGAACACGGCACAGTCTAATGGTCGTTATCTCAGCTTTGCTTCGATTATACTCGTAAGTACACTAAAAATATTCAAAGCAAATTTCTTCTACCGACACCAGTTTGATTGGCACGTGATTGCAGGTGGGCGACAAATTTGTCGTTATAATGAAATCAAACAATGATTAGCAGACGCCGGTGCCACGCTGGACCGGCGACTGCGACTCTCGCCACTTTTCATAAGTTCAATTGAACGGAAAAAATCGCACGAGACTAATCACGACGCTGCTTGGACCGCATCATGAAAGAGTGAGACATGGAATATTAGAAATCTTTGTGCTTATTTTATTTACCTAAATATTAGGGTACTGTATATGTTTGATTTTGAATGCAATATAACATATATATTAACAGGCCTGTATTAAGTCCCACTGCTGGGCACGGGCCTCTTCTCAGTGTGATAATGGCTAGGCCATAGTCCACCACGCTAGTCCAGTGTGGGTTGGTAGGCTTCACATATCTTCCAGAACATTATGGAGAACTCTCAGACTCCGCAGGTTTCCTCGTGATGGTTTCCTTCACCGTTGAAGTGAGCGATATTTGTATGCTCACTCTAATGGTGAAGGATAGCACATACATTTTGCGAAAGTCAATAAAATCGTATTAAACACAAAGATTTTAAATAACACACATTACTTAGTTTAAGATTCACAAGATTCTTGGTTATTCGGAACCACGGTTCAATATTAACACAGTAGCCTTAAGGTAAATAAATTATGTTATATAAAATCTGTCGTATTATGACACTTTGTCAGGGTCAGATTAATATACAACCTAATGGATAATTAATTGTTACGGAGAAAATGCTAGGATGCCGATGATGCAAAATATTCATAGGATGCAAGCATAAGTATAGCCAGCAATTCTGAAGTGCCTGCCAGGTTCGGTTATCGATCAGACATCATTATTGTGACTATCTCAGCCGATTCACACTCCAGAAAAATTAGATAGAATTGTGACATCTTCACGCAACGAAAATGGGGGAGCACTCGGGGAGAAGGGGCCGTCAGGAGCCGGAGCTAGCGGAATTTCCTAATACTTTGCCAAAATTAGAGCAGCTCGATAGGGGACTAATCTATACCCTAGAGAAGACCGTGACTATATTCTTGCGATGAGTATGGTTTCCAGTCTTCTTAAGCTGGCTCTTTGCTGTCAGGGAGCGATAACGATAATACTGGTCTCCAATGCGATATTTTGCTTTTGAATATTTTTAAGAGTAAGCAACACGCATCATCTTAAATTGCAAGCGTCGATAGGCTGTGGTAATCATTTACCAACAGTCGAGCCGTACATTAATTTGCCACCTTACCTTAATAATCAGAGATAGCTAACCTAACCTAACCTAACCATTCAGAAATAGTGCAAACCAGTCGATCGGGCGAGGCACGAAGTTGTCTTTAGCGAAGTGGCAGCGTGATTTTGCTGCCACAACGCATCTCGGGTATTTGCCTGCTCAGCAAGTAAGAGTCATAGCTAGAGTGACTCGGGCCACACCCGGCTTGTACGCCTATTTCGGTAGGCGTATGGATGTACATCGTGAAGTGAGCGTGCCTTATACAGCTCCGGTAAACATTATGCATGATCACGTTAATACCCATTACATATTATATATATATGATATAACTTATCCTAACTAATATTATATATGCGAATGGGAGTTTCTTTTTTACGCTTTTACGTCTAACTACTCTACCGATCATCATGAAATGTCGTATACACTTTGTTTATACAGAGGTATACAAAAGAATGTAAGGTAATTTCATCCAGATAAAAAGTACTGATCCCGAGATATAGAAATATATTGACAAAATATAGACTAACGCGAATGAAGCTACGAGTAAAAGCTAGTAATCATTATTTAAGAAAAACATGTTTTATAATTTTGGAAGCAGCGTATTTATAATAATCGGGGGCGGCGCAGTAATCATAAACGCGGGTGAAACCGCGGGCACATCTAGTTATACATAAGGAAAAAACTCTACTATGCCTGAGGGGTAAATAAATGTGTAAACTTAATAATAAAACACAAACATTTGCTAACAAACATGAATACATCGTACACCTATTTATGAGTAAATGGAATGCTATGTAAATATTGTTAAAGATGAATATCGTTACCTTTCTTAGAATAAAAATATTGTTGTTAGCGGATGCTGTGTCTTTTATCTATACCATTATAAAACTGTAGCAAGAATGTTTTTGTACATTTCAAATATTTTTAATAATTATTCTCATTCAGTATTGATTAAAGTCTGTTCCTTAAACAAAGGATTTTAGATTTTTAATGGGTCTGTGTATCTAGTCCATTATAACGTTAAAATCAGTGAACAGATTGGAAATGCGTTAATATATAATAGATAATAAATATATAGTGAAAATATTTAAATGACGTAATGAATGAATTTTCTAGTATATATTTTATTCCTTTGTTTTATGTGCTTCTTCATAATATGTTTTGGGCTATGTTAGGCACAACATGATTCCTGTTGAAGCTTAAGGTTTCGATCATCGTGGATCGTTCGCCTGGTAAAGTATATCCACCCTACAGAAGAAAGCTAAAAACCTTGTTTTGTCCTGCGGCGAGTAAGGTATTAAGGCTCGTTAGGGAGACGCTGTGCTGACAGCAGAAGACCGGTCCTACGTAGACAGCTGAAGCTTCGAGTTACTAGCTTGGCGCTGAATACGTTTTCCAGAAGTTCTTAAGGTAGAATTGCTTTGTTTGCAGGGTATCGATCTTTATCTGTCGTAGGAAAGACTATCAGCAAGTTAATGCTATAAGTGTAACAGGTATGGTAATCATTTACTAAATAGTGTATCCAGCGTCCCAAGAGGCGCCTTCGTTTTGGGGCTTCATTTGGAAGAATCGGCATCATCTGAATTATTTTTGAACTGCTAGCGTCCATTGGCTACCATTAACGCTTAACGCTAGAGTTATATGCATTTTTGCCACATTAAAAGTATAAAAACTAAGAGAAAGGGTATTTTGGAATATATGTTGTATTGCAGATTTTAATTGAGTCGATTTTAACTTCTTGGCACGTTCCTGTTGAAACTCTTTCGGCTAACAATTAAGGTTGAATTTAAAAATCTTCTTTATTTAAGAGTTCTTCAGAGATCGGTAATTTGTTCAAATTTTCTTTAAAAATTTCTATCCGATGTCCGTTTAATGGAGTACCTTTAGATTTATGTTTATTCTGACTTTCGTGATTCGATTGAATTGTTAAAAGTTCCATGATTAGATTAGCCTTTTAATTTTGTTTTCTTAATTACTTTACGAATCAATGTAAATTTCGTTGGACTGAATGTAATTTTTAGAGACATTTTCCTTAATCGCGTATTTCCACCTAGTGTTGTGTAAAATGGCGGCAATATTTTAAATCACTTATTATTCAAAGAGATGAACTTCATAAAGGCAAAATCATATTTTTAGGGTGGCAGCTTTTTATTGTATGCTTTTTAATCTAGGAAAAGCTCTGTGTCACAAGGGATTTAACGATCATTGAGACATCAGACAGACATCACATAATTAATTGTTTCACGTGGACATCGAATTTTAAAAACAACATTTTAAACTGTGCAATGCAGTGTAACATAAGTACTAAGAAAATATATTTATGACAAATATATGTTTGCATATCAAAATATTTTCATAAGACACTCATTCTATTTCAATTTACATAAAATAAATGCACCTGCCTCGTCGATTCCATTGCCTAACTTCGCATTACATACGTGCCCGGCTTCGATTCCCGTCACGGACAACGTGTTATTGAGATTTTGTCAGAAGCAACATGTAGACTGAAAATGTGGACGGTAGAAGGCAATCGGTTTTTATGTGGGTTTTAAAACATACACTGCGTGAAATACCCGACTACCTACCTGCTTGGTACTAGAGCGTGAAACTGTGTATGTACATAAACCAAAAATATTTATAAAATGTATTACAATATAGCATAGGTCATTCTTAAGTCAAAGTTACATATATCCATCTAATCAACTACCATTTAAGACCCATATGTACCTATGTTATTTTTACAATAACGAGTAACTGTCCTCCGCAGTTTCACTCACGTTTATAATTACTGCTACGTTCCCGAGGCATATAGCTGGATGTTATATAATATGTTGTTTTAAATAAAGTAACTTTCTAATGGTAAAGAAATTTTAAAATCGGATTAGTAATTTTGATTATATTTATTACAAACATAAAAACAAATCTTTGATCTTTAATATTAATATAGACTATAGATCATTCAATTACAATATAAGTAAATATAGTTGAAGCTCACTGCTATAAGAACTTAAATACATTATATGCTTAGGTTCTGAGATTGATTCTCGGATCGGTGAAGTATTCTTGTATTTTTGTTATGAAAATTATCTATTTCCTATAGAAACATAACGCCTCACTGATATTTATAAGAACACGTATATATCTCGGTGCATTAGAGCCAGTTGTTATCAGTTCTCATTAGATAAGGCAGGCGACATCCCGGAACCGCAGTGCAAACACAGTTATCTGGGGAAAGGGACTGCGCCGGCGCAGGCACGGTAATAGGGAAAAAAATGTTTTTCTATATTTAGACTTGCAGTTTACTGACGATTTTAATAATAATATATAAAAAGTTATTGTTGATTAGTTCATTCACGTAGTTGCGTGAATGGTAGTCTATTTGCTGCTCTATAGTTCAGGCTATCTTTATACCAATTTTCATAAAGATCGGGTCAGCAGTATCGTCAAAAACATTGTTAACATACATACATTAACTTAGCATTTATGACTTTAAATTAGTAGGTATGGATTATACACAGAGCATCATTTTACATCTTGCTCTAAATACGGAAAGGGGTTATTGAATGAAAAATTGATATTTGCTTTTTTGTCCATATTTTCACCAACCAACACTATTTTCAACTACTATCGTATATTATACAAAAAATACAAATATTAATAATCAATCAATAAATCATGTAGTTTTCAGCTTATTCAATGTTACTTACTGAAATGTACAGAAAACATTGAAATGTTGTACAAGGATCTTTAATTATAAACACATTTCAATTAGGTACTCTTTGTATAAATGTTTAACCTTCTATGTAATTTCAATACTTATAAATAATAAATAAGTCATTCAATTTGCGTTATTTCTTAAGATGTTTGTAGGTATATAAGATATCTTGTGTGAGGGAACGTCTGTAACCAGTCGACGTCGGTTCCGCGCCGATGCACCGCCGCCATCTTGGATTCCACGTACAGACAGAAAAACACATTCAATTTATTATTAAAATGTTTAGAGTAATATAACTCTTATAATCTTCCTTATGGAAAGTCGTTTTGTAACTTTTATTCGCTTAGTGACTGTTCTACAATATGCAATTAACATGCGCAAGTGGAAATGTTTGCGCTAAATGTATGCATCGTTAAAACGATCTTTCCGCACCAGCTAGTTACATAATGTCCCATCAATACTATTAATAATAACTACATTTAAAAGGGAAAATAAGGCAATTTCTTCACCTATCACTCGTAACAACTGTTTATGTGCTGCTGAGCTTGTAGTCATATACAAGCCGTCTATGTGGTTCGGAACATCAATTATGACGTATGGTCAAGTCTACAAGGCAGTTTTCTTTCGACAGATAAACTCAAGAACCTATAAAAACCAAAAGATGTACTAAGAAGAATAAACAAAATAATAGTAATATGCAATGTCTCACGTTTTCTCTTTCACATTTTTTGTGTTTTTTATCCCACATGGTGGTGGAATCAGCGTCTCTTCATATACCGCTTTCATTTGGGCCATGCATGACGTTGCCTTCTGTAACAATTTAAGTTAGAAATAATAACAATATATCTGTCAAATCGCCGAGACCTTTCAAACATATGTACCCGGCTAACAAATATTATTCAATTCTATTTCTAAAATCTTCAAATATTATAAAGTTGCGTCGGTTCTTCTGCTACCACTACAAGGCATATCATAAGAAATATTTTCGAAATCGCCCGACAAGCCGGTTTCGGCGTTTTTTCGTCTGACTCGCTCGCCATCTCAGTTGAACAAATACAGCCAAGAGTACGCTTCAAGGAAAACATCGATTCAGAAAATGGCCTTTTTCTGTACACCAATACCGACTTACCTATATACAAAGCTTATGTAAAATAATCATTATAAGTTAGGAAATAAAGTACATTTTTGAATGGATGGGCAAGTACAGCATTATTACAACGTTTAGCATCGGGTATTTCGAAACGTGTGCATACGGTATATTTAAGTTATTGCGAAACAGAGACATTATTTTGAGCTCTCATAATAGTGTCTGATAGGCGCTTGAGTCGTAATGGTGTCAAACTGTTGTACAATACGCTTATCCTATCATTATTACAACTCAGCTTTTCCAAAAACATGAGGAAGAAAAACGATTTAAAATTCGCCACAGCTTCACTCCCGTGGTTACCATCGGAACGTTTACTGGGATAAAATTATACTAACTATTAACCAGGATATTCAGTGCCACAAGTTTCATCCAAATCCGTTAAATGGTTGGACAATCTGCTTAAAACCTGCCCATCCTTATTAATTTCTTGTTTATTGTAAACAAGCTTAAATATCAATTAGTTTTAAAATGATAATATAATAATGTAAATATACTGTAAATGTTATATTACTAATAAAGTTTGTTATTTAAAATGTAGTTTAACACTCTACTGGGTAATTGTATTGCAACTACAGATACATATATCATACGTCTTACAAATCAATTCAATGAAACAATTCGTAAAACCGATAGATTTAGAAAGCGCTAAAATACATTTAACAGGAAAAATATCAGTTTAACAGGATTTCTATAACTTAATAATCACCCTGTAAAGCTTATTCAGCTATCTACAAACAGTTATATGATAAAGGTAATCGATAATTTATTTATTTACCTATTATAAGCTCTGACTAAGACGTAAATATGGACCAATCAAACTTCAGAC
The DNA here is from genome assembly GCA_963675205.1 of Catocala nupta. Lineage (NCBI taxonomy): Eukaryota > Metazoa > Arthropoda > Insecta > Lepidoptera > Erebidae > Catocala > Catocala nupta. Next base: position 22,696,411 of record OY776087.1, read on the forward strand.
AAGTCTCCACTTTCCCGCCAATAAGTGCAATATAAACACATGACAAACAATCAGATAACACTCAAGACTAGTGGAGTGCAGTACCTTGGTAGTAAACTTGTCGATTACGAGTTCGATGCCCGATAGTTGCACAATTGATACGGTGACACTGAATACGCCACGCTTCTAATTGAAGCCGTTATCTGGATAGTTATCGATTGGTATATTTGTGGATTGTCGAATTATGTTTTCACGTGTGCGTTTTGAATTATCATCTTCAATAGTTTTTTAGTGTATTTGTCTTTTTTATATAATTCCGCGTTCCTTTTTCATATTAACTCTATGCCAATCTCATACTTCTCAGTGTGCATAATATAGTTTAAAAGGGTACAGAGTCTTCTAGTTAGATATCATTAAACAGATTCTTGTAAACCCCTTTTGCTAATCAGAATGCTAGTGTCAGGAGTGACACATGTTTTTTGCGTAATCCGATCTTCAAGTCTTAATAAATAGGCCGCTTCATGTATGTTTATTGTTGTGTTAAATACTTTATAGAAACACCCTTCTGGTGAACGATTAGAATAATCGATTGTTGACGGCCGTTGACGGGTCCGAAAAAAAGAAATCACTTTGCTGGCAATAAACAATTACTGAAACCGATGCTGAGAGCTATTACTACAAGTATATAACACAAGCTTGTTTGCCTGCACTCTCCTGTAGAATAGAAGACTGCTTCTGTTTAAGCGAAATGCCGTGCTTAAACAAGATTTGCACTGTGTCCTATCTCTCTCATCTAGCTATGGTTCTTGAGACAGAAGGACAAGTACATTTATTTTTTTTATAATTTACTGTTTATAGAGTCCTGAGCCACAAAGGATTTAGACTTTATAATAATAATTAATAAAATATATATATATTTTTTGTTGATAAGTATATTAAACTATAAAACTTTGAGACTGGCGCTGATACTGAATTTTAAAATAGTATTTGATTATAACATTTTTAAATCGTCCCTCTGTGGATGTGGTTATAGTGTTACACTTAAAATCTTAGCATGAAGAAAGACCACTTGGTAGATGTCAATTAAGTTTTAAAATATAAAATAGCCTCATTATAATATATAAAAAGTTCTGAGCAAGAAAACTAGTAACTTGGCCTTACCCTGTATTGGATCAGAGATATCATGCAAAGCTGTCAAGAAATTTTCAATAGCAACGTCGAGCCGGGAACTTAACTTTTAGGCTCAACTCCTATTACGTTGGTCCTAAAACCGTAGGCGACTAAATGTGGTTTCAAAACATCTCTGCTTACCCACTCCAGTTGTAGGAGTCAGATTATGTATGTATTAGTAGTATAAACGTTCGTTAGTAACGTCTAGTACTATTGCAGAGGGGCGAGCTTATCTCGTTTTATCGGACACAGTTCCACTTTCACACTATAATTAAGAGTGTTCCTGTTATAAACATTATACTCGTTCAAATGTACAGTCTAGTAGGATTTAAATTAGTTAACTAGTAGATTATTTAAACATTCAGTATAAAAAGCAGATTATCTTTTTATCAATAAGAAAATCAAATCAAGATTACTTAATTCTATACTATATTAATTTTAGGCTAGTATTCCAAGTCAACACCTATACTGTGCTCTTAACGCACAGCTCATAGACTCCAAATATCAGCTAGATGAACTTGACTCCCTATAAAGACATGCTGTTTGAATCGTCAGACGGATTTAAGACATTAAAGTAGCGAAGAGACTCTGGATCTCTGTAGGTGTTCTAATAATATCAGCCCTATATTGAACTGTCCCACTGCTGCGCACGGGCCTCTTCTCAGTATGAAAAGGGTTAGGCCATAGTCCTCTACCCTGACCCAATGCAGGCTGGTAAACCCATGCGTGGTATACCATCTATTTTATGGAGTATGATACAAAGAGATGTTTAACTTGGTACTATCGTATTACCTAACAACTGTCCAGTACGGCAAAGTCCTAAAAGCGGTGGCGATTATTTCTTCCACGTACCAGCTCTGGACTGACCTTACTCCTGCAATGTTACCTGACCGTGAGGTTTGAAGGGATTTATTATCATAGGTAGGCAGCGGCTTGTGTAGTAGACTCCTGACATTGCTGAAGTCTATGGTCGACCGTTACCACTTACCATACTTATGAGCCGCTGCCTCGTCTGCCAATAGAGGCAATAAAAAAACATCTGATCTGAGGATGGAACCTTTACATTTTCAATCGACAACTGCTCACGCCTTCTTACTCTTTTACCAACGAAGCCATAAAAAGGGACTTACAAAACTGTTAATGTTAAGCATACATTGCTCATGTTATTTTAATTTCTGTTAAGTGGTAGCGGGCGGTGTCTGGCGGCGCGCGTAGAGGGCGGATCAAAGAGACTGACCGCCACGCTGGGAATCTATTATCAAACTCTTACACAACGAGTAATGATATTTCCTCAACTCATTAAACGGTGTGTCGGTCACAAAGATCGCAAACAATCCATTTTCTATTGTGTCGACTACAGTGCATGCAATGTGTTAAGTTGTTCAAAGTAGTTTTATTGGCTCTATGGCAAAGTTGTCATACCGATATGGCAGGCATGAAATTAGATAAACCATTTCTTTTTCTGCATTTCGATTTCGATTTAGATATTCTCACTACAGTCTATACCGACAAGAGATTTTTTTTTAAATTATTTTCTCGCATTTATTATTCCTGTATCGCGAGGGACCCTACAAGCATTCAAAAAACGGACCCGAAGAACAACCGGCCTCGGAACAAACGTTTGTGGATCACATAATTTTTTGTCCCGTGTGGGCTTCGAACCCACAATACTCAGCTCAGTGGCAGCAAGGCAACCACTTAAATAATAATAATATGGTCATGAATGCATCAGAGAGTTGGTTAGGGCCTCGTCCCCGGTTTGCCGTTACTGGTTGGCTGGGGTGGAACTTCAAGAGTGCCCGTAGGACTCTCAACTCTGGCTTGCCTTGGTCGGCCGGTCAGAGGGAGGCCGCTAGAGCTATATGCTTGGGGGTGGAAGTGTCATTTTCAAGGGCATAACTACGGGGAAACCCGCTCCGGGTCTCCGTTGTCACGAGAATCCTGATGGTGAAACCGGCGCCGCACCGCTCGACACCCCTAGCCACTCGAACCGGCGTTGCCCTCTGCTGCTGGCTTATGCCTATAGTGGCTTATCAGGGGGCCCATCTAGTGAGTTGGCGAGTCACCGTCTGCCCATTGCATTGATGCTATAAGCGTATTCAGGGCAGACGCCGTTTTTCATCCATAGTTAGTAATATACCGGTCCACCAAACACCTATATCTATAGCCCATATATAAGAATCCATATGTAGCAATAGTCCTATGCCTGCTGCGGCTAGTGCCGCTGTAGGTGTTCCATCCCACCTTTGATTAAAACTCTCGAAGGGCCTCTTCACGTTGGACCCATGTCTCCGTGTAAGCCTCCCAAAGGGCCAGGTATTTTCTAATATAATATGTTAGAAAGTACCTGTGATAAGAGAAACATAATAATAATAATATATTTATTTCCTTCTCACAAAAAGACTTAAACATTATTACAGATTTACTTATATCTATTTAGGTACAATTTAAACTTAGTCTACAATATGTGAGAAGCTGGTCTCTGAGTTAGGCATATAAAATGCCTGTATTAGAGATCACCAGGTCCTCACCCCACGGTAAGCAAGGGCATTAGTAAGTAAGCCATAAAAACAATATTAAGTAAGGAAACGTATGAGGGTAATAAAAAAATATATATATATAATTTTTAAAACTTTTTTTAAATCACTACGCCATACGTGCAGTGATTAGTTGTAGAGAGGCGAACTTGCTTACAACACGTTTAATGATAAGCGGTTATAGCCTGTGACCACTTGAAACCCTCGCGCGTTGCAGAACTAAGAGAATCACAATTAAAAATGAAACCCTCGCGCGTTGCAGAACTAAGAGAATCACAATTAAAAATGGGAAGAAAGGTATAGGAGAGAATGGTATATGAGCATAGTGATATACACTTCACGATAATCATACGAACGAATATTAACTTACATATTTATATGTTTCTAATTGTTCCCCGCGGTTTTACCCACGTTTATGTTTATTGCTCCACTCCCTTGGCTTGTAATGTGATTATATAGCCTATGTTTAAAGATATGTTAAAGTGGTTTCAGTACTTTTAAGTTTATTTATTAAACACAAAAATAAAAATAATTCCCTTATCAGTATTAGTATAGACTGTAGTGAGAATATCGAAACGCCAGAATAGTCCCCCAAGACGGCAGAGGGGCTCTGTCAGAGACACACAGAATATTAGATGGCTCAATTCTCGACTATCTCCGACCGCGCTGCTGAGATTACCCCCTTGTGCGAAGCTTTGATGCCGACTAGTTTTAGAATAGCTAATGATGAAATGGACTGAGGGGGACATGTTTAAATACTTGCCCGAATGCTGCGTAGTTTCCGTGAACAGTTTGGCTGTATGGCGTAGAGGTTAAAGTTGTCGGCATTGTTAGTGCGCAAAATGTTGTGGGTTTGATCTTCATATGCGAAAAAAAGTACAAACAAACATACTCAGACTCAGAAGTCTGAGTATGTATTGTTTTGCATTCTCTACTTGAAAGTCCTCTCTCTGGCTCTCTCTTGTACTCTTTATGTATCAACAGCAGATGATTTTTACATGTTACCCTCAAATTAGTAATTTATTCACACGAATGTAATTTACTTTATTTCTTTTATAGCTGATAATAGCAATACAAGGAGTTCGATTTTTTCAAATTTAACTGTATTAACTTATACCCTACATGAATTTTAAAGAAACACCTTGTCGTAATAACATTTATTTGTGTTAATCCAGTCTACGGTCTATCTATATGCCAAGTTTCATACTAATCTGTTCAAGGTTTTCAGCGTTAACAAACATTTAAATGTCATAATATCTTCATAAACTTTTACTGTCACTACATCAGTAGGATGTGCCCACATCATTATATAGGAATCACAAATTTGACTAATTTAACAAAGTAACCTACAAACAAATAACAAAACATAAACACGTCTTTAAAGCTAACCACCATAGATGGTGCCTTTTTAAGCGTATGCCTGTCTCTCTTCGAAAGGTAAGTTAAAGGTATACAACACACAGACCTCGGAAACCATATTTATAGATACTACACTAATAGCGGACGAGCCTGCCTTTACCTACCGGACACATTTCCATTCTAACAAAACAAACCAATAACACATTTTCTGACCCGAATTTCGAACGTGGGACCCCACGATCAATCGCAAACTTGAACGCAAAACCAAAAAGGCAGTCGTTTTGTTTTTTTCTGCATATATTTGCACAAATTACAAACGAGTGTACACAGTGGTAGTGCAGTGTTCGCTTGTCCTCCTAGTTTAGAGCTAATCTCCATACTCCATACTGACACTGACGCAACCACACGGATTTATTTAACTGGAAATGCCGTTACCATCTAACTATGGCTAATAATGTCATGTATGTATGTTAGGCAGGACGTAAAACTACGCATTATATAATCGTTTAAATGGGACACGAGACAAAAAATTGTGTAATCCACAAATAGGTGTTCCTAGTTTGAATGTTCTTTGTGTCCGTTATTTGAATGTTTGTAAAGTCTTCTGCAACGCAGACATAATTATATATATTAATAGGCGTTGTCTTTTATAATATCAAAATTGAAGAAGACTACGACTCCGAATTTTCATCACCATGGCTAATGATATCGGAGATTTGGCATCTGTGCCAGAGATGTTATAGAGCACATGTGCATTCTCTGTACTCTAATTTTCATAGACTGGGATGACAATACGACACGACTGGAGAGCTCAGGCGCAGGACCAACAGGTTAACGTACTTTAGGACAACAGAGCCGTCTTCAAAGTTCTGGCTGCTGACAAGTTTATGTTTATGCGCAACAGCCGCACTTACTCCGCCTGTTCTACCACACAAATCAACTAAAATTTAAGTAAGAGAAACACGAGAACTTTAACTTTATTTTATTACACGATATTTCAAATCTTCAGATAGATCTTAAAGGATTTCCCCGATCACCTAATTACAGTAAATGATCCTCAATTTCCTTTGAAATACAAGTGAAACCAGCAGGCGACCTCAGATTCTCGAGCCATTGATCTAGGAGACACTATAATTTCAATCCGTATTAGACATCTTAAGTCCTTGCCTCACTTACCACAGGAAATAGAATCCTGTATAAATGGGGCTTACCATTGGTAGCTTCGAACGAATTTATACATCCATAATCTTACGCTTATATCTCCGAATATGTATAGGTAAGTAGGAGGGGTATTGGTAGTGGTATATTACACGCACATTTCTCCAAGTCCCACGTGATAGAGAGTCAGCCTACAGCCTATTGTCAACAGAGGTGACTTACACTTTTCACCAGGCATGGTATTAAATCCTGCAGAGTCTATTGACGTTACTGGACACAAGTCTAGACTCCGTGCTAACTATTGAGAATTTTAGACAGAAAAGTCCAATAATATCCTATTCCTACTATATAGTAGCTAAGTTGAGGTTCTGATCTCGCATCATATCTGAAGATACCTTTGAAAAGTGATGGTAAGCAAAGGGCCACTTCTAGTAGTTTCACATTGAGCATTGTCGTATAATTTTTAAGTAAAATCGTACAGGGCCGGCGCACATCGCACATTCTCGCTAACGACAGTTCGGAGAAGCTAAGCGACGTCGACGTGACGCCGGTGTTTGGACATCATAACGCACGTATTTACGTACCCCATATTGTGGACACCATTTTACCTTAACATAGAAAACATTTGGAATTTCTCACTTAGTTCTGATAGGTAGAATATAAGTTGATGTTATAAAAAGTAGTTTAAATAGGATGATCCAACAGAACGGCAAAATAAATTAAAGGTTGTGACAAACTAAGATTTCGTTCGAATTTGCTGGCGTTGTTATAATTATAATAATAATAATGTTCTATCACATACACACAACACCATCAAGTCTAAACTAAGCAGAGCTTGTACTATGGGTTCTAGACAATGGATAAACATACACAAACATCTCAAACTTACGCAGTATTAAATTTTTTTAATATAAATACTGCTTAAGTTTGAGATATTTGTCCTCAACTCATGTGCTGAGAATTATCTCTGCTTCGCAGCAAACTTTGAAACCACGGCTACGAAGAACATGCGAACTAGAATCAATTATTTACGGATAGTATCATTTTTTCATCTGTAGAAAAATCCACAATAATCGGCACACTGGCTTTGCCAAAGCGCCCACCTAAACCACTGCGTCACCACCTATAGACCGAATGTAGTTCTCACTAAACACAATTTAAGATAGCTTTGATTATTTTACTTAAATTGATCCGTGATAATGGATATGAAATAGATATAAATAATATTATATGATTTTACAGTTGCTCTACGACATAATAACACAGAACTCCCTCCCAATAACGGTTTAAATAAATAATATAGATAACATTGGTACAAATTTAGCCAATGTAAACCTCATTTTATGAGCCTTCGTTCTAGAACACATATATTCTATTTATGAAAGACTAGCTAATCCTCGGAAACCATACTGTACTCTATGTCCTTTTTTATAACTATAATTTTTTTTAAATTATATGCGATATTGCTTTATGATTGATTGAGTAGTTAAGGCATGAAAACCAACTAACGTTAACACCTATTTGTTGGTATTTCATAAACTTTATCACACTATCACTCATAATTAGAGGTCAGGCAAAGAGCTTTACAAACACGGTAACAATCTATGTATCGTAATGTCTATGTATCGTATTACTAAAAATTACAATAGTCATTTCACAAATATAGATATATTTACATTATCACCTGCCAAATTTAGGAATGCTTTGATAGAGAACATAATGTTAACTAATAAATAATAATTTTTTTTTCTTTGTTCATAACCGCATGTAAGTGTATTGTATTTATAATAACTGTAGCATTGTATTTCCTTATAAACTATTTGTATAACTTGATGCACTTGAGATTAATAAGTTCTATATTATGTATATTTCTTTCAGTAATATGTGGATAACGTTGTGAGCTACACATTTGTTTCATAATTATTGTTAATGCTAGTTATTAAGAAAAGTGTGTAACTGTTTGTTTTCCCTAAATAAATAAATAAAATAAATAACAACAGATAAAAATACACCTAGACACAATTGAACTATCTGTAGATCGCACACAGAGATACTGTACAAAAAATAAGCAGATTGTGTCTAAATCGTGAATCGAACCGATAACTATCAGTTCTATTGGTTACAAATATTATCATGCTATGACAACCGAAAACTGTCGTAACACGATCGATCGACCCACCATCAAATAAAGTTTCGAATATTCGATGAAATTATTCGAATTATAATCAGTAACAACGAATGAATCAACTTGGGAAACGCGATCATAAAATTTTCGAATATCGAATATTTTATTTGTTTAGGGCACAAACAGATACATACATTTCTTAACAAATAATTTACAAAAAAGTTGCTAGTAAGTATGTACCATCCTACGTTAAATCGTATATACCTATATACTCACATTAAATATTACATCAACCTCAAATACAGGCTGTTGTAAAAATGTAAACAGCGTTATGTAACCACTATTACCGCTATGTACTATAGAACAAAGGTAAACTAGGTGCAGAAGGCTCATATCACGTGACAATCCGCGAACTTGAGCGAGATGTAGTGAAAAAGATCTGACTGTCAGTACACGTGTAAACAAAAGTGTTACTTCAACTAAAACGTTTTTCTTTCTTTACTTACTTAGGTTTTCTTTATTAATTTTATATGGCTCCGTTTTGACACATTTTGTTAACCACGACATAGGTTATACCTAGGGTTGATATCTTAGATCCGTAACTTACTGAAATAAACATTATTAAATGTTATTTAGTCTTTTAGGCCTTTAGGAGGAGGAAAATTTACCTTGAGTATTTAGATCACATTGTGGTCGTCGACCATATTGTGGACGCACACTGACAATTTTTATAAGAGAAAACTTACACTGAATATACCACTTAAATCGCATATCAAATGACCAGACCTCATCATCAGCAACCACTCATGATTATGCTCGGCAAAGAAATTGTCACATGGTTTTTAAACCAGCACTTTCTCTATGACCATACAAACAAAGAATAAACGCACATTAAGTAGAGTCATACTAAGAAAAATCTTTGTGGATCACATAAATAACAGCATATTTCAAATTTAATTATGATTGGCTTTGTAATTCGAACCCACAACACTAGCACGGTAGCAGCGGCGAGTCGACCGCTTGCGCACTACGGCATGCAGGCAAATTAAAAAATTTCCAGTGTCGTGAACAATAATGACAGTGTAATCACCGCAATGACCGACTGTACCCGCCAATAACTGTCCAGTGTCAATATTGATGCTGGCGAGACAACGGCGTGGTTTTTGAGAATTTCCAATGAAGGTCCGGCCCGTGTTTGTTTGTCTGTTTGTCCGGTCGGAGCTTGTAATCTCGCTGTTTGTTCTATGCGCGACCTGGCATTGTCATACTACACTATTGATATTGTCTCCGACTGTACTTTAGAGGTAACTTACGTAACCGATCGCTTTTATTAAAGTCTTTTGAACGTTTCCTGTATTGGTCAAGTTGTCTTGAATTTTGGTCTAGTCGTGGGAAGGTATGGTTTCTAGTCCATACTTGGATTAAATTTTTGCTTACGCAAGTCCAAAAGTCAAAGTCAAAAATCTTTATTTCCTTTAAAATGTGTAAAAAATTCTTGGACACATCAATTAACTGATATATTAATAAAAATGAAATAACAAGAAAATAAAATGTAGCATTGAAAAAAGCCTGTTGGAGGAGTACAGCTTTAATGAAAAGAAGCTGGCAAGAAACTAATGCCCAATCTTTAATCGCCGAATGTTTAAAATACAACAATATAAATCAATTTAATATTCTTTTTCTTATATGAGATGTTTTGTCTAGTTTTTGCAAGTTTATTTCATTAAGGCTAACTTATTAAAAAGTTAAAGTTTGGTAAATCTAAGATACATATTAATAAGCGCGAAATACACCTATGCTGAAAGTTTGGGCTAGAGTGTAAAATTGAGCGGAAATGTGTTTAGTATTTCCGTAGGCTTTGGTAGTAACAGCACGAAGATGTTCATATTGACAGCATAGATGACACATTGATTTAAGTGATATATGATCACTATCTCTGGCTGTCGAGTATTTTGAGTTCGATTCCTGAACGAAATAAATGGTGTGTTATTGGTTGTTCTAAGCCACAACTAGGCTGGGTGTTACCATAGGTTTGTTATTTCAACGGTTGTAAAGATATAGGAGATATTTCTAATGCGGCAGTTAATAAACAAGTGAGGAAACTCTATATGACATCAGGAAAAGCGGTATGCACAGAGATGTCTGACTAGCTTTTCGCAGAGCCAATCACTGCAGTGATGCTTTGTAAAAAAAAGTTGTTTCTCATACGAGTATACCATAACCCGCTTTTGACGGTTATTAGTCACATACTCAATCATACGTCTCGTGGACGTCTCAAACGTAATAAAGTAACATGAACTGCTCAAAAAGCAGCTATAGCTGTTTTGAGTCTAAGTGCTTTTTTTCTATATTTAAATATGTGATCTATAGGGATCACATATTTTACTTTGTACATATTGGTACATAACTACATAACACAATTGCAAATTATCTATTACTAAAGATTCACAGATACATGCAAAACATAAAATTGAATTAGCCTTGGTGGCTTATCGTTCACTCACGACAAGTCGACAAGTGAGTGGGCATAGTGGTTAACTATCTGACGAGGTGCTAAAGCAGCGCACTAACGACGATGCTAATCGTTCACAAAGCGAGTGCGCGTGAGTGGCCCACTTTAAGGACACTTTGCATTCGATAACGCTCATTAGGCTTTATACGTAGGCTTTGGGATTAATTAGTCGTTTAAAAAGTGTTATTGATGGCGGATTTGAGGCTTTCATGATGAGATGCCTTTATATAAGTATAGCGTGATATCGTTGATGAAGTGCTGGTGAGTACTTTCGCTTCGATGAAAGGTCTACTGGGTGTAAATTATGTGTTGCCAGGTAGTTTCTTTTTTGTTGATCTGTAATTTAAGCAAGAATAATGATAAAAAATACACAATTGCAGTTTAGAGAATTGCCCAGTTGAGTCGGATTCGAAAGAGATAAAATAAAAGAGGACCGATACCGAAATTTATATGTGTATTTTATTTTATTAAGGAAAACAAACAGTAGTATATTATGTATTAACAATCGATGCTTAAAAATACATTTAAAACTAAAAAATACACTACCCATAACGTTATCCACAGATTACATAAAAGACTTGCTTACTGTAAGGATCAAACAGAATTTAATTTTAGACTATCTACTACATATCAATACAAAAAGAGAAAATGTACATAAAGTTATGTTGCTAGAGTCAATAAATAAAATCTAATGCTGTTTTTGGAGTACCTTGAAAACATCATTTCTGAATGTGTGCTTATTCAAGAACAATATATCTATTGTGCTAAACCGCTTATTATAATCGTCAACCATACGATGTAGCGGTGAGCGTAAACCAGAGTTGGTTCGACATCGAGAGGCGACGAACAGATGCCTCGTGCGAACCTCTCGTCTGTGTGTTGTGCGAGGGACCAGGTAGCTCAAACTATTAACTAGTTCAGGACAGTCAAAAGTGTATATTCAAGGTCCACAATATTCTCTTATAATTATGTTCCCTATTACGTGCTAACTTAACAGACAATTGAAACGAACTGCTTATATAAAATCGGGAAGCCGAGAAATCGTGAAGATGACACTCTGCACTCACACAACCATGCACGTGCGCTTACATAGTATGTATGTGTGTGTGTCCCTACATGCAGTAAACGGTGTGGTAGTCAATACGACTGCTATACATACCTATGGTCTTGGCCACTATACCAGTGTCTACAGGTATTGGATTTTCTCTCAAGAAAGTTTCAGAAGCAACACAGAGTTTGCATCTGTGTCTGGTAGATGGTTTAAAAAAGGCTCGTCCCATATAAGGTAGGACCAAATACATAACTGGCGAAATGTGACCTGACTACTCCTTTAGGGATATAGTTGTGAAACTATGTTTGTATGTCAATGTAGCAATAGACTTAGGGTTGGGCACGGAAATCTATAAATCATTAATGTAAATAGTCTCTTTGTTAAGATATTTCATTTGTCAGCCTCGATGGCGTAGTGGTTAGTGTAACCAACTGCTACGCCTAAGGTCGCGGGTTCGATTCCCGCACAAGTCAAACATTTGTGTGCATGATCATGGATGTTTGTCTTGGTCTGGGTGTTTCTATGTATAATATGTATGTATTTACAAAAAAAAAAGTATATATGTATATTTATCCATTGTCTAGTACCCATAGTACAAGCTCTGCTTAGTTTGGGCTAGATGGTGTTGTGTGTATGTTGTAGAATATTATATTATTATATTATTTCAACTTCGTGCGTGATATTCATTTGATTTACGCTTGTTGGTATATACAGGATGTCCAGTAATTAATGGATAACTTTGAAATGTCTTATAGTAGAACTGAAAGCCGTTCAGAAAAAAAGAAAAAAATAATAATACAAAAATTAAAAAAAAAATATTTAAAGTGCAAGCTTTATTAGCATACCATACTTTTGACTGTCTATTTATTAGCATAATTAGTGTTTAGTAATAAAACAACAAAAAACCGATGGATTTCATTCATTTATGGTCGTAGTATACAAGAAAGTTATACATGGTAATTAAAAAAAAAACACATATCTCAGGTAGTAGTTAGGATAGACTTTTTTCATATTTTTTTCTGAACGGCCATCAGTTCCACTATAAGATTTCCAGGTTATCCATTATTTACCGGACAACCTGTATATGTATGTAGGTTTACCTAACTGGACTAACAGAGATGTGACCGGAGTTTTTTTAGAGAGTTTTCGGAGCCTTGGTCAGTATCTGTATCCTTTTATATTCCTAAGGTGGCAAAGTCTTTAGGGTTAGGTAACCGATAATGTGCTTATAATTGCTTGTAATACTAATATTAATAGAGTTTTCGACCTAAGGAATAGAAATTAAAGATATGACAAAAGAAAACTAATGGGTAACGTGAGTATGCGAGCTTTTAAAACCTTTATTCAACTTTTAGGCTAGTTATCTAATTTAAATTTTTAGGCTAGTTTCCAGTAAGAGGGAGGCTCACGGACTATGTAGTTGTTGGTTCTGTCACCAAATAATTGGCATCGGTGGGCGTTTTTCCTGTGTCCGCCTACCGACTAAATGTCTTCCATCTATCTTGATGTTTTGCGCTGTAAGAGATATTAATTATTTAGTGTTTTATACAAAAGTGTTAAGTATTTAAATATTTTTTGTTAATTATGTAACCTTTTAGGACCGTATTCTCTAGCTTGTGTATATATTATGGAATAAAAAGCATGAAACTTTATAATAGTAATAAGTCACCGTGACACTACTACCATTTCTAAAGCCTTATTTTATTGAATCTTCTATCTCTCTAGTCCTGTAACCACACTTATTTTCACCGCCTTCATCCTCAGTTCATGATACAGCACTCCCACTTCTTCAATCACTTGTTGCAAACCGCCATACAAGTTTAATTAACCTAATTCTATTTAGTTGCATCGCCTACGACAGGAGCCATATTAATCAATATTCTGCCAGAGCAGGCTGCAGGCTGCAGGCCACCGGTTGAGAGGCACCACAAACAACGCGGTTGCGACCCGGCGGCGGCACGGCCTTTGATCATGAACGCCGAACATCCTACACCACTTGTTACAGCAACCGTGCAGGGAGAACAGAAGCTTAATGGTAAAATCTCTACGATGTAACTACGACACATTATAAAATTGTTCAAGTATCAAGAAATCAATATTTTGGTAACGCTTTTTTACGTTATCAAAATATCTTAGAAAGCATCCCACGCTTTTTTTTCATTATAATTATTAAATTACTTTTTACTTTTTTAGTTTGGTGTCTTTTAATAAAGCGTGTTTTTTAGTTTTTAACTATTATTTATTTATGAAAAGCCCGGTAAAGTCAATGACGTCGCAGTGACGTTTAATAGAACAGCTTTTATTTTAATTTGTTTTACTTAACATTCGTATGTTGCAAATACTAAGTAATCACCGTAAACTATGATATCTTAAAATAATGGAATAATGGAATATCACTCACGTGTTGTCACCTTAGAAAAAAGGTTTTTTAATAACTGGTATGAGAGTAGTAGGTACTGTGAACCTCTGGGACTCTGGTTATTGGGTGAAATGCAGTAACAGGGTTGATACATTTTACACTGTTTTCTATAAAAGAATAGTAACTCTACGAGCCAGCCAGCTTGTTCGTACGTAATTATTTGATGAAGTTGAATAATTAATTAGAAATGGCTGAGTTTTCCACCAGTAAAATATATATTTTTTTAGTGATAGTTAGTTATTCTAACCTGATTCTGTTCAATTGTACCTTAACGTAATTTATTACTGATAATTAAAGTAATTGATTAACTTATCAATAAACTATCTAACTAGAAAATTAAAGGCAAAGTCAAAAAGCTATACATAATAATAGTTCAATAACAACAAATACATTTACAAATATAGAGTTCTACTTTTTAATAAATTAATACTTGCACTAGGAGAATCTATTTTTCCAGCGTCAAATGTATTTAGGAATAATATGTATAATAAACAAAATGTATGAGCAGTGGTGTAAGTATCATGTCGAGCTAAACTTCTGTCATAATTTCGTAATGCGCTTGTCTCGTACGGCCTCCGATAAAGTGCTGCCGCATGCGGCGCTTTGATGCGAACTGTCTACAGTAATGCAGTTTTTGATACGCCACTCCACTCTATCTTTGTTCTCGAAGGCTTTGTGATTATAATGTAGGGGAACTTTCGTCTGTAGATGTGACGAAACCGTACTATGTATGTAGACTGCCGTCTATATTACTGAAGGGTTAGGCACGGAGATATTGTAACATTTAACCAGTTATATTTATAAAGCAGAAATGTATTACAATCATATTTCGCAAGTTATCTGTTAGGTGCCATGTGAAAGGGGTTAGCTTATTCCAGTCTAATAGGTATCACTAGACTTCATGATATTACGAAGAAATTATAGAGAGTTGTGTACATTATAGTTATATTGTCAAATATATGAACTTAGTTATATATATTCTGCTTTCAACCGTTGAAAAACAAGAAACCTCGCCACTACAAGTGTGCAATGTATGCAATGCAATCGTAAGTTTGATGCTTACCCAAAACAAAAATATTTCAAGGCGTCCTAATGTATTATTTGAATACACTTAATGAATGACAAAGCTAAAACTACCCATTGTACTTCAATTCATACTAAAAACCATAAAAAATACTCTCTCTGCAATATAAATATTCACAAATAGATTGCTCTATTGACACTAGCTACACAGAGAAAGGAACATAATCTGCTATACACCCTAAAAAGGAAGGTAGAGCGGCGTGGATGCAATAACTGCAAACAGCGCCCTCTCGTGGTGATTTGAGCATTTATTAAAAAGCACACAATACTGGAACCACTACACTGAGATCGCTCTTTTCTATTTTATTTTTAATATTAAACCCCCCGGCTACCGCTTGTCTTCACAGAGTAGGGTGAGGATATAGAGAGTACAATTTTGTTATATTTACGTTAATTGTATTGGGTATTATTATTAGTGTTTGTGCAGATAACACTCAGTAATAAGTACAGAAGAAAGCAGAATTAGCATATTGATAGCTATTGATCTTGATATAATTAAATTGTTTTTAAGAAAAGTTCACGTAAAAATTGTTCGGCATGATGGTGACTATATCATCATAGTCCCTATAATAATAGGGACTATGATGATGTAGTAGCAGGGTAATAAACGATGTCATTCCAAAAAGTGATACAGCTAAAGAGCTAATTATGTCTAACCATAATAGATTTGGTAGAGGACAGTGCTACGAAGCTACGAGAATTTTATAATAGTAGAGTGTGTTGCAAATCGAAATAATAATGTCCTACGTTACTAAGTAAGTTTTATGGATGTCTACTTTGCATCTTACAATTCAAATTTCTTACTACTACAGAATGTTCTACGGAAGCTTATTATTATTTTAAAGGTCACAATACTAACAGATCGTTGTCTGATTTTCTAAGGTATCCATTATAATACTATTATAAATTTATAAATGTACTGTGCTTTGAATTCAGTAACACAACTGCGGCATATATTTAAAGATGATACATGTTATATTAATTAAGTGTAATATTATAATGCCGTACGCAGCGACAGCTCAGTGGAGAGACCAACAGACTGCAATGCAGAGGGTCTCTGGTTCGAACCCACGTCGCGCACCTCTGACTTTCGGAAGTTATATGACTTTTCGAAATTATGCGCGTATTGATTGACAATTATCATCTACTCCGTGCCTCGGAGAGCACGTTAAGCCGTTGGTCCCGGCTGCCATTTGCCATTTATGAACATCTATGGCAGTCGTTATTGGGAAGTCAGTGCCCTATAATATCCTGAAACTGGTCTAGCCTTAGGGTATCGTTAGCCTTCGGGCTGTGGAGGTCAGGTGGCAGCCGCTCCGTGTAAAAACTCATATCCAGTCAAATCCGGTTAGATCGAGAAAGCCGACCTCAAGTGACTTGGGAATAATAAAGGCCAGGAAGAAGATTATAATGCCGTACACTTTTTTTTAAAGACATCGCTCGCGCTTGGATTGAATCCTGCGTCGCGGAGGGCTTTACAAACATTCAAACAACGGACATAAAGAACAACCAGATATGGGACAACCATGGATCACACAAATTATTGTCCCGTGTGGGATTCAAACCCACAACACTCGACGAAGTAGTAGAGGAGAGACAACCACTTAAACCATTACGTCATGCGTGCAGCCACCCTTCTAAAAGTAACTGAATAACAACAATAAAAGGAATTAAACATCATAGGTATTTGTTACCTCTGCGTGACACTACTCTGCGGTCATCGCTTGCCAGGGAGGCCGGCGGAGGGTCCTCCACAGCTATTATTGAGATTCAGACGGCAGACTCTTCATCATATCTACTCTCACTCCTGAAATATGTACTCTTGCAATAACAGTTTATGTAATACTCGTTTCATTATATTATCTACTTTGTTTTAGGTATTACAAATGGATGCAGTGCAGTGGATAGATCGTTGAAGAAATATGTGCATACGACAGTTTGTTTATATATTTTGTAACATTGAGGAATTAAGCTATCCTTCATATTTTCTCTCCTTTTCCTGCTTAGTCTGGAGTGCGAAAGAACGAGACCTGCCTAACGACGCACTTGCATGGTTTGCATTAGTTTTCGTCACTATGCTATGCGCAATGTTGCGAGGTTGAGCTTAGGGCAGGAGCCCTGGACAGATATACTGTATGATTTACAAACTATTTCAAATCTGCGTGTTCTTTGTGTCAGTTGAATACACTTATTTCTGGTGCCATGATTGCCTTTTAATGAAATTGATGCAGAGATTTTCTTAGTCTACAAGTAATGTGTGTTCATTGCTTAAATTGTTGTAAAGCTTTCAGCGACACATTCTAATATTCCTAATGCTCTAGTTACATACTTTTAACCATTAATGAAATTTAATCCATTACGTTCTTATTTATTAAACAATTTCACTAGCATGTCGTGGATAAACTCTCCAAAGCCCAATGAAATCATGCTAGAGTTAGATTATCCTCGAAACCAAGAATTTTTACTGTGGCTGTCACTACCTAAGGCGGGAGTTATCTTGCAAAGAGTTATAAAAACCATTGCATTACGAGTTGTTATGTAATATAACGGTAATTTATTGCAGTTTTAGGTGTCTTGTCAATAATGTCTGGATGAAGACACTGCAGTGCCGTGAGCACATCGCTGTGGACAAACAATCGCGTACAATTACCGCCCGAACGATAACTATCGCCGAGCCGATCGCGTGATACACTCGCTGCAGTACGCGGCTTGTGTTACAAGATAACGCGGAATAATACAATATAGAAGTGGTATAGTACATTAATTCTTGTGAATTAATTAAAGTGCAAGTTCGAGACCTAGCAAACAATAATATCCGACAAATAGAAGCTCTATTTCAATTGTTTTTCTTAAAAAGACAGGGCATTATTAGATAGAAAATTAAAGTACATGACACAATTTGTTTCGTACAGTTTCGGGATCACGGGCTGGGTTCATAATTTGGCAGACAGCGCATTGGTGGCAGCGAGGCAATCAATTAAGCTGCTGCGCTATTTGTTCAGCAATGAATGCACAATATACCATAACTTGGAATAAGTACCCTTGGATTTCATATGTATGATCAAATTTTTAGCTTTATAGGCCAAGTGATTATATTTTCTATATTTCTTTTTAAATCTTTTTAAAGGCAAGATGACTAATTAAGCCTTAGGAGAATCTTTACAATAACTAAAACTGATTAAAGTAGCTACAACAGTCATGCCTTCATGTTAACTGAAAACCAATGAAACAAACTCGATTTAAGGTTTTATATGTACCTATATACCTTTAAATATTTCGACACATCAATCAGCAAGGTTCATCCTATCTACTAGAAAACTTTCCTGTCCAGCACGGGTAGCTTTCAGAGATCATTTCCTCCACTTTTATGCTCTGGAATAAACTACCTGCCTCGGTTTTTGCCAAGCGCTATCACATGTTTTTCTTCAAACGAGATTTAAAGAGACTGTAACTATCAAGGTAAGCACTGAAATGGTTGTATAAATTCTGAATATTACTGACGACCATGAGCAGTAGTTAACACTTTCCACCAGGTGGGTGGCTGGTTCGTCTGCCACTAGAGTTAACACAAAAAGAAAACTTTACCCTTAGAATATCGTTATCGCTTTCGGACGCCAATATCAAATAACTGCTATTATGCAGATTACACATATATCTCTGTAGAAAAACTGATAGCCGCCAAATTTAGTTAGTTTGTCTCTAAAGCTGACCTACTTATACCCTTGGGTAGTATTGGGCTGATACATGACACATATCTGCAAACTTTTACAACTTGGGACAGAATTTTAGCAATATACAGCGCAGTCAATTATAAGGGTTATGTAAAGTTTAACACAGGTTTAAAACGGACCCCTTGCGTCATTATAAACCCATTATTTATCAGTTATAGGACATGAAGGACCGTGCAGACCTTCTTACTTCGTTTATTTAACGTTAGTCAACAATTTATCAAATAAATAGTCAATCAAACTATTAATTAGTCATAATGAGCCGATTAACACTCTGATTCGGTAATGATATGTAATTATATATTATATCCATGTTTCTAATTTATCCCACTGCTGGTCACGGGCCTCTTCTGTGTAAGGTTAGACCATCAGTCACCACGCTAACCCAGTGCGAATTGTTAAAATTAATAGGTCTTCGAGATAACTCTAGCAAGCAAGCAATTTTCCTCACAATGTTATCATTTATAATTAGAGGATCTATAATTAGCTGGTAAAGTATGCGATTATAGGGTAACCATTTACTTTTTTCTATTTGTGAAGATTTTGAGATTTGTAACTCAATAATGTGGTAATTATTTACGCATATAAGTTCGATCACTAATACATATAGATAATTTAATCTGAGTGAAAGTCCCGGCTATTAAGGGATTAACCTTTTGCCATCTACATTGCCTGCAATGTGGCAGTAAATGTTAATAGGTTAGTCATTAGAAAATTCTCAGAAGCAGCACAGAGTCAGGACCCTCTTATGCTACTATTAGAATTTCCTAATAAACAAAATCTCAATCATCAACAAAGCAAACTTCCTCAAAATAATTTACCCTAATGAGGTCCGAAGTCTATTGCTTATCTAATTATCACAAGAGGCTAATGTATTGATAACATTGTGTATTTCCCCAAAGGGATAAATCTAGACATTTAAGTCAATATTTATTTAGAATTCCCACCTATCAGTATTATATCTAGTGATCAAAATACTTCCTGGTTAGTTGTAAATTAAATTTGATGGGTATGAGATGCTTAATTTTATTCCACAGAGGTTACTGTTTATTCTTAAAGAAGTTTCATATATTTAGTCAGAATCCTTGGTCCTCTTCCTCCTTGGTTTGTTTGTTATGCTTACTAAGCGCAACTACTCGAACGATCATGATCATGAATATTTGGCGTACATGTTGTCAGGGGTACAAAAAAGAACATAGAGTAAATGTCTGTTTTATACAGACAAAAGTACTGCTGCCGAGAGATATGTAGATAGTTACAAGGAAATAAATTTTAAATCTTTTAATTATGTCAACATATAGTAACAAATATACGCACAATAGTCGGCCTCGGTGGCGTAGTAGTTAGTATAACTGACTGCCACGCCTGAGGCCGCGCATTCGATTCCCGCACAAGTCAAACATTTATGTGCATGAACGTGGATGTTTGTCTTGGTCTGGGTGTTTCTATGTATAATATGTACAAACATATATATATAGATTTTTGTAATATAAATTCTTAATAGCAGCAAGGTATCTAATATGTTGGCAATAGGCTTGCTTCCTATTACCTAGATCATAAAACTAGCTGGCATAATGCTGTAGAAAGTAGTACAACTCTGTTTAACTCTTTATGATATATAAACATGGATATACCTATAATTGTGATAAAATAAATTAACTAAAACGTTAAACAGTAACACGATTTCGAAGGCATAGTTTACATATCCAAACAGCGGAAATATATGTCCAACAAACTCAAATGTAGAGTCAAATAGAGTCAACTTGTTCTCCCTACACTAGTTGATCTGCAAGTTATTCGTAGTTGCGAACATCGACAGGTGTAGGGGGGCACTAATAGTTGAAAATTCAAAGTTGTACTCAAACAGGGCGAGTAAACACTACGCCATCTGGCGAGCTTTGCCCAATACTAGTCGCGGTCTTGTCGCCCTCGTGTTGTGCGACTACTTTAGTCGGAACACGTTTGACACAAATGGTCGTTAATATTTGAGTACTTTTTGAAATCGAATGTCAAATATTGTGAAATGGACTGTGAGTTTGTTATTTTGGTTTAATGTCATCTCTTCCTGAATCCAGCGGCGAGATCTTTTAATTGCAAACAGCTGTTGTTAATGTATAATACTAGTGTAATAGGAAATTAAAAAAGAATAGGTGGCATCAATCATATTAGATCTAGCTATTATTTGGTTGAAAGATGTCAAACATGTTCGAAAACATTATGGAAAATTATCATACTACTAATGACATTTTTATTTAAATCTATTTTCAAATCATGACAGTTGCTATCCTTCACACGCTACGGAAAATGGAAATATTCTCTACAATCAATATATCAACATATTTTTGTTCTCCTTTCAGTATCATATCATACCTAAATTAAAAACCTCACCTTTCAATACAAAACATCAATAAAGCTCACAAACATTCGTCTAGAAAGCACACAACAACACATAAACTACCCAAACCCACATAGAGCGGCGGTATTAAACCAGCCACGTTATAGCTGAGTGCGTGCAATGCTTGTCTTGCGAGGGTGAACTAATTGACAGGCTCAAGGAGCGCTTGGTGCAAAAACATGGCGAATTTTTATTGCTGTCAAACCACTTGGACACACGGAGCTATAACCTGAAGGTAGTTGTTGGCTTTGTTTATCCTGAAATGGTAAGGCATGCTTTTTATATACATGTTTTGGTGTGGTTATATTTATTGCTGATAATACTTACCTTAGCCTTCGACATTAAAGTACGTCATACCTTCTTATTTTGTGCCAAGTCAGACCAAAGGCACATTCATCTCCTTCAAGTTTTTAGCTATTTGGTATTTTTTTGCTCGTAATGTTTATCTTTACATGTGTTATCGTAAGTTACAACGATCAACCCCAATTTATTGAAAAAAAAGTAATAGCTTAGCCCACGTATTTTTAATTGACCCAATTAAAAATACGCGGACTAAGCAATTACACTTTTTTAATAAATTGGTGTATAACATAATTTCCTAAGTTTAGTATAAACATTAATTCAATTCTTAGGTGTACTACCCATTAATTGAATTCATGTTTGAACCAAATTTCATCAAAATTACTTCATCGGTTTAGGAGCAAAATTTTACAATCAGACACAGTTACTTTTGCACTTCTAATAATTATTTAAACTAGCGATCACCTAGTGGTCAAAATTCGATTAAAATTCCTAAGCTTGCTACTTTGTTTTCTGTTTTTCTCTATTACATATAAATAAGGCATAGGTAACCATAGTTACAAAGAATTGTACGACGTCAAACGAATAATGTCGAAATACTACGAACGAGATTCGACTGCGTGTGTCAAATGCATGGTTGTGTGCGTGTAGTGTTTTTTCATAAATTGAATGTATTTCTAATGCATATTTTACAAAAATATTAGAAGGATCTCGATATAAACTTTAACTGTGCGAAATTTCATACTCCTCCGTTCGCGCAATTTAAAAGGGGTACAAAGTTTTTGCTTCACTTATAATATATAGATTATTAGTATGAAAGACTTGACAATTAACACATAAGTCTCATGCTTCATCTATGTTGTTATTATTATGCCACATCCTTGAAAGGATATACAGCGATGTACCACACCTACATTTCTCTTGCTATGGTTTTAGATCCGTACCACTTTATATTGCCGTCTACTGTACACAGTTCTAGACTCCGTGCTGTAATTGCGAATTTCTTGACAGAAAAACCGAATAACACTTTGCCTCTCATGGGATTTGAACCAGAGACCTCATACCACCGAGTCAGGCAGCCTCTTAAACAGCCACACTAAATACACCTTAAATATAATCAACATATTTTAACAAAGTTAGTTCGCGTGTTCACGTGATAATATGTCCATAAAATATACTGTTATCGCTGAAATAATTACGCATTACGCAGTTAACTCACCGACTACTGGTAGAAGTGGTCCCGGCGGGGTCGCATGTACCCCATGCCGAGTGATACCCTAGAGTATAGCAGGGTACTTAAGACCCCGCGGGCTCGCCGCTCAAATTGAATATTTTATTAATTTAAACTCCACCAAAAATTGTCTGTTAATTTTAAATTGGTTCGTTTTGTTTTGTAAATGTAGTTCTCCTTATTTAATATGTACTCCATTTTGATATTTTCCATTATAAGTTTATATAAAAAGGCAACAATGGCCTAGAAGGTAGCTATAAGACTGCTATGCAGAAGTTTCGAGTTTGAACCCAAGGAACACACCTCTAACTTTTCGTAACTGTAGTTTAAGCAGCGATAGCATAGTTAGAAACAGTTGGACTGCCACGCAGAGGTCTTGAGTTCGATTCAAAGGCGCGCATTTCTGACTTTTCGAAATTGTGCATATTAAATAGTTAATTTTCGCTCGCTTTAACGGTAAAGGAAAACATCTTGAGGACACCCGCATGTCTCAAAATCCTACGTAATATTATCAAAGATATGTAACTTCTGCCAACCCGCAACCCAGCGTGGTAAAAGTAAGTAAAAAAGTAAAAGTAAAAACGGTTTATTACTGCAAAACATTACAAAAAGGGAAACATATTATACATATGAATATTATAAAATACATCAGTACCAATATGTATCCTATGTATAGCATTAGCAGAGAGCTTAATTTCAAACCTACGTCTTCCTTGGTTTTCTCACTAAGCAAGCTGTATCGAGGAAACCTTGCGTGGTGGACTGCCTAATCCATCTTACATTGACAAGAGGCCCAGTAGTGTGTCAGTTTATATACAGAGCTGATATTATATAGTTTATATGAACTTTCGAAATAGAGCAGCCCTATATGGCAGAGAAATTTTATATAGATTTAATCAATGGACACAAAATATACCCAGGCTTCATTTTTTTTGTGGGTCTATTTTTGTGCCGTATGGTAATCAAATCCAGAACATTCGGTGCATACAACTACATGGAGCCTATTGCTTTTAGATCTAGACTCCGTCCTACTACTGAACAACACGTTACCCGACCAGTAAATCAAACCTATGATCGCATGCAAGGTAGACCAGCGATAGCTCAGTGGTGAGACCAACAGACTGCAATGCAGAGGGTCTCGGGTTCGAACCCACGTCGCGTACCTCTGACTTTCGGAAGTTATATGATTTTTCGAAATCATGTGCGTATTGATTAACAATTATCGCCTGCTCCGTGCCTCGGCGAGCACGTTAGGCCGTCGGTCCCGGTTGCCATGAACATCCATGTCAGTCGTTATTAGTAAGTCAGTGCCCTAAAATATCCTGACACTGGTCTAGCGTTAGGGTATCGTTAGCCTTCTCGTCCTGCCTTGATATCCAGTCAAATCCGGTTAGACTAGAAAAGCCGATCCCATGTGACTTGGGAATAAAAAAGGCTAGGGAGAAGAAGACCGCATGCAAGGTAGACACCTTTATAACCGCTGCACCAACGAGGCACTTTTTAATTTTATAATAATAATAATAATAATCACCTTCGCCTTGTGATATAAACAAAAAATGTATCACCAGGTTAAATTAAAGCGTACAAACCGCAGGGCAGCTTGTGGCGGGCTGAATGTGAGTGGCGACACTGCGGTCTTAAATACCCCAGAGAGTTGGTTAGGGCCTCGTCCCCGGCTTGCCATTACTGGTTGGCTGGGGTGGAGCTTCAAGAGCGCCCGTAGGACTCTCAACTCTGGCTTGCCTTGGTCGGCCGGTCAGAAGGGGGCCGCTAGAGCTATATGCTTGGGGGTGGAAGTGTCATTTTCAAGGGCATAACTACGGGGAAACCCGCTCCGGGTCTTCGTTGTCACGAGACCCATGATGGTGAAACCGGCGCCGCACCGCTCGACACCCCTAGCCACTCGCACCGGTGTTGCCCTCTGCTGCTGGCTTGTATGCCTATAGTGGCTATTCAGGGGGCCCATCTAGTGAGTTGACGAGTCACCGTCTGCCCATTGCATTGATGCTATTAGAGTATTCAGGGCAGACGCCGTTTTTCATCCATAGTTAGCAATATACCGGCCCACCAATTACCCAAACACCCATAACTATAGCCCATATATTAGAATCCATACGTAGCTGCTGCGGCTAGTGCCACTGTAGGTGTTCCATCCCACCTTTGATTAAAACTCTCGAAGGGCCTCTTCACGTTAGACCCATGTCTCCGTGTAAGCCTCCCAAAGGGCCAGGTATTTTCTAATATAATATGTTGAAAGTACCTGTGATAAGAGAAACATAATAATAATAGTCATTTATTTCAGGTTCTTGTCCCATTAATTGTTAAGTATAGTGCAAGCTTAACCCATTGTTAGTATTTAATATAATTATAACTTTAAGTGTACCTCCAACACACTTCAGTATATCCGTAAAGCCAGCCGTACATTAGATGCTTTTTCAGTCACAGTAAAGCTTATATGTGCAGACTCAAGTTTATACAACCTAACTAATATTTTAAATGCGAATATGAGTTTGTTTGTAACGCTTTCACGCTTTAAATACTCGACCGATCATCATGAAATTTTGCATACACGTTTTCAGAAGTACCGAAGACGATATAGGATACCTATCATCCAGAAAAAGTAGTGTTACTAACCTAACCGAGCCTAAATATACGCGAGCGAAGTCGCGGGCAAAAATCTAGTATATATGCGTAAACTTTATTTAGCAGTAATATTAGTGACGTTTGATTTGCACTGCCTGTCTGTCAGAATCACTGCACAGTTGTACAGTATAAAGGGTGCGGACATATGGCTGACATTATGGGCGCTTTTATTAACTGCGCCTGTCACTCAATTTGGAGTATTAGCTGTGTAGAAGCGTACGCCGCGGGCCCGCATAGCTACAGGCTGTTGCTAAAATAACTCGCGTGATTTGACCAACATTGGTTACGATTACCGATTATTTACGGTTTTCTTTATAGATATGCAATATATATATGACAGCATATATTCATCGAGTTTTATTTTGTTGATTTAGGGTCATTGTTTTAATATTTTTTATGAAATTGCGAATACGGTGGTAGACTCGTTCTTCGTACATTATATTACACACAAAAGCAAATAGCAATCAAAATAAATCTTTTTGTGCAAACTGTATCCTTGGTTGCAAAATAAACAGGGTAATTACTATTTTAAATTTGGATATAAGAATGGGGGCTGTAGTGGGGATATCTAGCTATATCACTCGGATAGCTGCATTTAAATAGCAGTTACGTCATAGTTTGTATCGTGCATCCTATTCTGTCATTTGGTATTTATCACTATTAGCAGATTTAAAACGCTTGTAACTTATTCGTATTTAGTCGATTTAAAAAATTCTTTGTAGTTTAGAGTTTGGGGAGTAAAACAATTTGACTTAAATAACAAAAATATGTGAGTCAACTATCCTATTAGAAATGTCTGTCATTACGTGGTCAATTTGTGCGCTTGCTAGCAGCAGTGTCAAATATACCTACTGTAAGTAAACTTATACGTGGTAAATGAATAAAATAAAAAAAGATATATAATTATTGTCTATGATTAGGCATGATATGAGATTTTATTCTCATAATAATTTTTTTGTTATCAAATTAAGAGAATATTAAAATATTTGACATTTTCTATTAGTAACATAACAATGTGTGAACGTTTACTTCATACAATATCAAAGCTGCTTTCATAAGCTCGATGTCTGTTGTGTTGTCGGCCTTTCGTGACTTCTTTTTTACACATTCTTGCAGTTGTCGGCGCGCACCGGCGTGCGGCGCGACTGTTCCCGCTAATGTCCGCTAATCTAAGTAACGCACGTACAGCCCGATAATTGTAGACCGATAACACTTCGTTAGCAACATTACACTACTTGACGCTGCAATGAATACAAGATTTTGTAATGGACTTTTTCCTTTCTCTTTTACCGCGGTTTGAGTAATGACTAGCTGTGCTCGCGACATTTTATGCGATATTTTTATATATTCAATTAATATTGGAGCACCGTGTATGTACTGTGTATGAAGTCTCAGGTTCGCTTTCCAGGCGTGATTGGGTTCTTCTGTAAATAAATGATTAATTGGAACTTATTATGCTTATTAAAAATTTAGAGAGAGAATATTCATAGAGTCTGGAACTATGCACTATGAATGAGCTATGAACATAAAACATATGATCGAATGATTATTTAATTGATTTAATTTCTAATTGATGAGGTAAAATATTTATGTAATCAATTCTAAGTTGACTAAGAACTTAATTAGGAACTTCCAACATATTTTTACTTTTTTGAAAAGCCGCAATAAATAATTTAAATTACATACAAATTTACCATGTAAATACATTTCAATTTCCAAACATCACTACACATCTCAATCACAGAGTAACATCAAACATCCCCTATTTATACGCATAAGCCGGAATACCGCAGGCGTTTAGCCGCCGACATGTATTGTCCCGCCCCAACAGTTAGTAATACGGCATTATACTTGCGCGGGAGTCGAACCCGCGACCCAGCCCGCGTGTTGTGCCCACGAATAATTGATTCAGTTGCGCGTGAAATTCCAAAGTATGACCGTTTGTTTTGATTTCATTCGCTTCGGTTAATTTTAATAAAGTTATTTTGGGCTTCATGAATAGATTTATGACGTGTATAGTAACAGCATTGCTTTGTTCATTCATGAATATTATAGCGATGTTTATTTGATATTAATATTTATGAAATTAATAATGAGGTTAATTATATTTTTGGTAACGTTCTTGTTTAAAATATATTTTCTTCGTATGTTAAATATATAGTCTACCCAGATAGTTAAATGAAAATAGCTGTGTCCAATAGTGTTAACTGCGTTCAAATTAATCTAGGTACTGTTAAAGTTTACTACTTTATCGCGGCTAATTTAAATTACTATTTAAACGAATTTAAATTTACACTTTCCTCCACGTTTCGATAGTTTTCCAGCAGCTATGGTCAAGGTGAAGGAATTTTGACTGCGCTAAATGAATCCCGTTTCTAGCAACTACTCATCTCCTTTGGTTTGTAGCGTGATGTTTACCTTTAACTATCCTTAATAAACAATAAACTATCACCAAATCATTTCTCAAAATTATTTTGGTAGTTCGTGAGATTCTCGACATCAGACATATAAACTCTAGCTATTTTAGGTAGCAGTAAAAGTGAAATGCAACGTGTTTTATACGTTCTATAACTGTAAATAGGCTTTATGCGTAAGTTCATTTGTTTTCAGTCAGTCTTCTTGCAGACAAAAATAAATAAATGATATTAGAAGACACAACTGACCCAGTATGTAATATTGATTTTGTATGATGATTTTGTAGGTATGATTATTTTTCTCTTTTCAGCTTTTATTATTGAACTTCATTATTAATACTTTATTTCGAATTTCATCAATGGTATCAAAAGATGCAATAACACTTCCGAGTCGTATAATAAAGTTAATAATAAGTTCCTACGTTTCGATGATGCAGTGCAGTAGTAAATGCAACTGCTGTCCATCAGAGCACAGGTAAGTAACCTGTAATAGACCGAAAAAGTTTTCTTGAATTTCTGCTCAGAAATTTTTAGTAATATAACTGTGCCTTGAACTTGTGCCTGATAAACGCATATAAATCTGAAATACTTGGTGAAATGTAGATGTGATACCCTTCTGCCTACCCATACTATGGTATACGCTTGATATATCCTAGAGCAACTATACTAGCTTTCCCTTCTAGAAATTTCTTGATCAAGATTATAGAAAAAACGACACACATTTTTAAATTCGTTTAACTAAACTTAGCTATTAATCCCTTAAAAAAGTAATAAGATTACCAATCATGTCGGACTCAATCAAATCAAATTAAAAATAAACACGCGATGTCCACATATGGCACCTATTTCGACACTTCGCCCCAAGACAGTGGGGTTGCCACAATAAAATATCAACAGTTAAACTGCCCCAATAAAACAACGATAATTTATTCAATCGCCCCGCTGTAATCCGGACGGGATCGGCATCACATGCGAATAATAAAAATCACGGCACTCTCTGCCCTTCACTAGAGTGAGGATAGAGAAGGCTTTGGAAACAAATAGAATTGTTCGCTGCTGTTGAAAAGAGCTTTACTTTTGTTCGGTTAGTAAATGATGATTATTTATTATTACATTTATTAATAATATTATTGTTTATGTCTAAATTAAATTAGGACTACATACTAAAGATTATGGTGCTGATGAGGCGTGTGCCCGACAATGAACAAGTTTATAAACATGACTAATATTAAAATGTTCTGATTATCTAAAGTTATGATCTTGATTCCAATGTAATATATTATGTATAATATGTATATTAAATTATAGTTTACACTCAAATATATTTTAAATTTGTTACCTATAGCTCAGCAAAATCAATCAAACGTTTCAATTCTACCTACATACTGTAATAATTATTGTTGTATATTTGTGTTGCAATATTCTAGACTACATATAACATTTTGCAGTCGTAGTAGTATATAGGTATATTTAATTATTTTTAAAGTAATCCTTAATTATTTACCTTTTAAAGATTAAAATATGTGTAATTGTGTGCGGTTTGAATTACTTTGCTAATATGACTGTAATTTTTCTCTGATAAGCGACTATGGCGGCGCTGGTTTCTACGTCTCCCATTAAGTAAGCATACTTACCATCCTGGTAGTATTTTAGAGCAATACTTACATATATATACGGAAGGGGTAGGCGGAGGTGTATTATTACATCCACATTCAAAGTACGGAATCTGGCACTGCATCTGGTAAGCACTCTACCAGATGCAGTGCCAGATTCCGTAGTTTCTTTACGAAAACTCCACTAACCCTTTGTCCGGCACGGGGATTGAATCCGAGACCTTACGATAGTCGCATTCACTCGCTGCACCAGGAATCCTAGGAATCCTAGTTAATATCTACTAGTAATTAAAAGCCAAACTAAATGAATCTAGTTTTCGAACTCATTCTGATTTTTAATGTGGTATATTAATTTCGAATAATATATCAAATTAAATATCACAAATAACAAATAAAATCAAATCCCTCCTCCAAAAAGGCCTATAAACTGTCGTCATACGTGAAATCCTCCTTACAAGCCCCGCAGGGGTGCCAACCGAAAACAACACGATTTGTATTTATATCTAAACCGTTCCTTTGTCGTGCGATTAGTAGCGTATTGTTGCGACAAATGGGCGCGCGCAAGTGTGCGAGGGTACTTAGCAGGCTTAGTACTGGGGTTAAATGTTATTGTCGAGGTCTATCGTGTGGGTGGAGCACGTATACTGTTCTGATCTGAGATTGATGTTCAGAGATTTTAGAGAAATTAATTAATTTTCTGGCAAGACTGAAATTGTAATATTCATACTTGCCAGAAAATGTAGTAATTCTTACATTATCTATTCTTATATTCTATATTTTAATTTTGATTTATTTAAGGAGGGAAATAAGTGTACAGGCTTCAAAAAAATCAATTAATTTTTTTCATATATCGCTTGTAAAACTATTTGAAATTATATTCTAATTAAATATAAAATTTAAAGTCAAAATCGCAATCGCTTAAAAGTTATAAGCTATAGTGAGTCCCTCGGTACAGGGTCCGAGCGCGTGACTTGTAAAGCGGAGCGGTCGAGCGCGTATATGAATGACTCATATACCACCAGGCATATATTTTATCGAGAAATGATTTACTGGAGACATGTTAAGGCGGTCATACTCAAAACGCGAATGAAAGTTTGGCTCCGAAACACTTACATTCCGGTTTAAAAATCATTGAAGTTGCAGCATATTTGGCTGCTAGCTTGTTCAATGAAGGCAGTTCAAGTATTTTATTAGTTATGAACGAGCTGAATATTATAGTTGGTAACCGCAGCTTTAATCACGCACAACAAATCGAAAATCAACGCGTAGCCCGACAATATCAATGCAGCTCCTTGGACAGTAAGAAAGCTCGAAAAGCTCGAAAAGAGAAGTTGCAAGCTGAAAACGAAACGTATGAAGCTGAAGAAGGATTGCAATATGGTGCTGAAATCGCTGACTAACCGGTAAGTTGTTTAAATTAGTTCATTACTGCTGTAAATTAACTTTTTCTACCACTTTTTTTCTAATCGCGTTTTCCTCGGAACTACTTTTTCTAAATTGCGTAATCTCTAGTTTAAAACGTTTCTAACCAATCGTTTTGAAATTGTATACATAGTTCCTATATATGTATAAATACGCTTCATTTGAACCTGAATCCTAAGCGATAGCTTTGTTTAAAGTATTTTTTTTATAATATATGAATATAAAATATGGTATAAAATCATGCTTTATGTTTACACTCCTATAAAAAATACAAATTTTCCATCTTTTTTTAAATTATGTTCACCTTGAAGATATATATATAAAAAAAAATACTTTTCTTTTCCTATTGATTTCAGATGGATATTTCGGCCTCCAAAAATTACGCGAACTGCTCACAGCTTGCGCGACAGCTGATAGCTACTTTTTGAGGAAAATCTTCAAAAATTTCAGAATATGATCTCCAATATATGTGTAAAATGACCTTATAATATTAATAAATAATATAAATTCTTTAAGTGTTAAAAAATTTATGAAAATCACGATAAAAACATCGTCTTACAGATATATCCCCCTTTAAAATAAATATTTTAAGATGCCTTATTAGACTGCCCCGCAGAAGTCTCTAGTTCAATCATACGACATGCACCTCTACCTTTTGAAAACCTCAAAATGAAGTGTTGTTAATAATTGCTCGCTTTAACAAGGAACGAAAAAAGTGTGAGGAAACTCGTACATAAAACTAAAAGTTCTCTTAGGCTATTTGACTATGGTCTAACATTTCTCATCTATAGAGGCACGAGCTCAATAGTTAGCAGCTTATATACAGGGTAGCTATGGCATTTATTATATTAAATACGAAAAAGAAACCATAAGGTCAGAGATACAGCACCTGTCAATTGTTAAAATGCTAGACATAATTGAAAATCAATCGTGCCTGGCCGCCGGTGTACTGTTGCGACTGAATAACAGAAGTTAATTAAAGCACCCGTATCGCCTGCCTTAAATAATTCTATCTAGTTAAAACAAAAACACATGAACGCTGACAGCCTTATATCCAAGTAGAGTCACGCGCGAACGCGTTCCCGTGCTAATGAGACATAATCCCGGGACTACGCCTTGATTTCTATTGCAGGGTTCCCGGGCCTCCCCTGGTGCCGGATTTACCCCAGCCTGTGATGCGCAGTGATTTTGCCAGTCCCCTACAGTCAGGGCATTGAACAACCATTGTTTTTTTATTGCGCAATTCTCGCGGTGTTACATTTAAATGAATTGGGGGTATGCATTTCGTTTTTAATTACTGTGTAGGGTGTGATTTTGTGTGATATTCTATTGCTGGTGTAGCGGTCTTTTAGAAATATTTATTAATAACATCGTTTAGTTTATCTAGTTATAATAAACATACTGTAGTTAGAAATAGCGTTTATAGAATTAAAATATTCTTTCACAAGCCCTTTCTAGTTTCAAAATGTTCAACCGTTATGCTTAAGATTAAAATCAACGCTTCATTTAACAGCATTGGACACACCATTGCCGTTATCCTCACCTATTTACTAATATCATAAATATGGAGGTGTATTTGTTAATTTGTATGTGTATATATATATATATATATATATATATATATATGTGGCAACAGAGAGACAGCGTGTCTAAATAGAACATATTATAACATATCTAAATAGAATTGTGTCTAGAACATCGTCTGTCTTACGGCCGTTTCCAATAACCTATCTATCTGTAGTTCAAGCTACTAGAGATAAACAAATCTATCCTTTTGCCTTTACTTGCTTTTCAATAACCTACTGTCGGATAGCATTTCCTACCGAAGTTGTCTATCTATCATCCGGAGGACGGATAGGTTACTAGAGATAGGAGCGCTCATTCAAATCAGTCTTACTTGCATTTCAATAAAAGTTTCATGTTACTCTCCGGTAGGCGGAGCTAACTCTAGTAACATCATTTGTTTATCCGTCAACTTGGAGCGATTAGCCGTTTGAAAATTAATTTTACTAATATTAAATACTCTTTGTATTAGTAATAATGGAATATTATAGTAGCGATGACAGTGATATGGAATTATTTCAAATGATAAAAGATTGTGATGAAGGCAGTGACCGTGATACTTCTGATATACCGTTAAACAAGAAATATAAGCCACGTGTGAATTATATGACAAAATTAAATGACTACGAGTTTGCATACAGATTTAGACTCAATAAAAGTACTGTGAATCAATTAAATACTTTGATACAACCAGATATAAGTGTGACATATAAAAGATAAGTTTAATTTTAACATAGACTCAATTGAATGCCTTTTGTTTTATGATAAATAAGACTCATTCATTTTATTTTTATAGAAATCATGGTATAAATTAAAAATAAAAACAAACAAAGTGTAGCGTCTACTCTCTGAGTGTGTGTTTTGGGAGCGTCTAAGCGTCCTATTTCCTGAACCAAATGTCAGTTCAGCTACAAAACGTTTTGTTTCGTGATAGATTTTGATTGAAAGCAAGTAATAGTTCGTGAAAACTGTTATAATGTTTTAATTCTTTGTTCTAAAGTAATATTTACACTAACAAACATTTCGAAATACACATATTAAAAATAACTTAATTAAAATGAAATATATTGAGTGTAATAAGAATTACGTAGTAGCAAAGAACGAAACGTTTGAAAAGGGTCGGATAGATGAGAGGACAAAGCTATCTCTTGTTCGCTAGGGA
Organism: Catocala nupta; assembly: GCA_963675205.1. Classification (NCBI taxonomy): domain Eukaryota; kingdom Metazoa; phylum Arthropoda; class Insecta; order Lepidoptera; family Erebidae; genus Catocala; species Catocala nupta. Next base: position 22,730,275 of record OY776087.1, read on the forward strand.
TAGATAGTACTTATCCTTGATTGTGAAACGTAGACTATGGATAGATAACATCTTACTGGTAACAGAGGATAGTGATCTATCCGTAAACTTAGTTTGAATATTGGAAACGGCCGTTAGTCCACAAGTAGACATCGATGACCTCAAAACTACACCAGTGAATCCAATCTACGGCCTTCTTTCTCCAGTTATTACGCTAAACTTTACACTTCTTGTCACTACATCGAAAGGATGCCCTCCATTGCCGCTAACAAGCCACAATCTCTAATCTAGAACTAATTTGATGTCAGTTCTTTTACACATGTGAAGTTATTAAATAACTGATCCCCAATTTATAACAAACAAAGCTAGCGTTATATTTGATGTCTCCGTTATTACATGTACCTATCAAAGCATGATCTAATGCGTCATTTTAAATTAGAATCTTCATAGTATTGTTAACCGATTGCCAAATTTATACTATTTAGAGTATTTCCTTAGGCCATCATTATACATCTAATTTAACCAATCAAAATATTTTAACAACAAACAAAACTTTCGTTATAAGAAGTCCGAGTATCACAGTAAAATATTTGAGAAATTTCTAATTTTTTTAATCATAGTCTATTTGTGCCTTGTTGTTGCTGAAAAATATCAAACGTACTAGGTAGTACCAGTAAAATAATTTTATGAAGAAAATGTGCAATAATATAACGTAAACGCAATATCTTCCTCTTCAGCGTATAAAAACAGCACGAAGTTACTAGGTGAAGAGCTAAGGGCATTTTTATTCACAGTTTCATCATTGATAACGTAGGAAAAAGGAAGATTTCTTAGTTTCATAATAAGCCGCTATCTTAAACTAATCTAGATCAACTTTTTTTAAATTCTGTGTCTATTTTACAATAACTTATAACAATAACTTGGTAATTTAATGAGTAATCATTAGTAGTTATTATTTTATTTAAGTTGAAGGATTGAAGTAGTCGTTCAATTGCCTCAAAATTATGATACTATGATACTAATATGTCTGCGGAGGGGCATTAAATGGCATTGGAAATGGGCATCACCCAAAGAGGTGCCAAGATTTTTTAAGTAGCAACACAAATTCCCTGGCTGTTGCCCTGCTATGCCAGAGTATATGTCCCTTCTAGGTCTTTCATCTACCAGACATAGTTATCGATATTTGTTCTTTATTGCTTATTGCCCTATACCGGACTAGACTACTACTACATTACGTCTCCGATAGCAATACTAAAGTTGTCATTGTTCTTGCATCGTCTATAGTTTCTAAAGTTAACTTAATCAGATGTATCAGGTATTGGTATCGTTTGTGCTGAGAGTGCGGCAGTACCTTTTAATAAAGCACATGTAATATATGGCTAGCGTTCTTAACCTATGCTTGTCATCAGCCGTTGGTTGTTAGCTATTGATTAGTGGTGTTAAAAATAAACTGTAATTTAAAATAATCTGCCAGTAGCGCCTCAACTATAATATATAATGGTTCCTCCATTTTTACTTAGTAAGGTAGGTAGTCCTCGAAGACGGAAGGGTGTGTCTTTTTCATAAAGGCGAATTTAATATTTGAAACTTAATTTCGCGAGATGAGACTCGCTTCTTAGCTGAGCACAAGACGTGTAATAAAAAGTTATCAGCTTAAACATTTATATCATGCTTGGCGTTTTTAAACTTGTACTTAATAGTTAATAAACTTTTTAAGATTTATGTAGGTCTCGCTATAGTTCGAACGAAGGTAATGTTAGGTTGGTGAAGTTACTCGTGCACCCACATGTGTTTAAGCTTGAGTAAAGAGAGAGTAGAATTAGCTCATAGAAACAAATATACATATGTAGGGCGTAATTGTAAGGTATGGTTATATTTCTAGAACGAGCCTTTAAGTGCATGTGGCGGACCAGTGCATGCTGGAGCCGGAACATAAAGGAAAAGAGAAGGAACCCCGGTGTGGTTTAGTGAGTAGAATTTTAAGGTAATAAAGTATTGTTGATGTAAGCAATCGTGACCTATAACAACTGTAGGATACTCAAACAAATATAAATTCGTTTTCATTTAGACACACAATTTTAAATACAGTTTTTGATGTCTAAATCAGGAAATTTGTTTATTATTTTTGTGCTCAGACATTCTCCAGGCGTAACTTTCGCGTGATGCCTGTCTTAGGGGAAAGGAATTGGAAACAAAAGAAATGGTAAAGGTGAGCCTTCTGAGCTAACATGAAAGCATACGCTGCTGACTAGTCAGAAACGAATAGACATACACCTTTACTTCCAGGAAGTTGTGGAACGAGAATTCTCTAATAATTTTAGTCCTATATATAAACTGTCATTTTTTGAGAAGGCCACAGTCCACCACACTGGTAAAATTCGAGTTAGACTATATAGTTAGAGGTTAAACTTTGGAAAGTCAGAAATGCTTGGGATCGAAATCGAGACCTCTACATGGCAGTCCTACGGACGCCCACTGGGCATTCGCAACTTTTTTAAATATTAAATACGTCCCGATAAAATATTGGATATATTCCCCAATGAATATTAATTAACCGTCACGTAGTCTGAAGCGATTGTTAAAAATATACAGATCATCACTTTTATTGATGACTCTGTCCAAATATTATCGAAGCTTATTTTAAACACCGCCATTTTCTGTGAATCATAAAGTATTATAAAACAATCGGTCTTACAACTATGTCATTAGGTCACAATTAAAATTTATAAGCAAACACAGGGAACAGAGCTATCTGTTGATTTTATCTGTGGTCCGACCAATGAGCAAACAGAATTTGAATAAAGAACTGGACTAATGGAACGGCCGATGTTTGCCGATGTTTGCCGAGTCGCGCGATAACGAATAGACGCGAGTGTAGCGAGCAAACACTGGCGCGAGTTGACTGGCGTGCGAGTAAAGTGTGACCTCGCGAATCAACTAGAATGGCCCATAGGTGGGATGAAGGTGCTAAGTAGAAATGTATGGCGTGTGGGTGTACGTGTTTTTTGTATGCTTGTAAGTTTTGGCGTTTGTTATTTGGAATAAATTATAAGATTCACGGACTAAGACAAGCTTAACGGAAGCTCAAAGCTCTTTAACTGGACTCTCTATAGGAGGTAGGGTTTGACACTATCCTAGTTCTAACCAAAAGCATAAGTGTAAGCGCAGATGGAATCACGACTACGACGACTACTATCATATCAGTAAGATCATAGAGATCATCAGTAGATTTCTCAAAGGGGTGTTTAGGCGGTATATTGATCGCAATATCCCTTTTCCGAACCTTGTCAGTTAAAGACTAGAGAAATAATAATATTCTGCAAATCAATGATGAAGAAAAGACTTGTGGTTTCTTCGTGACATAGAACCTTCACGTGTTTGAATCCCGAGTAGGGCCAAGAAATGTAGTAGATTACATATACACTAGCTACTGCACCAAAGAGACTGTCTAAAATATATATATATACCGATATTTATATATCTATACCCCATAGCTACCCAAAGATACAGGTGTGAGGGATTGGTATATTAAAAAAAAAGAGCGCAATAGATAAAAAATTCGAATGACATAACTGTCGATGTATTTTCAAAACGGGATTCGAATATTCGATCATTACTCGATACATTTAAATCCATATTCGAATGTAGATTTTCAATTAATTGTTACTTTTCCAGTGACAAAGTTATTTGATACTATAAAAGTGACTAACCAACAAATAAAATTATGTATTTTAAACAGACATTAAATTAATTCCCAAAAATACAATAAATTAAAAATAGTCTTGGTCGTGGAGGCGGTATTTAGGGCGGCGACACACCTGTCCAAACAAGTGGCGTTGAATAATTAAAAATTTTACTGAACTACACACAGTCGCGTGTCGCGTGCACACCCGACGTAACACGTACGACATACGTGCGACGTGTCATATGATAACCTCGGAACGAAATATGGCTCCTATAATACAATTTATTATACGTTTTTACCCTGTTATCGACCACAATGGTCTCTGTTCTAATTTGATGAACATTATTTTGTTGATGTTGTAGTACGTCACGATTAATAGGTAAGAAGTTTTATATTATACATAGGTATATGTAATAAAAAAGTAAATGGTATATTTCATTTTTCATTCTTTCTTTTTGCAGTGTTTTTATTTCTTAGTATTTAAACTTTAACTACAAATAAGCAATCCGTAGTCTTTGCCAGCCCTTCCAAAAATAGACGTGAGAATTACAGTACATAGTCCTGTGATAGCCGATTATCATAAAATATTTAAATATATGATCTCATGCCTTTGCTTTCTACTGCTCTGGTACTTGGAATAATTCATGTATTGCTTGTCGCATTTATTCCTAAAGGGCCAACAGTGGTATATGGTTTTGAATCCATTTTATAAGGATCTTGGCTGTTGCCATCTACTGATTGCAGTTCTAGACTCCATGTTGCTATTAAGATTTTATTGCCAGAAATACCCAATAACACCGCCCATGCATGCAAATATAATATGTAACTTTGACACGTTAACGGCAATATGCCCGTCGACAGTGGAATTATTCCTAGTGGTGGACGTCATTAAAAGGAATAGTAATATGTAGGAATACTTTATATATTACTAGCGGTTTCACCCGCATTTATGATTACTGCACCACCCCCGTGGGTCGTGGCGTGATGTTATATATGCCTATAGCCTTCCTCAATAAATGAGCTATCCAACACTAAAAGAATTTTTCAATTCGGATCAGTAGTTCCTGAGATTAGTGCGTTCAAGCAAACAAACAAACGAACTCTTCAGCTTTATTATATTAGTATAGATTATACGAGTCACAATTTAAAATCATCCCAATTACAAATCAGATATTTTTGAACTCAGTTAATACCATCAAATTTCTCTACGAAACACATATTATCGTATCGACCCAACAACGCAATAAACATTTTTTCATACACATAAACAAATAACAATTAACATTTAGTGTGTAAATATGTCAGAGTCTAAAAGAGTGGCGAGTAAGGGTGGTTCTCGACTATACCCCAAGGAATGGAAGGCAATGTTTACGCCGCATCTCATTAAGAAGCCGCCCCTATCTGCCCCCGCCCTAACGTCTCCGCGAATTTGTTCGACCATAAAAAATAAATAAAGCTCTCTATTCCCCTAACTATGTGTTTGATTGTTACCAATTACACATTGCAACGCATCCAAAATTGTTATAAGCTAATTTGGTATATAAGAAAAGGCACATAAAGCATAGTTTTGCTTAAATAATATTCGTTGTCTCAAGATCCCATATTCTTATAGCTATAGAATAATATCTGCAGATATTAACACCACCTAATGTTTTTCTACTTGTAGGCTTGAAATTTACTCGCACATACTTACTATATATATCGCTATATTTGTATGCCATTGTATTATATAAGAAATATGTATTGCAAAAGACTACCTAGTTAGTTTGTGACATAAATTTGGTTCTAAGTATGTGACATTCTCGGTAGCTATACGAAGTCTAGCAATGTGACTGGCAGACGGCAATAGAATTGTCCTCTTATATGTAGAACTTCAAATATAGCTGGTGAAATTTCGGTGGGATGCAGCTGTGCCTAACACTTGGGTACAGACATTACCCAGGCTAAACTCCTGTCTTCATAATCCAATTCTTTTATTCTATCAAGGTATGCTGACGTTTACCTGCCTTCTTCTTACTTGCCTCATAGGCTACGATATCCTATAGCTCATAGGGACTCACAAAGCCGCTTATTCACGCGGTGCCGACCCTTCTAAAGAGCCGTTGTGTTGCTAGTGGTAAAGATCACATTGCTCCTCTGCTGTTACCCACAACGTCTTTTTATGGAACAGGATAGTCACAGCAGACTCTTGTACTGTACAAGATTGTGCAGCCCGGCTTAAATGGTGTTCAAGTTTTACTGTATCCAAAATCCACTACCGACGTGAACCCACTCCTAATACAAGAATTCTAGCTTAGCCAGAGGGGTTATCCAGAATACTAGTAATTTGAAACCCAAATTCCGGTAATATTTTTTTTTTAAATACATATGTCTCATATTATTCATTTAAAAGTTACAAAGATCTAGTGGCCTAGTTGCAAACCGGACTGCCAAGCTAAGGTGACTCTGACTTTTCGAAGTTATGCGTATTAAATAGTTAATTATCACCTGTTTTAACGGCGGAAGAAAATTTCGCGAGGCAATTGTTGTCTGAGAGTTCTCCATAATGTTCTCGAAGATATGTGAAGTCTACCAACCCGCACAGGACCAGCGTGGTGGAACATGACCTAACCCTACTCACACTGAGAAGACGCCCGTACTCAGAAGTTTGACAAATTATATACAGGGCTGTTAGTTTTTTTTTACATGGTGCTCATATTGTTATACATTTATATTCTACAGTTTGACTCTACAAATGTATTTCAATCAGCTTTAAACACATTACTGTTCGTCAACTATAAACTAATGACCGACACAAATGATCTCGAATAATTGAAATGACGATAACGTGGCAATAAATTGATGCAGTGAAACATTACGTGTGGCTATATAAATAAATCGTGCACAAATCCCGCGTGCCCAATCACGAAGGATCGATGAATGCACATATAATGCCCCTTAATAAAGATTAACAGCCAACCCGCGAATAGTAATACCATGAATTCGATATCAAGGAGGATAATTTGAAATGGTTATCCTAACTAATATTATAAATGGGAATGTGAGTTTGTTTGTTACGCTTTCACGCCTTAACTAATCGACCGACCATCATGAAATTTCGCATAAACGTTGTCAGTAGATTAAAAAAGGATATAAAGTACTCTTCATCCAGAAAAAAACACTGTTACTAATTTAAATTAACCTACATTTATGCGAGCGGAGCCGCGGGTAAAATCTAGTTAGATTATAATTTGTTTCTTGATTGAATTTAAAGTTAGTTAACAAGATAAGAAAGAATGTGCTTCATGATAATTTTGACAAAACATCCACTCTTAGGAATACGCACTGCAAGGTTTTCAAACTCGAACCCTGAGCATACCAAATAAGTAAGCAAGTATACTCGTCCACTGAAGATTATCTTGCCTACATATAAATTTAGATTTTATAAAATTTGAGTTGTGTTCCTTCGGTGCTAAGAGCTGCTACATACCTTTTACCATTATGGAGAACTAAACTCTCAGACCTGCGGGTACCATTATGGAGAACTAAACTCTCAGACCTGCAGGTTGCCACACAATGTTTTCATTCAAGGTTAAAACAAGCGATAATTAACTATTTAATACACGTATTATTATAACTTCACAAAGTCAGAGGTGTTGGGATGGAAGTCGAGACCTTTATATAACGCTTGCCCACTTTCTTACTTTATAAAAGTTTTTATTATTGTTAAATAAAATTAAATGCTAGAGCAACTCTATAATATCAACATCCATTTTTATTTTCGAGAAAACATGGTATCTCTACTAGATCGCCTTCGCTAACTCACAGCCCAACTCCAAAACATCATATATCCCTAAATAATGTTCTCATACGTGCTGTTATTCTTCTATACAACTAAAATTTACAATGTCCAACATTTCGTACAACAAACCAACACGTACATTTGACAAGCAGTTTGGTTAACTATTGTTGTAAATTGTTGGGGTATTAATCACTGGGTGAGTGATTAACACCCCAATTGTAACACATTTTGGTTTATGACAACACGTGTGATTCATAAGTGCGTCATTAACGACATTTTGTGACTAATTAGAATTAGCGTTAAGTTTATATATTACGGTAATATAGGCATCATATATTATCACAACAGCGATAGCCTAGTAGGAAACCGTTGGACTGCCACGCAGAGGTCTCGAGTTCGATCCCAAGGCGCGCATCTCTGACGTTTCGATGTTATGTGCATATAGTTCATTATCGCTTGCTTTAACGGTGAAGGAAAATCATCGTGAGGAAACCTGCATTTCTGACAGTTCTCCATAATGTTCTCGAAGATAAGTGAAGTCTGCCAATCCGCACTAGGCCAGCGTGATGGACTACGGCCTAACCCTTCTCACACTGAGAAGAGGCCCGAGACCAGCAGTGGGACAGCTTAATACAGGGCTGGTAACATATATATATATATATATATATATATATATTATGTTAATATAAGCACCATATCTGTTTATCACCGAAATAGTAGACAGAGGTTTATTGAACTCATTGATGGATGTTTGTTACGTAGTATGTTCATACATCAGAATAACATTTGAGATGATGCCCTCAGCAACTTTTTATCATCGCACCGCTCGCCATCGCCAGGGATTTCATCCTCACACCTTACAACCTAATTGGTGCCGCACCAAGCGGTTCCAAAGGAATTTTCTCCCGCGGACGCTCAGGTTGTGGAATGAATTCCCTGCCCAGCTTTTCCCACAAGACTACAGTATGGGGTTCTTCAAAGAGGGCTTTGAAAGGTTTTTAAGTTAGGCAACGCGCAAGTGATGCCTCTGGTGTTACAGGCGTCCATAGGCTACGGTGACAACTTACCATCAGGTGGGCCATTCAATATGCATGTTTGCCACTTAAGTAGTATAAAAAAAATAACATATAGGCTATTAAAATATCTATCTTAACATAAACCTACATTAACGTGAGCGATGCCGCGGGAAACATCTAGTCAGTTATATTTTTAGGTTCCACATGAAAAAAAGTAAGTCATCTAATGTCTAATGTCAGGTACATTGCCTTACCTTGTGTTTCTACTTTGATTTGAAAAACAATAACATTATTCCCGACTCGGAAATCGAACTTAACGATTGGTCGTAAGGCTATAAATGTGGTGTAAGCGCAACGGCTTGCTTAGGGTCTAGGGGCTAAAAGAATAGCTAACAAGAAGTGGAAGTAATGGACCTTTACGAACTCCTTCAGAGAAGCAGGTTTGAGCATATTAATGAATGAGTATAACGAGTCTACTGGATAAGACTAGTCTACTTGAATATTTATACTCGTTTAATTGAAAACCACAATTAAACAAAACCATATTTTATAAATTACATATTGACATTCAAGTAAACAAATTACTCGCAGACGATCTAGAACACAGCAACTGTATAAATAGAAACTTAAACATATATAAAACAATTTACAAATTTACAATAGCAATTTATATATATTTAAGATATGTTAAACTGGACGCTTCCGGCATAAGATGCAATTTTGCAAACAATTTTGTGGAACAGTCAACTTAAAAACGTAAAACAAATAATGATATATTTACATTCATAATTAAAGACTATAATTTGAAGGCTAAACCATTGTAGTAGAATTATTATTTCCACGTGTAGCTCTCTCGGTGGCGCAACGGTAAGGTGTTGCTGTATCGAGTGCGATTCCGGGGTCACGCAACGTGTCACGGGATTTTTTTCTGCCAAGTAGCGGCAAGAAGCCTAGAACTGTGTCAGTAAACAGCAATAGAGTCGCCCACTATTAGGCTCGGTATCCACCAAAGCAGAGAAGACGAAAGGAGAAGAGCTGCGAAGCTGGCAGGTTATTTCCACCAAAACGGAGAGGAGGCTGGCTATCTGACTCATCATCAAAAACAAGTGTACTCTTCCCTAATTCGCAGAGCGGTAATTCGACACGATCGGAAAGAGATTAGGCGCAGGACTAACGGCTTTACGTGCTTTCCGAAACACGAGGGTGTCTAACACAGCCAACTGCCTAACTCCGGGTGGCTATAATATTTCTTAACAGAAAACCCAACGAATTTTTGTTGGCACGACGCGATATTTGAATCTGAGACCTCATGCAAAGCAGTTGCATCCACTACCGCCGCGCCATAGAGGCCCTCTACTACAAAGGACGTAAAATCGTAGCTGGCAAAATGTGGGTACCATCTGCGCCTATTTCTTTGCGAATATAGAGGTGAAACTATGTATGTATCTGTTGTATGAATTTTTAGTTCAGATGCGGCTGCATAACAGTTTTTCCGGAGCGATTGCTATTGGAAATACGCTTTCCATAGGACTAATGTTATTCTAAGTAATGGTCTAACTTAGAAAAATTTTAGGAGTCCATCTTTATCATCTTAATAGTTCTGTAAATGACGCGGCATTATTTCCGCCGAACTACGTAGTATTACGCAAAGACCGTGCAGGTGATGTCAGTTGGGGTGGAGTTCTGTTAGCTGTGAGGGATTGTTATAATGTCAGAAGAATAACAAATGTAGATGGTCTTACTGATGACAAGGAGTTGTTGTTTGCTGTAGTTAGGTGGAAAAATATAAAAGTCTTATTGTGTGTTGCCTACTTGCCACCTAATTATAGCGACAAACAATACCTTGATACGTTAACGTGTATAGAGAATGCCATTAATATATACTCTAAATTGCGACACATTATTATTGGCGATTTTAATTTGAAATCTTGTAGTAAATCTACTAGAACCCATTTTGATTAATTTTTGGATTACTGTAAGCTTAAGCAATGCTTAAGCTTACATAGCAGAAATATATGTAACAAATATGGCAGCACTTTGGATCTAATTCTAACGAATTTTGATACTTGCAATATAAGTGTGTCGTCTGATGTTGAGCCTTTAGTACCGATGGACTCTTATCATCCCCCACTCGATGTTCTGTTGACCCTACCTATGAAAGTACTTGCTAACACCTCAACTAATCCAAACCAAACATCAAACCGCTCCACCGAGTGGAATTTTCGTAAAGCAGATCTTCATGCTTTGTATACGCAAGTTGCTGAATTAGATTGGTCAGACTTACTAAATGCACAAGATGTTAATCTAGCGGTAGATATACTATATAATAAGTTGAATCATACTATTAATAATCATGTACCTTTAAAAAAGACACAAAATAATAATAAATATAAATATCCTACATGGTTTAATGCTAAAATAATACATTACATTAAATTGAAATATTATAATTTGGAAATGTTCAAAAAAAGGGGCCTTGTTATTTAATAAGGAGTTGTTTCGTTACTACAGAACTAAAGTTAGAGAACTCATTAGTATAGCACACAATAAATACATAACAAACATAGAAAATATAATCAGTCGTGACCCATCAACATTCTAGCATTACGTAAAAGATAAATGTAGTACTAGGCAGCAGAGTTCTGAGTTTATGTACAAAGATAAGTTAGTGGAAGCCCAAGAAGCTGTCGATGCATTTGCTGATTACTTCAGTTCAGTTTTCCATAAGAATGACCCCATCTTAAATCTAGAGGTATAATGACAGCGGAGCTGTATGCTATTTCTGAAGCGTTGTCTTACGTTGCTACATTACAACACGTTAATATAGTCATATTTACAGATAGCAAGAGCGGGCTCCAGCATTTGGCTCGATGCGCCTCTGGACAGAGAGGTGTATCGATAGCCTTTGCTGTTTTGAGTAAAATTAATACAATTCTGCTGAATAATGTTAACTTGATTTTACAATGGATTCCGTCACACATTGGCCTGAAGGGAAACGAGGAGGCTGACAGATTAGCTAGGATAGCAGCAACTACAGGAATAGAGGTTTATGTTTTTCCAGTTTTTTCAGAAACTTTAGCCAAATTCAAAACTTATTGTTATAATGAATGGAAAGAATATTTCAAATCTAAAGACAAAGGGCCATGGTACAAAACCATCCAAAGTGAGCCTCCTCGGATCCCATGGTTTAGTAATTTTAAAGTTAGTCGTAAAACGTTGGTAACTTCTTTCAGAATTCGTTCCGGGCACATGCCACTAAGATCCTTTGCATTTCTGATGAAGAAGGTAGAATCTCCGTTTTGTTTAGCCTGTGATAATAAAGTAGAAGATGTTTATCACCTTTTGGTGGAGTGTGTCAGGAATGGGCCTGAAAGAAGTGCGTTAGTTAGTGAACTAAACATAAACAAGTTAGATGTAGGTACATTTAATATGATCTTAGCGAAACCAATGTCGCCAGAGGCTGCATTGGTTTATTCATTGGTTAATTTGTAAGTTTGTTTGTAATTAGATTAGTTTATGATGGAACTAGCGTAACATATTGTTAAAAGTTCCTAAAACAAATAAAGAAAAAATAAATAAAAAATCTAGAGGTAATGCCGCGGTAAATAAACAATGTACCTCAGATAAACATAATGCATATTACCAACAAAGAATTGAAGAAAGCAGTATCTCGCTTAAAATCTACAGCAGCGTACGGCCCTGACAACATTCCAGCTTTCCTAGTGAAAGGTAAAGAAGTGGTTTTTCTAGAACAGATAGACAGTATGTGTTCTAGAAAAACCACTTCTTTACCTTTATAACCTGTCCCTTCGGCATGGTGTCTATCCCGGTAAATGGAAGGTCTCTAGAGTAACGCCAGTCCCTAAAATAAGTTCATCTACTGAGGTTACTAATTTTAGACCCATAGCAGTCTTATCAGTATTTGCTAAGATATATGAATCATTTCTCAATACCTGCTTAATTCGTGAAATTTATAACCGTTTTGATAACTCTCAGCATGGATTTCGGCCTGAGCGCTCAACTTTAACCAACCACATAAGATTTACTGATTATATAAGCTCTAATATAACTAAGGGAGGCCAAGTAGATGCAGCCTATTTCGACTTTAGCAAGGCGTTTGATCTTGTTGACAATGACATCCTTCTCGCAAAATTTTCAACTCTAGGTTTTTCTCCTCTCCTTTTGAAATTGATGGCTGATTATCTCAGAGATCGCAAAAAGCATGTCAAGGTTGGAAGCTATAGATCTCAGGAATATTACACGCGTTCCGGTATAAACCAAGGTAGTACCCTCGGGCCAACCCAGTTTCTTATCATGATCAATGACCTACCTAGTGTTCTTTGTAAAGCTGAGTGTTTAATGTTCGCTGACGACCTTAAGTTATTTCTTTCTATATCTGAACCTGAAGATTGTGTATTATTGCAGCGTGACATTGATGCAGTTTTTGAGTGAAGTGAAAGAAATAAACTGTGCTTCAATAACTCTAAGTGTAAAACTATAACCTTTACCAGGACTCGCTCTCCAACTAATATTACCTACGAACTTGGAGGATCCTCACTCGAGCCTGTGACCACAATAAAAGATCTTCGACTAATATTTGACAGCCAAATGAAATTTCATGAGCACACCATGCACGTATGCAGAAGCGCTAATAAATCTTTAGGTTTTGTAATAAGAACCTCGTATGAATTTAGTAACATCGCAGTCATCAAAATGTTGTATAACGCGTACGTTCGAAGTAAATTCGAGTACAATGCTGCCATATGGAACCCTCACGAAAAGCTTTATACTTTTATGGTAGAAAAAGTCCAAAAAAGCGCAAATTTGCACGGTTCGTATACAAGAGAACTTATGGATATTATCCATTTTTGTATCCTTCCATGTCTGTGTCCTTCCATGTCTGTGTCAGGGATGGTTGGTCTTGATACCTTGCAGCTGAGACGGGACTACATGCATATTTTGCACTATTGTTTATTGCTGGTAAATAGGGTTGACAATCCCTCCGTACGGGAATCCTTGCACTTTTACGTACGATAGTTATATACGAGGTGCTGGACGGAGACAACATCCACTCCTTACTAGCCCACCATCATGGCGATTAAATTTATGTAGTAATAGTCCAACGGCTAGAGCAATTCAATTAATTAATAAGCTTTTACAAGCTGATCCTAATGCTGATATATTTTATGATAAATTAAGTAAATTATCCAATTCAATAATTCCATTTCTAAACATGAGATGTAAATATTAATAATAAATATAATTGTGTAATGTCTTGTATAATTTGTAATCTGTTTTAAATGTTCAAATTCTATTTTGTATTTTCTATAGATAGTTTTAGAATTGTATAGCTACACTTAACATATAAGCGATTTAGTTTATAACTGTAAGCTTATATTGTTTTATATCAATAAATAAATAAATCTTCAGTCCTAAAAGTCCTGCTTGCCTTTATTAAACCTTCAATTCAGAGACATGTAATCATTTATTATAGTCACGAGCCCAGCGATAGCTTAATAGGAGACCGTTGGACTAACACGCAGAGGTCGACCCAAGGCGCATCTCTGACTTTTCAAAGTTAACTATACATTAATACGTGAAGCGAAAACTTTGTACACTTTTTTACAAAAATTGCGCCGACGGAGGAGTATGAAATTTGGCACAGTTAAAGTTTATATGGAGAAGGTGTGGCGAATCCTAATATTTTTACAAAATATGAATTAAACAGACATTAAATTAATGAAAAACACTACACGCACACAACCATACATTTGACACACGCAGTCGAATCACGTTCGTAGTATTTCTGCACTGTTCAGCTGATGTCGTATAATTCTTCATGACTACGGTTACCCTTAAGTATCTATTGCAATTTCACAGTATTGGCAATAAAATTTTAAAAGTTTATCTATACGAATAAGCGACTTATTGTAAAACAGAGTACCTACTGTATTTGGTTGATGCTTAGTTACAGTAACTGTTTATAGTTTATAACGACCACTTGCATTCATAGTTATAATAATTTGTGAAATACAGTTTGCTCAATATACATAGTATTGCAAAAGAAAATTGTGGAGCAAATAATAATTTGTTAAAAATGACCTTAATAAAACCTTAATAACAATCAAACTTAAAATTTAAATCAATTATGCTCGAATTTCGACCACTGGGCAACCGCTAGTATAGATAATTATCGCTCTCTTTAACGGCGAGGGAAGTCCTTCTCACACTGGGAAGAGGCCCGTGCTCAGTAGTGAGACAGTTTAATGCCACTCTGATATTACATATTATATTACCAAAAGCCTAAAACATCCAACGAAAGCATAGGATACTGCTGACACTAGCATACCTTCAGTATACTTTGGTGAGCTCAACAACGACTTACGGCAATTTGAATTATAAAGAAGAAGAAGACGACTAACGTAATTGCTTAAAATTATTGTCTCGCAGATCTATCAATCTGCATGATACACTAAATGTCTTGGGTCTTTTGGGTCGCTTTCAGCCGAAATTTAAATAAAATAGTTTTAAATATAGCGATTGCATATACGCTGTCTGCCAATAGGAATTCCAATTCCAGGATGTTTTGCATCAAGTACAATTGCAAATTTCTGTTAAAACATTTTCAGAGTTTACACGGAGTGTGGCTCTTGATAAGTGGTTGACCAGTTGACATCATTAGGTTTGTCTCTTATTGCATAGGATCTAAAATATGTATATCTGGCTAAATGTGGATGTTATGTGGTATAGCCCTTTCAGAGATTACAAGAGTGAATTGTGAATCTATCCATATATGGGTCCATATGGGTCCAACTATCGTATGTATACGATAGTTGGACCTTTTTAATTGTCGTTCCAGAGACATTTTAAATAATAACAATATGCTCACTTTAACAATTTCGCGTTGCATGATTTGTATAACTGAAAACGGGTAATAAACCGCTCATGCTCAATATTTACATACCTTTTTCATAGCTTGTCGTTTCAGCCATGTTGTACTGCCCGTGGGCGCAAGTAGACTGCTTGCCGGCGTTCATACCCATTTCCAGTTATATAAATAACAAATATACATTTTTGTTTACTTTCTCTCAAAATTCTAGATACAGATCTGACAAAATTTACAATACCGCTTATAATTTGTTTGTTTACCCCTCCGTTAACAAAGAGGGCAATAAAAAAATTAATTAGCGTCCAAGTATTTGCCAAGAGCGAGTCGTAATTATAAAGAGCTTCGGCAGCAGCGACATCTACCGGCAGAGATGCCGTTTAATTTCGCCAGTTTGTTTTATTACTGAAATTAACCCGTTTTTAGTTAGGGGTGGGTAAATATTTAGGGACTGAGATGCCGCGATAACTGTGTATTGTATTATATTGTTTTAAAGTGAGATATATTTATGTTTCTTTAGGTTTAGTTATATAGAATTGTGTAATCTTCTCGTATACGGATCTCGGTTGGCGTAATGGCTCGTCGCTGCCACTGCGCCAAATGTTGTGAGTTCGATCGACACACGGGATAAACATTTGTGGGACCCACATATAGTTAGTCTGAGTTAGGTATTCTTTGTGTCTACTGTTTAAATGTTTGTGAAGCCACCGAGACACAGGCATTAATAAAAAATACATAACTAATTTTCTCTGACCCTGACTGAAAGACATAGTTTTATCCTAGTATTCTCTTTTTAAATACTATTCTGCTCACGACTGGACGTGGAATTTGGAAATAGGTATCTATTTATATTTTCTTTCTTTACATGTAAGGAGCTGATCTGCACAAATTATATTTCAACATACACACAGACAGACAGGCACAAAATCTAGGAATTATTGTTTTTTGTTATGAAGATCCCTCACAATAAATATCTCCTACGTACAGACTTCGACCAGTTACAGTATTTTAATCGAGTATTTTGTACAAATATGTTACCTCCGTCTTGCACAAGAATAGAGGCGAAAATCTCTGTAGTTTTCCGCTACCTATTTCCATGTTGAAACTATAATTATAATTAGAAGAGGTTATATGTACAGGGCGGTTCCTCCCTCGATTAATTGCCACCGCATGAAGGCCTGCAACCACACACAACGTATATCGTTCGCTCACTACATCACTATTTACATACGTATACTGAAAACACATGCTTGCTACGTAAATGCATGTGTAGAATAGTTTACCTATATTATCGTGTCAGTTTGTTAGGGATCCAACTTAATTTGTATCATTATCATTATTCACATATATTAAATACTTCCTTTATAAAATTTACAATATATTTACATTATTAATTTTAAAACTAATTAAACTTTACAAACGTATTAAAAACGGTAAGATAATTATAAAAATAATAATAATTATAATACTAAATATTTAAAAAAATGGTTTAGTCGTCGTAGAATTCAAGTCAACTGGTAACGTACCTAGAAGACTGGCAGTATTGCAACGTTGAATGGCAATATTGATATATTATTCACATATTATATTCGAAATGTGATAACTTTCAAGAATATAGGCTTGAAACTATACCCATATTGATCCTTCGATGAAATGTTGTAAAGCCATTTTGGCGAAATTGATGTGACCTTATTTAATTTTTTGAGCTGTATCGACCTGTGTATTAAAAATTACGATATTTGCAAAAAAAAATATTTTACTACACAAAAAATATGGCAGCATAAACTTTTGTTTTAAAATAATTGTGTAAATAATACTTTAACTCGCCACACATGCTGTAAAATATATAGTTTCATAATAATGGAACACAAAGAGCTAAACCGAATATACCAACAAAAACAAAAATAGAAAATAGAATATCGAGTTTTTTACTTTTTGGAATTCCTAGAAGAGTGCAGAATAGTATTTTGACTTTCACTACATTTCATCCTGGAAGGATCGATGTAAGTATAGTCTTAAGTTTATTCCTGAAACTTAGCATTAGAGTTACTACTCTGATGACCCTAAGCCTCGCTGATTTTAGCATGAATGGGCCGACTCGACCGGGGAAGGACTACCCTCTCACAGAATATCGACGTGAAATAGCAGTATCTCTACTGTTGTGTTTTGTACGGTGAGTGAGAGTGCCGGAGGCCCAATCACCCTGATTCCCCCTTCCCGCTCCTTCTCCTTCCCACTTCCTTTCCTAAAGGGTTGGCAACGCGCAAGTGATGCCTCTGGTGTTGCAGGCGTCTATAGGCTACGGTGACCACTTACCATCAGGTGGGCCGCCGTAAGTTGGTTTGCCACTACGTCGTAAAAAAAAAATCACATCACATTTCGCCAGTTATAAATATTTGTCCCACATAGCACGTAACCTATAACTATAATATGTTGCTTATAGTTCCAGTGACGTATTACACCATATTATCTAGTAATAATATAAATGCGAATGTGAGCGTGTTTCTTACACTTTCGCGCCTTAAATACTCGATCGATCATCATGAAATTACGCATACATGTTGCCACGCGTACAAAAATTTCATCTAGAAAAAGTACTGTTCTCGAGGGATAGCTTGTCACATATAAATTAAATTAAAGGGATCTACTAACCTATCTCATTTTCAGGACTTACCCTTTTAAACAATGCAAGCCCGTCATTATGACCGGGAACTGCCGGGGCGATATTAAGCCCTATTCGTTCCCACCCAATTTGTCATACATACCCAAATATAAGTGTTATATGATTGCAAGGCGGTGTCTGTGGCAGGGCGATAGCACAACCGTGCCAGTCCGCCAGCCCGCCGGATTAGAACCCCGGACCCCAAGAACTGAAGTTTATAAGAGCGTGACGCTTCAAGATATCGGGACATCTTTAATTTGTAAACTGTTTAATATTTACATATAATGTACTCCACTCATCCACCATCTAGCCCAAACTAAGCAGAGCTTGTACTATGGGTACTAGACAATGAAATAAATACATATATATTATACATAGAAACACCCAGACCAAGACAAACATCCGTGTTCATGCACACAAATGTTTGACTTGTGCAGGAATCGAACCTGCGACCTCAGGCGTGGCAGTCGGTTACACTAACTACTACGCCACCGAGGCCGACTATTGTGCGTGTATATGCCATCGAGGCGAAAGAAAGACAATTAAATTATTTGATATCAATCATAAATCTTATACAGATGTGTGTATTATACGTTCTAGAATCGGGAAGAATACTTGACTAGGTACTAGTGCGAAAAGATACTTTATATGTAGATCCAATCTAAAGGTCATAAGCTATTCCGCTTGCAATACCAGACCAGCCGCGAGTTGTCGACCCTAGATAAATGAGAGGTGGAGAACTAGATATCGGAACTGCTAGAATTCTTACTCGCCGAATCAAGCGCAGTTACAATGTTTCATGTCTAGTCTAGTAAGACTAGAAACATTGTAACTGCGCTTGATATAGAATATAGTGAATTATTTAGAATATATGGAATAGAGTGGTACTTCTGTAGGAACGCCGGTTTTATAATACCGTCACCATAATCAGCGATCGCGGGCTCACCCAACCTTAGAAGTTGTTATCAAGTTGATGTTTGGTAGATAGCTATATCTGCCAAACACCACCTTTACCTACAACAAATTTATAAAGAGCATCTAAAGCATTCGTCCTCGTTACCTCAATGGTAAAGACAAACATTGTGAGGAAACCTGCATGTCTGAGAGTTCTCCAGAATGTTCTCAAAAATATGTTAAGTCTGGCAATTCGCACTATGTGGTGTGGTGCACCATGGCCTAGCTCTCATTATACTAAAAAGAGGCCCAGCAGTGAGACAGTTTAATACTGGGCTGGGGGCTTACTCTTCAAACTAATTCTAAATCCAATCTAAAGCGAATACGATTCCAATGTTAATTTTGCAGTCACGTGATTTGGTACTCTTGAAACCAATACTGTCAACATTGGATTGAAATTGGGATTGCTCCGCGATTATTTTGTTACACGTGAAGTTAACTATGTTTCGACCCGCAATAGTATTGTTCAGCTCATTACGATAAACTAGTAATAGGGCTTTAAAAGGCTTTATCCTATAAATGACAAGGTTAATAAATAAATATGATACAAATAGTTAATTAATTGATTAATTGTAACGTATTAAATTCATTTGGGCGTAAGAACATGATTAAAAATATATAAAATTAAACACGACTTTGGCTGTCTATACTACAAAAAAAAAAGACGATGATAAAGTTCTCCAATCTCAAATTTAAAAATAAAGTCAAGTGGAAGAAATTAGAAGTGAATTCGAAATGCAAGTTTGTTTAGAACATTAAAACTTAAAAGATATTGTTGGCGTGTGGTTCCTTTTCAGTAACAACAGTTGATTGTCCGTTAAGTTATTTAATATTAATGTTTTATACAGGTAGAAAGCAAATGTACAATCATATTCAAATATACAAGTATTAAGTGAAATATTTTTGTTTTGTCACTGTTGTTATTTTCTTGGTCTATGTTTTATATAATCACTTATATTGCACGAGTCATAATGCGAAGCATTAAAATGCTCTGCGATCGAAAACTTTGTTATGCCTCCTTTCTGCAAATGTTTTTATTTTTAAAACTCTTACTAGTACACATAACCTACTTAATTTATATACCATTGAATAATTTAATGGAGATTAATTCTGTATTTTGTAAATTTTATTTAATGCCGCATAATAAACGAAATAAACATCAAAATAACTTTATCTTGTCCATAATAAAAGTTTCCAATTTCAGATACAATGACAAATCGTGTTAGTTACGCCCAATTTGAAGGTTTGATGGAATTCTTGGTGCAAAACCCAGGCATAGCTAAGGGTTTGCTTAAGACCACTCAAGGCAAAGCAGAAAGGACAAAGAAGTTGGCATAAAGGGCTTAATGTTTTCGTAAATTTCCTCAAATAAATTCTTATTCACTCTATAATTTGGTTTAAATTCATCTTCATTCATAGAAAACGCTTTGTCCGTATAACGCATCATCCGACTTTCATCTCGTCTTTGTTTTAATTGTTTTTATGGGAATTATGTTAAATACTGTATATAAATGCTAATTGTGCCATAATATAAACTTATTACTCACTAAAAACTACTAAAAACACAAAACAATTTCAAAAAGTTACACTTTCGCTATTGGAAAAATCACAATCAACAAAGAATCCCAACGCAATACTGGCGCAATACACAGCTGTCAAAATAAAGTCAAGAGTAGCGTTTATAGCACGCCAAGCCCGATCCCGATTCCACTTAGTTTCCAAAATGGACACCCAATTTGATAACAATTTGGCGCTAGTGTCGAACTCAAGAGTACGAAACGTCATAATTCCAATGTCGATAGATCGGAATTGAAATCAAGAGTAAGCCCCCTGATATTACTATTATATCTAAAGCTGGTGATACAAGAATTACCTTCGCTTACCTGCCTCTACTGATCTTCTTAGAACAGCTAAAGAATAAAGATCCATAAAAAACAAAAGAAAACAAGATGGGTGTAAAAATCCAGGATTCAACCTCTTCGCCTTCATGTGACTTTTTTCTTCATCACCTTTTTGTAATGTCCCTCTGCTGGGCAAAAGCCTCTTCCTTGGACTTCCAAATCACTCTGTTGATGGATATCCCCTGACCTTATGACCTTGTGACCCCTATATCTTGAGGGTATTTTGACCCACAGGGCCCATATTCAAACTCGACCGAGGGATGACCCCGTGGTGTCTGCACACCAAGTTACAAGTTAATCGGTCCAGTGATCTCGGAGCTATGCCTGTCACTAACAAACTGGCATTAACAGACGGACAGACCCACATAGTGTTTTCATTAGCTTCTTCGAAGAAGACTCAGAGGTTAATAACTCGTCGATGTTGAAACCATATAAATAAAGATTTACAAGAGTATTTCCCTAAAGGAGTAGACAGACTGGCATAACAAAATATTTACGTCAACTATGTTGTAGGTCCCACGTAATGGGCAGGGCGAATTATTTGTACTTTAAATGGCACGAGACCATACTACATAATAATGCTGACTATGCCTGAACAGTAAAAGCTAATAACACCATGCTAGGTAACTAGAGAAATCAAAAGCTCAAACTTACACGACGTTTGGTCTCGTCCACCTAGCTTAAACCTAAATTAGAAGAGATAAATATAAGACCAGTAGTATATAAACTTAGGTCGAAAATACATACAAACAAATTATATAAGATGCTTTTACCCTTTCGTCACTGTCCTATAATTGAATATAATCTCAAGTGTTTATCAATTGTTAATGATAAAGAGGGCAACATTTTGATTGAACAGTTTCACACCAGAAGCGTGGGTCTATGACGTGAAGTGTTTCAATGTAACGCGTGATACAATAAGCTGCATTTCTGGTGCGGGCAGTTCTGAGTGCCAAGAACGACAGGCTTTGTGATAAAGGGTGATGTACAATTATGGGAATCGCAAAGTATAAGGTAGAACTAATTTTGGTGTAATTCTGTGTTCTGACTGCTTTGTTAATACCGTGAGATACTCGTAAGTTTGCATTAAACTTAAATCCTTAAAATTAATCAATTAATCAGCCTTTCGCAGTCCAGTACTGGACAAAGCCTCTCCAATTTTATGCTACCTAGATTCTCTCCCTAAAATCATAGTCCGATTCCTTATTGTCATATGTGTGAGTGTGTGTGTGTGTGTGTGTGTCTTTCACATATTTGAATCTGGTGGCTCACTTTATTTCCAGTAAGACATCTGTTATGGGCGAGCCACCGAAGTCAATTCGCACGATCCTGACAAATGCCCTCAACAACCAATTTTAATTAAATCCAAGATTTCTACACCCCCGCTATCATTAACATATTCCTTTTAATATGTGTGCACGTTGCATGCGCACGCGCCGGTGTTTGCGGCACGTGGCGCCACGCGCCGCCTCGAGGGCTCCACCAACACTAATTTCTACTAACCCCTATAATGAGGGTGGATGTCCCATTATTGAATATCCTATGCTCATTTTGCTAAGGTACTGGTGTTGTAACTAGTTTATTAAGCCGTTGTATTGTAGTGATTGTGTGATTGTAAATTCGGGGTTGGTGTTGGTAATTTGTAAGGATATTAATTGACCGGTCTTTTCATGATCTGCATACTTATAAACTTTATACCACAGTTTAGTAATGCAATACATACAGACATAGAATTAAAGGCAGGGCAGGCGACGAAAATATCGGCTGAGTAGGTACTTAATTAGTCGGTACCTACGTATCGAATACGAGTACAAGTTTCTTGTAGGTACTTTACGTCTACTCATAGGCTCAATTTTTAGCAATTTCATTTTCTAGCAACTAAGAATAATATAAATTCAGTAAGTTTAGTAGAACCACTAACTCTTTTGACGTTCGTTATTGTTACTGTGTGATCTACATAAATATATGATTTTGCACTTTGACTTTGTCTATCCTGCCAACAATCGTTGCCAGTCAATGCATGCATTAGCTATACTACGATATTACTATGTTCACATTTTATAGCAGTAATTAAATTAAAAATGTCTTGAATTTACACGAACATTACCTTACCATTAGCCTAGGATTATGGGCAATAATTAACAAGCCAAGCGGGTAGCCCGTTTACTTTATCGTAGAAAGTTAACTATAACTTATTAACTTTTCTCAATTTAACATACTTAATGATTTCAACAATTTTCACTTGCAATAACCTATAAATTGTTAAAATGCTAATTATAATTGAAAACTTATTATGTCTGCCCGAGCCCTGCCAATGCCATTATCGGGACGCCTACAGCCCCCATATATTAATTTTATTTTGGTCCTTTTATAATCGACATTAACTGTATGAACAGTGACGATTTGAGAACTGAGAAGATTTTTCAATTTATATATCATCGTCTTAGTTGTTTTAACCTAAAAACAAAACAATCATTTCTAACTAGACATAGTTTTCCACAAAATGGAAGGAATATTTTCGTGTTCGCAATAGAGACACGTCCGAGGTCCCCTAATGTTTGAATCGCAGAAAACTATCGGGCCGTTCGTCATCCCTGATTGATACGGGCAGCAACAATGCATGTTTACTTTCAATTACACACCCCGCGCCTCGTCCGCCATCCAATACATCCGGACACGGATATACAGACAACGGAACTTTGACGATGTAATAAAAAATGTAATAGAGAATAGATATTGTACACATGTATATGGTAGTATAGTATATATATACTATTCCTCTGTCTTGCATATCCCCAATTGGTAAAAGTACCTATATACCTACGCCAGACGTTCAGGCAACCTATTGAGTAACCTACTGGCTGGCGTACCATTACGGTGGTGGTGGTCGCCTTACCCGCCCCACCTGACATTCTGCCGAGTGTTCTTCTTCTCCTCCTTAGCCTGCCTTTATTATTCCCAAGTCACTTGGGATCGGCTTTTTTTAGTCTAACCAGATTTGACTGGATATCAGTTTTAACGCGGAGCGGCTGCCACCTGACCTCCGCAACTCGATGGCTAACGATATCCTAAGGCTAGACCAATGTCAGGATATTAGGGGGTACTGACTTTCCCAATAACGACTGCCATAGATGTTCATGGCAGCCGGGACCGACGGCTTAACGTGCTCTCCGAGGCACGGAGCAGGCGATAATTGTCAATCAATACGCACATAATTTCGAAAAGTCATATAACTGCCGAAAGTCAGAGGTGCGCGAAGTGGGTTCAAACACGAGACCCTCTGCATTGCAGTCTGTTGGTCTCCTCACTGAGCTATCATTCCGCCGAGTGTGGGTTTGATACACATACAGGCCAACTTGAGTTATACACAAATAGTTGTACAGAGACTAAGTGTTCTTTGTGTCCTTTATTTATTATTTAATTCCCCGCGATCCTGCAATTAGGTATGTCTTGTTGCGTGACGCGCAAGAGATATGCTTTAATAAAATAAAATTATTATAGTATGGTCAGATCCGTCTACCAGACATATAACCAAACTATATATAACGAAAAATATTAATAGTCATAATACGGTCATGTAAACATTTGCGCAAAATATGCTACGGAACTAATAGGACAGAAAGATACAGAAGATCTGTGCCACAACAATAATTAGATAAACTTGTTCCAAAAAGTACCTATCCATGTTCACGTGGAACATCATAAAAGATGGAACATCAGTCAAGCACATCCAACGCCGACCAAATGCATGCAGTGACGGCGTTTTCACAAAACGCGACAGCTAACGATTAATCTTTTGGCAAATCCAACCGAACGTAACTGATCTTAAAATATTCTTACCATAGATATTTTTAATTATGTGAACGCTTTCTCATCCAAAACTATTTGGCATAGCAGATGAAAACAATTATTACCTATAGATACAACTGTTTAAGCCAGGTCATGTCTTATTACTGTAACAACAAAACAAGAGCCCTCGACTATTTGAATAACTTTTTTGAACAGGGTATACTTTGGATTCAAATCTGAAGATAATAATGTAACTCGTGGTCGTTATGTAAAATACATTGCCTCATCTGTACGAGGCTGTATATCCGTGGTAAGCCAAACAACGAGGTGGACGCCAATCACTCAGTTCACTGATTGTCGAATATCTACTTACCAGGCCTTTGCGTGTCTACCTGTGAATATCTGCCTTATACGCTTTTACTGGGACTTCCCACTTTGAAGAACTAATACAAATTCAGTACTCCGAGACCGTGTATGAACCGAATCTCAGCATGATATCTTTTTTACACAACAATCATATCTATTATCTTATATTCTTTAATCTAACTGATTAAGGCCAACTAAATTCATGGACGATATAGGCAGTTATTTGCATGTAACTGATACTACAAATGGTTTTGATGTTGGTATGCTGCCGGTGACAACTGTTAGACCAGTGACACTATGGCTGTAGTGAACTATAGAGGTAACAACCTCTATCGGTGGCATTGTCTCCTCAAAGATCTCAGAATGTAACAAATGGTTATTTGGATGCGATCCTGTAGAGTAGACGTTCCTTTATGTCGCGCTGCTTCAAGTGTATTTGGATATTTTGCTGTGAGAGAGAGGTATCTCTTTAAGCAAGATATTTAGTATATATGTATATATTTTTTAAGTCTTTATATAGTTTTATATCTAGGTATAGTCGTTGAGACATGACTGTTATAAAGATCTCATTCGATGCTTCAAAAACGATATGATATAATTATAAATTATATATAAATATATCATACATTACAATTACAGTGAGGTCTTAGGAAATATGTATATAATTTATGTCAACTATATTCAGCCTACAAGAGGAGTATAAAAATTACAATTTGAAACCTACAAAAGTTTAATGAGTCAATTTCATTTTGTGTTCCATACATTCTGTTCTTACTCATTTACGAAAACAGCCCACTGTTCTTCAGTAAAAAAGAACTAAAAACTCTTGTAATTTGTATTAGTACTAGTTTTAGTCAACATAAAAAATTTAATATAATAATAATATTCTACAACATACACACAACACCATCTAGCCCAAACTAAGCAGAGCTTGTACTATGGGTACTAGACAATGGATAAACATACTTATATACATTTTTTTTTTTTTTTTTTGTAAATACATACATATTATACATAGAAACACCCAGACCAAGACAAACATCCATGTTCATGCACACAAATATTTGTCTTGTGCGGGAATCGAACCCGCGACCTCAGGCGTGGCAGTCGGTTACTGCAGTTCATAAGGAATAAATATCTTTTTCTGCGTATATAACAGTGATGGCAGATAAGCTATTTACACCTAAAATGGCCACTACTTTATATTACACAACTAAATATTGTAACCAATATAACAAAATGAAAAAAAGAAACAATCAAATGCTATAACAATCGCCGGTTATACTGACAATGTGTTTTAGCAAACCTAGACAAAATTCTATTTGATTTATTTTCGTGGCTCGCCCGAGGCTTGAACCGCCCAACTATTTAAATATTACATTAGTACTAGGCACTCACTCTAATAGCTTCGAATATAACGTTTTTATTATAGTTAGCTCCCACTCACAATTTGACTTTTGAGTTTTTGAATAGTTCAATTTAGTTAAATGGTATTGTTTCAAACGTTGAAATATTCAATGTGTCAAACATATTTTTGTGGAACTGTATTTGTTTTATTGAAACTGGGTATTGTATTAATTTTGACTGTTAGTGTTTTAGGTATAACAGAGTTTATTGAACAAGCAGGTTTCTAAAATGTTCAAAATGGAATCAACATCGAGGAATCAACATTCAAAATTTAAATGAATATAAAATTGGTGAAGTATGACAGAATCCTTGCTTATTTTTGTGTATACTTGGGCTTTCACTCAAAATAAAGCAACACTGTTCCAACTTAGTCTTGATTTTTAAAGTTAAAAGCTACTTACTACTACACAATAAATAATAATTATTATTATTATTATATTTCTCTTATCACAGGTATTTTCTAACATTTCTAACATTATAAAAATACCTGGCCCTATTATTATTATTACTTTTTAAAACTGCCCTTTGACCACGCTGAGTAAAAGGTCTTGATTCTCAGTTTTGTAATGACTATAATTATATTAAAAATAGGTAAACAAAATTTCTAAATAAGGAGGACCAATAGAGACTACGGCGAGTTATAATTATATCTTACATTTCTAGTGTTACATTTATTCATATTTGTATGTACGAATGTGCTGAGAAGTCTAACATATCCAATGCTCATAAATTTCTGCAAAGTTCCCTGATACAAAGCCTCACGCTTGAATATCCTAAAGCGCAGTAGAGGTGCATTACACTCAAATTTGTCACTTATTTCTATAGTTATCAATAGGTAAACAAAGGGTAGCGAACCTTCGAGAACTAAGAATTTTGCAGGCAAACCCAGGCAAATATATAAAAATCATAAAATTGACTGAGACTGGTCTCAATCAATTTTATATGGACGGCTCCTAATTAACGATTAAAGAAAATTAAACCTGAACAACTGATATCGGCGATCCGCGTACTCAAATAAACTTGTATCTGCTTATCCCACAAACAGACCAAAGATTATACTCAACACAAAAGTGTTGTAAGCAAAACTAAATATGCCGACGCGGCGCCGTACGGGTAGTTGGTTCGAATCCGCGCCAGTAACCCCATCGTATCGCGAGCTCGCCTTATTTGAAACACAAATATTTGGCCTCGATGAAACTTTTCTCCGTCTACGGGCGTTTATTAATATTTTATTATTTTGTCTTGTTACTCCGTTTCGGAAACTCCCAACTTCCCTTGTTCCCAACTCTCTCTCTAAAGCGATTATATTTTATAAATTATTTTAATTAAAACGCTGTGCAAACGTCTAACTACGGCTCTGCTTTCGGATATTAAATGAAATATTGTACGTGTTTATTAATTTAATGTTGTTATTATTTATTTCGTTATTATATTAATACCTAACGTAGTCCCTCGCCTGTGTACTCGTATATATTATGTATATATAGGTACACTGACGGACTCATAAACTGCATCAATGTTCGAGACACCTTTGAAATAAACATTTTAACCAAGTATTCAAACTTTTTATACAAATTTAAATTGAAACCTCTAGTTTGGTTCGTTAACTTCATAACAGCGTAATATCATATCCTTAAGTATATGTTTGTATGCTGGACCATTAAATTTTTTTGAACAAAAACGATAAATGTAACAAAAATTGGTTTTGGTTGGCTTACTGAAAAACTGGTACTTACAATAAAAAAAAATTGAAGCACAGATTTTTTCTTTTAATTAGGTGTGTTGTCTCCACGCATAGTGCTGATTAGGGTTAATAAACGGTCTTGCGGAATATTGTTCCATTCTTGTGAAATTGCTGTTCTTAGTGCTGCCATATTAACATAGTTGGTGAACCTAATAGATAGTACGATGGGATTCAAATCCAGAACTTGACAACTCCAATGCCTTATTGATTGGTCTAAGGCATTCTGATCCGTGCCTGATTCTGATTGGTCGTTAACGCGATACATCCGTTGCCGCGCAATTGCCTCTACTTACGCATATTCCCGCATCGTGTGTAGCAGCCATTAGTTACAGATAAGTATATATTTAGTCACGATTTTTACTTTACTTTATATATTATAAGCAGCGATAGCCTAGTGAAAAACCGTTGGACTGTCACGGAGAGGTCTCGAATTCGATCCCAAGGCGCGCATCTCTGACTTTTCCAAGTTACGTGCGTATTAAATGGATAATTATCGTTTGCTTTAACGGTGAAGGAAAACATCGTAAGGAAACCTGCATGTCTAAGAGTTCTCAGTAATGTTCTCGAAGACATGTGAAGTCTGCCAACCCGCACTGTACCAGCGTAGTGGACTAAAGCCTAACCCTTTTCACACTGAGAAGAGGCCCGTGCCCAGCCGTGGGACAGTTTAATACAGGGCTGATATTATTATTACATATTTTATATTTTCCAACAATATCGACTTATCGTTACTTGTTGTCTGAACAAATTTCTTTCGTTTCTATTTCGCTTCGAGTTTCGCTAAGTGTAAGCGACACAGTTTGCAGACTCGATTAAAAATATTGTTTACAGCGGGGCCGGTGTTGCCACACGGAAATACTGTAAATATTTATTTCCCCCGCCCCGTCTTACTACTCCTGAAGAATGTTTAGGACAACAAGGTGAGAAATTGTCAAATAAGACTCTCAGACAGGGTTAATGTTTTCTATGGATTGAATGCTACGGAGTAGTCATTGTTCGTTAATATTTGGTGGGTAGTGTTATAACTTATCAGAATAATCTTCTCCTTTTATAGAAAAGACTAGCTTTTGCTCGCGGCTTCACTCGCGCAAAAGTAGATTAGATTAGGTTACATTAGCAACACTATCTTTTTTGAAATAAAATATATCCTATGTTACTCGATGCTAATATAGCTTTCTAAAGCTGAAGAATTTTTAAAGTCGGTCGTGTAGTTTTTGGGTTAAATCCTTACAATGAAACAAACAAAAACGACGTCTGTACTTATTGCGTTTACATCATAATTATATTTTAGACCATCAAAATTGTAATCCTTTTGTGATATGATAGACAAATACATTATTTTTGAATTCTACACCATTCTACATTTAAGTTGAAACGGTTCTCTCTTGTTTTGACTCAGGACATTTTTTTTCATTTATCAGCGGTTATAAAAAGGCTAGACGTTAAAAAGTTATTAATCGCATTGTGCTTTGTATATGTTTTATATTCAATATAAAGTATAACAATAACGAAAACATATTTTTAATAATTTGTTGATGACATTTATATTTAAATCCTTGTTAATCTGTAACTAAAATCTATGTATATCTTCATAGTTTTAAATGAAGCTGCTCCAATAAATATTTATTTTTGTTTAAAACGTACATACGTATTATTTTACACAAACATTCCAGTAGAACTGTGTAATTGAAGCCCAGCACACTTCCCCTCGGCTCAATAAAATTAATATCCCGATTAGATATTTCAGCGTTCGCTGTGTAAACGTCTGTAGCCGTTCAATTAAAACAAAAGGAACACAAACAGTAATAACCGTTGGACCGATTGTGATTTCAAAATTACGTTGTAGACAATTTAAATATTCAAAGTTTAAACCTATTACAAGTTCGCTACTCAAACTACTGGCCGCCGCGCCGTGCGGAGCTTAAAGTTTTTGTGAATTTTACACTGCCAGCAAGATTAACGTTTTCCGAAGGCCGACGTAACTTTCTTGTTCGTTAATTAATTAAATTGCTTCACGGAATATTCCAAGCAATTTTCGAGTTCATAGAACAAGGAGAAATTTATACAAAATACATACAGCAATTTGAGTTTTTCAAAGCACTTGTGTGCTCGCCGTTGTTTAATTTGGCTGGTGACATTATGTTAGTTTTCAAATTGTGTCCACATTCCATTATGATTATTTAATTTAATAATTTACTAAACAATTTATCATTTATAGTTTAAATAATCATTCGTGTAAACATTGACAGATATGAATTAATGAGCTCAAATATAATGTAGGAAACTATTACAAAAACTCTAACTAACAAACAGCAAAATGTTAATCCGTATCTATTATTTGCAAAATTCGGTACTTATTGTTACATAAATAATTTTACGTAAATAGAATGTCCTACTCCATCCGGTCTTATGGAGAGGAATTAAGGTATAATCTCCTTTGATTTTATTTGTTAATTTTGCTGCGAGCTGTCAGTATGCGCGCCATTTTGAAGGGCTCTTAATACTGCCAACACATGACATGGCAAAGACATCAAGTGATTGTGCCTGAGAATTCAGCAAGGGGATTTTTGTATCTATATTTTTGTAGGATTCTGTTCATGGCAGCTATTGTAGAGTGTTGTTGCGTTTGATGTTATTTCATGAATACAAATAATGTTTACTAAATATTCGTAGTCTTAAAGAATACAAACTCTGTTTATAATAATGTGCTTAAATAACAACAGCGAAGGTAGAAAATGCTGCAATAATCATAGAAAGTCTGGATTTATATAAAAATACTGTTTAAATATTTGTAGTATTAACGTTAATTATAAAATAACGCAACACGACTATTTCTAGCATCCATTTGTATTAACCAGAGGCAGGCTATGCTATCTATTCATCTTTATCTCTAATTAATATTTACTATTAATCCATCTTGTAACTAACCACAACGCTGATTGCTTAAGCGGGCATGTCACACAAATCGACATAACAGTTACCGCTGGACTATGGTATACTTATTATATGCTATTCTATTATATACATGTATTTAATCTCAGGACACCACACAGTTACGTAATGATAACACGCTCTAATCCCCATATAAATCACGAGCTTGCAAATTTATGAGCCCACTGAGCACATAGGTACATATTATACGTAAATTATCACATGTCACATGCGCTTAAAAACACAACGCCCTTTTGATATATCGTCTACGATAACGGGCGAATTACGCGCTACTATTTATAGGCTTTATTTCATTTTTGTCTGTGCCACGATGATGAATTAAAAAGAAAATAAACGTCAAGAAGAAGTCCATTTTCAAAATTTGAAAGCCTATTGTGTTCTAAACACGTGGCGGTGTTTTCATATCTCAAAACTTTTTTCTCGATTCCTACCGGCCAAGACATGTGTTATTATTATTCCGTGCTTCATTCACCTTTCTTTGTGCGGACAAAGACCGGTCCACGGAACTATGGCCCTCGTATAATGCGTGACATTATGTTCAAAGCATAAAAGAACTGAGAATGTTGGAAGAAATATGTTACGCGTTTATTCAATGTGTATTTCGGATGTAAAACAAACTGACATCGAATGTAAATACTATTGTTAAGTGTTGTCATACGAAAAATACGTTCATAATGGTTATCTAATGGCCTTTTTGATGAATAGACAGTTTGTCGGTCAAATACTTCCGAGATATTTATGAGGAACTCTACATTTTTGGGACTAACAACACACTAAATGAAACAAGTTTAGGTATTGGTCTTGTTAGTACCTAGTTTCTTTTCACTGTGCTTATCGGACTGGCTTGTTTATTTAAATGAAATTAATCTGAAATACGAGACCCAATTTTATAAAATACGAGTAAGTAGGTATCCCTGATATTGTTTTAATCGTGATCTATAAGTTAGCGATTTTTTATTCGTATATAAAATTATTTAATCGTTCAAGTGATACGAATGCGTTTATTATAAATTGATTTAATCAATTAGCAGTCGAATATCGATTTGAATACATGCCATCTAATCAGATCTCTTGATACACTTATGTGTATGAAGTATGCTAAGCCCTGGCCAATTAACAAGCAAATATTTTGGCAGATACATATTAAAGCTACCGTCATCTACTGGACACTTTACGATAAGACTCGATACGGCTAGATAAAATTTCCAACTACAGAAAATCGTAGTAACACTCATTTCGCCTGAGACTTGACTCCAGGACGTCACAATCGGACGCAAATAGCAATGCAGGTTTGGAACAACCGTCCAACAAGACAAACTCCTTTATACACACTCATTGGATGTCTCTTGTTATAATATTGGTTATAATTTATTATGTAGACTAGCTACATAATAAATTATAACCCTAATAGAACTGAATTTTGAAAATAGTATCTAAATAAAACCAATAGATATACTGTTAAAATATGCATCATCCAGGCACAACAGAAAAGTACAAAAAAGTAAAATAGCGCCTCTTTGTTTGAACGATAGTTTTCATGTGATTGTGTATTTTATCGTTGTGCATATTCAACATGGTGTCTCTCTGTCCGTTTATCCACGGTAGCACAAATACGACACGGTCCTTTGACCGGCAAACTTATTCCTGCATTCAACAAACAATTCATCCACTTCGATAATGCACTTTATAATTTCACTCTTAAGGCATATTTTCGATTGATTATAAGGTAAAATAATATTTGTGGTCCTCAGAACACGGATCTGGAGGCTCCGTTGCCCAATACGAACCCTGCGCGTGAGTTGAAATCGTCGTATTGTTTTCTGGACCACTTATGCTAATATGCGTTGTTATAATAAAACTTTATATTATATTTTTTATGGAAAACCCCACTGACTAAGATAGTTCTTGAATCGTGTATTTGTTAAGAAATTAGCGTTTCAAGGATAAAAGAATCCGTCTTGAAATAGCCATGTTATGACGAATGAGACGTGCATAATTTGTTCTACAATTCTTCGAACCAATGAAATGGGACTTCTGTCTACACTTGTATGGCTTAATAATGTATGCGTACTACTATAAATATAGTATTTAGTCATTGTTATAAACACCACACCTTTTTGGGTGTGACTTTGCTCCTTTATAATCACGCATCGTTATAGATTGATATGATATAACAAGTCCCGTTTAAAAACAAACGATCACTTCTTAAACTTGAGATTTCCCTGTAATTGGAACAGTTTGACTGGAGCAGTACTTTTATTCTACAGCAGATGCCTACCAAACATAAGGGTCCTATAAACACTACTCAGCGTAGGAATACAACATATCGCGTTCGTATTTTAAGTATAATTTCAGACTTTTAAGGCAATTATAATCAGTAATGGCCATATTATGCTATCCTTTTTTAAGAATCGGCAACTCCCTGGTGGTCATGCTACCATAGGCTATGGTAACCGCTTACTATCAAGCATGCCTAATGCTAAAAAAACGACACAATCGTCACGTGAAAAAAGGTGTTAAATAAGGTGATTGCCATATCACGGCAATTTGAAAAATGCTAATATGAGCATATTCCTGTTGAGGCGACACAGGAATATCGTAGTTGCTAGACTTTACAAGGATTTTTTTTTGTATATACAATAGATGACCTGAACAGAACCCTAAGCATGTTATTAGACTTCGAAGCGAATTTTTCAAACAGTTGCAGTACTTCTATTAGTATTAGGCAACTATTCATCATCGGTGAAGTTTGGCATTGTCAACCTTGTTCTATTGAAGTTAGGGTTGGCATTCAGTGTGAGAGTAGTGGTCCACTCAAAGATTATTTAAGCAAAGCATAATTTTAAGTGTAGTATCGCGACATTATTCGCGTAAAATATAGTTCGTCTGCGATTTCAACTTGGACCCCATGCTACTAAACTCTGATATCGCATCAACATTCATTTTAAAGTAAATCCCGGTCCAAACATATAGGCAAACAAATGTTTTGATTCAGATCTCAATACTTAGTAAGACCGAAGAAGTTTAAAAAAAAA
Organism: Catocala nupta; assembly: GCA_963675205.1. Classification (NCBI taxonomy): domain Eukaryota; kingdom Metazoa; phylum Arthropoda; class Insecta; order Lepidoptera; family Erebidae; genus Catocala; species Catocala nupta. Next base: position 22,764,432 of record OY776087.1, read on the forward strand.
TTATACCGTCATTACATGTAATACTTAACCTAATGCCATGAATGCAGAATTTACTTAATATGTACAATTATATTTACTTATTATATACACCCTGGTACTATATATTCCTTAATACTAATTATTTCCTATTATGAACACAGGAAATAATAAGTAGCCTGTATGAACTCACTCAGTGAACATGACAATATGTCTACTCTTTTGGACAGAGTACACGCACATATATATTTCAATGTAAGTACATCCAAATAGAGTTTTATAACAGTATAGATACAGTACAGTGGTTTAATTTGTTACGGCCAATTACGTCTCGCATCCCGTCCTCGATCTTGCGTTTATATAGCATCAACAACAATAGTCAATTTAAACAAATACACCTACTATGCAAAATACAGTACACATTGAAAAGCATCGACATTTAATATTTATTAACAAATATAAACCATTTCAGCACACTGAGCTACAATGCAAGCCTCTTTACTTTAAATCGAAGTCCTAATAGACGGAACGCAAATACAAGTGTACTAAGCATTATTACAAATGTACCTGTTACAAGACACAGAATTTAAAACTTCCTGCATCCTACAAAAAGGATCGCGAATTCGACACGCCCAAATCAAAATATATTATCGAATATAAAATTTAAAGAAAAAAATGGCGTCGGCATTCGCACAATCAATCAAGCGATAAGCCAATAAACCTCAACGATGCGCTTTTGAATCGCGTATTCGATTTTTGAATCGTTCATTGTTGCGCATGGCCGGCGGCGCGTTCCTTGCACAATGAAAGAGCAACCGGAAGCGAATGCCGGTGTCTCCTTGTGAATGGGATGCTCGTTCAGGAACTGTTGGATGCGAATCCGTCAGTCATGTACAGCCAGCACAATAATGGCAAAGGTTTAGCTAACATTTTCCATCGCAGAGAATGCTGGCCGTTTTTTGATTACCAGAGATTTTATTGCGGACTTTCAGTTTTTCATTACCAAAGAATTTATTTCGCAATGGAATATTAATTTCTAGTTAATATTCAAATAACTTGATTGGTAATTAGCATCTGACTCCATAACTTCTTAATTACTTAAAAAAACAACATTGGTTACTCACAGATACCTTCTAAAATAATTTATTTGCCTAACCATACATGATTATAAAACTATCTATCAACCGAAAAAAGATTGTACAACAATACAACGCCCCCTATTGTTGAACGAACTAGCATTGTAGCATCGTACCATAGCATTAAAAAAAAATAACGTCCGGGGTTGCCACAGCAATAAAATTAAGCACCATAAAAGGTGGAAATTAATAATGAAATATGTATTACATCAGTATAATGTTGTTAGGGGGTTCAGTTGAATGAATGGCCTTTGTCACACCGTTTGACTTGTACCTTTTGTGTGGGATTGTCCGTGAAATCGGTCGAGATGTATAGGTTTATTGAACGGTGGGAATAGTGCCTCCTTGCTAAACGTTTACTGATTTTACTAATTACAGGGGTGGGTTACGATTTCGTTATTCAATTGTCCCTAATTTACAGCTTGTTTCGGCGTTACATCCAGTTACCAATTTTTATTTTTATATCACTAAGGTTACATACAAGGACTTAACTTGCCTAATAGTGATCAACGTAGCCTGTAATCGATGGCATTGTCTCGGTTGATATCCGCGCGTTGCTGACTGTTCATCACTTTCTGCCAACGCAAGTTTCAAATGCACTGCTAATTGCCCAAGATTTGCAAACTCCTAATAGAGTTACAGGTATACGATGACGTTAGATTCAATCGCCATCTTCGATAAATACCCGTAGTCAAGCCTGGGAATTAATGCCAGATTTAATTTAAGTCACACTACTAAATATTGCCTAAGAATTGTTATAATTATATCTCGCTACCTATACCGATGACGCGATTCGCAAAGCAAAACCTTTCAGCTTGGTTGAAGATGCCTCTGATTGTATTGACGAAAGATAGCATCGATTTTATCTTCCATCGATACTAAGTTTAGTAGCATGAAGGCTGAGTATATTCTTAACGTTTCTGTTACAGCAAAGTCTCTGTACTGTTAGTGCTACAAGTATAAAAATGAAGCATATAATCATCTGCAAGGTACAGTGCCAGCATCCATGCATAGTATTGATAATAATTCCCTGACAATAAACCCAAAGGCGTACCCTGTCTCGGAAATCAAATTCTATCGTGATTGGCCCTTACTACTCAAAGTTTTTGCCTTGCCTTTTCCCCTATATTATATATACCGACAATTACCTTCCATTTTAAGTTGTTAAAATTCATATTCTGTAATGTATTTGTGAAAACGTTTAATAATTGGCCTTCTTTACATCATTGTTATTCTCACTTCTCATCTTTCTAGCTGTAAGTTTTCCACAATTTACAAAATCACATAATACAATTAAAATCTTTTATGTTTTTATAATATACGTTTAATATTGCAAGCAATAATAGGCTACGGTTGCATTTACTATCAGCTGGGCATAAAAAAGAATCCAGTTATCAGCCAAACCAGCATTTCTGCCAATAAAAACCAAATTTTGACAACTACGGTCGGATAGAAAGTTACTTTCTCCATAAAACAAATTGGGTTTACATGACAAATTTAAAACTGCAATTTTGGAAACGAATTTCATACCTTATTCCTTTAAGAATAAGAGTAATTATTTTGTCAAGTACGGGGTATGTTAAGTTGGTTTAGGTGTTCGTCGCTTTCTTTGCATCGCCGACGGTTAAAGCAAGTCCGGTTCACACTAATTAGTGTTAATCAAATAATGTCCTCTTTGGCTTTAGACTATTATTTTTTGTGTACCGGTGAGGAATTTGTTCATCTCAGTGGGCGGTACAGAAGATGGAAACCTTAAAATTCACTTTATTTACTTCCATAATAATATAATATTTAAATTGACTGTTGTATCTAAAACTTCAAAAAGTCCCAATCAAAATTAACATATAAAGTTAATCAATTAACCTGTTTTCTTATCATATCATGACTGGACATTAAAAATCACGTTCTGATCTATTGTGGCATACTATCTGGGACTGTACCACCATTTCTTAAGGAATTGTTACTGTATTTGAGAGAAAGAGCCAAAGTTTATAATCTGTCACGTGCTGTCTTGTTTATACGCAGACAATAGCCAAGCTACAATAAAGTGGCGGCCCAGATCACCAAAGATTACGTTGGTATAAAAAAAAATGTTACCTATAGATTCACAGTGGCACACTGGCGGCCTGGCACAATAGGTGTTCAATTATGTCTATAATTCCAAATCCTGGCAGGTTAAGATCTAAGAAATACAGAACTTAAGGTACTAACCGTAAAGGTATGACGCAAACATCTAAGAAAAACACACCCTCAACAATCTCGCTGAACAAACATTCTAACAATACCATCACCATGACAATTGTCAGGTGATTCAATCACCTAGTTGCGCACAAACACAGGAAATCATGTCTTATCAAGCATTAATTTATGCTCACAAACTAACACCTCTTCAAAGGCGAAGCACTGAATTTACACCGTCAGGCTTCAAGATAAATACTGACAGGCCTTATCGGGGTGATGACTTCGTGGAAAATTCCTTTTAATTACTCATTTACTTGCCAGTGTGGCTGACAGATAAGTCCTACCATACGTTGATGGCAAATAAGAGTTTGAGGACGCAATTACTTTTAAATAGTTTGTTAACAAAAGATATGTCGTAAATATATATAGGTGCACTGTACGTTTTAGTATTTGCTTTGTGTTAAATGTCTTGTCATGATTTCCAGGTTTGTCGGCAAAATAACAGAGTACCTAATCATTTTTCTATTTATTTATTGTTCGATGTTACTTTATATAAAGTTGACTATGTCACTATACGTTCCAAACGCTGTGTGCAAAAATATCACGTATATCCATCGCTCTATTGCTGCTTAAAACAATATCAAACGGAAAAACACTTACGCAATGTAAAACTGCAACCTCGATTTCTGGTTTTTAAACCTGATTATGGCGGTATAAGTTTACGTCTAGGATATACGCCTCGGGTCATAAACTACCTTCATATAAAAAAATACATTTGTCTATGGCTCTAGCACTCCGTATAAGAATCTTAAGTATTAAACCAAGCAATACACTTTTGCATTTAGAATATTAGTGAGGAAAAGAACATAAAATAATTAGAAATACGTTTTTATTCAACTTTGTAGGATGGACAGCATACATTTAATACAGCATTTTTTAAAAGGCTTTGGTTAAGCAGCCGATGGTTCGAAAACAATCCTTGTTTGAAGATTTTAGACTATAATATTTGCCGATATAAATATATAATATTTGTGTTATGATTATTATTTGTAGATATTTGTCCAACAATGACAACGGAAGCCATGCAGAAGGAGTTGCTGTGGTTTAAAAACTAACTGTACAGTAATTACTTTACAGTAACCGCCAGAATACCATATACAAAAGTCTATAAAACATTACACAGTCACATAATTTGTTCAGCTCCATATCAATCCTCCTAAAATACAAATTACAAATTTGGATTGTGCCATTGATTTTTATTTTTACTCTTTAGTAATATAAAGATATCGTAACATTAGATAGACTCTCGCCATCCCCAAAGGGGTTAACTAATGCCTCGGAACCAACGCGATTTACTTCTCAAATAGAATTAAATTTAGCAAACCAAGAACTTAATATACATTCTCAGTTATTTGACTTTATTATCTTATATAAAAGGTTTTTAACAAATATTTAACAAAGCACTGACGCTTTTATGAAATATCATATAATTTATAAACACTTACGGTTACACAATTGTAATAGATATTTCACTATTATTTTTATATAATGTATATTCAGTAACATTTACCTACACACTGGGTAAGCAAAGACTGCTCACTGCTATATAAAATGTACAAATTTGTCACCATTTGCTGCACAACAGTGAGGTAAATTATTTGCTTCATTTAACATACATCGATTCCTATGACGGTCCATAGGAATCGACGTAGCAACGACATACTGAAGATGCTTAGCTTAAAAACTAGCTTAGATCTCACTTCCTTCCAAGATCTTACTCAAACCGGAATCGTGCATAAAAATATTCTAAGGAGGTAGTCTCCAGGCCGCTAATGAGACATTCTTTTGCGGCCTGTAAACTACCTGTCTGCGAAAGAAAAACAACATCGATTGTTCTATCGCTGCGTGAATCGACTACATCCAACAAACACAAATTGACATTTATAACATTAAATAAGGAAATACAAAATACTTCATTTCCGTAGCCAAAAAAGTGTTATGCCTGCCTAAAATTTATTGATGTTATTTTTTATTTCACACAAACACTGCCAATTTCTGAACACGCCATAAAAGGCGTAGCGCGAAATTTTCACAAATATTTGCGTATAGTTTATCGGCTATGTACAAAAAGTATATGTAAAACGAACAATACAATACAATGCTGCATTAACGAGACAGTTACACGATTCAAATATTTACATCAATAAATGAGAATACAATGTTTACAGGCAAAATAATTCTCAAGACAAATTAATTTATAATGTTGCCAGAATTGAGCGCTGATAAATAGAACCAATACAGTTACGGTATGATAATATTAGTTAATGCAAATATTTACTATTTGCGATGCCATTGTCGCACAAACATTTACGTATCTATTAAGAATTTGATTGTCATATAAATCATGAACAAAGGAAATACGTATTTAATAAAAAAGTATGTATGTGTTTTCTAAGTTAGACCGGTTCGAATTTCATTAAGTTGAAAATGTCACTGTAATCTGTAAACATACATACTTATTAGCATTAAAACTGTTTGTTTTACGTGCCCAACCCTTTTGAAATATTATTACTATTATGGATATTGTATACGACGTGAACAATATGCGCAAATTCAGGCATTTGCTTAGGTTGTATGCATCATGTAAACGACCGACGGCGATGCGCCATACAAGTAAGCTGCCTCGCACGCGCATGTACACCGCGCGAGGAGCATGCGCATGCAGTGTAACAAAATATGTTTAGGCTATTCTGCTTAAACTAGAAGTCAGCCAGGATCTATTGTTTTGTTATTGTTTTTGCCGCTGTACCATATTATGGGTGCAGCGTAGAACCACGACGCATGTAGTTGCGAACCAATGATTCACCTATATCAAAAGCGGAGTGCAACACATTGTACGGTTTTAGACGGTGTTCAGTCGGCGAATATCCAACATTACCCGTTACATAGGATATGTATAAGACATATCCTGAGGTAAAAGCAGTCAACATAAATAAGCTTGTAGATTTTAACATACAGACTTGTAGTAATCAATTTTAACAGAGCCAGTGGGGAATGCACATTAACCTAAATGAACAATTGTGCAACTGAGCTGTAGTACAGAGTTTCTTATTATTTTGTTTATGTTAGTAATTAAATATGCTTTGTCTTTTTCCGTTCCGTATAAAATGATAGAAGCAATTTAAAGTTTTTTTCGTTGCTTTGCCCGCGGTTTGGCTTGCCTCGAAATAGGAATAAAAGTAACCTATGATACTATCCGATCCGTGAACTATATTCATGCGCGTCGACCCGCAGCTTCCGTATTGAGCGAAAGAAGAACAAACCACCTAACATAATTTCGCATATAGGTATGATATTTTTAGGAATTATATCTGTATATATGTAGATATATTTGCGTATTTCAAATCACGACCAATGTTCTACAAATGAATTGTACTACAACGTTGTACGTATAAAGGACTAACATTGTAGCGATTTTATTTCGGCAAATAGTTGGTATCGCACGATAGCCATGGTGTTGCAAGTGTCCAGTACCTACATATGGTAGTTCCAGCAAGCATTTAGGCAGTAGGCAATTTTTACTAAAGCACTCGCCGTATAAAAATAATACTATACTAACTTTTTAGTTAGCATAGTATCATTTTTATACTGCGCGACATAAATATGTAAATTGTAAGGAATAGTTACTTTATTTATATTGATGACATTGGCCCGCAAGGCCGGTCATTATGACAACGCTCCTAGAATTTTCCACGACATTGAAGGTCATATATGCCATTAGAAGAAGTCGTTTACAGGGTAATAAACAAATGTTCATCGGTTCAGTAACAGAGCACAGCTGCACAATTATTTTATTGAAACGCTGAGTCGATAGAATCTCTCACAATTATTGTACAAATTGTGTGTCTCTCTTTTGATCTGTATTTTTTTATTAATTTTTTGCTGTCGTATGTTTGTGTCAGAAAATCTCAAAACGTAGTAAAACTATTTTTTTTACTCAGCGTTGCATTTCTGAATAAATGTGTTATTGTATACTTTACATTTAGCTATTTTTACGGGAATGGATAATTAAAAATATCATAATGAGTCACAGTGAAGCGTGACCGACGTTAGCTAGTATAGTAATATTTTATAGCTAAAATAAAGCATTTTACTTTAAATAAAATGAACCATGTCGTATATTTGGACTTATAATAACTCCAAACAACAGCGTTTCACTATTTGTCACTGTAAATAAGTAAAAACGAATGACAAAATTGTTATAAACTGGCTACAAGTGGCGTTCACATTTAGCACTTGTACGTTCCGTGTTTCAGCTATTTATTTAAAGTTTTCATTCCCATACACAGTAACCACTTTATTGTATACGTAATATTTGATTAGTCTGTGATTTTCCATAGCGTTTTGTCCGTGGATCGGACAAGATGGCTGCGGGCGGCGGCTCTAACGATTTCAGCAAACATAATTATTGGAAGTCGCACGTCCACTCTGTTATTTGATCTTGCTTATTGGCCAACACGACGCTCGGTTACAGTTTTCTTATTGTCACATCTATTTAGTATAAAATGAATTGATTCTCAATGTTTTTCAATGCTTAGTACTTGCATACATTCTTGTTTATATTTAAACTATTACTTAAGACATATTTTTCTAGCAAATTCTTATAGAGTTACCTGTTCTTGTCAGGTGTTGCAACAGATTTATTTTGAAGCGCGAAACAAATCATACTTGTTTAACGTAAATTGAGTGTTTGGCACAATGTCAACTACAAAGACTTAGTTGCCAATGTTATCTTGGCATATTTAACACCAAGACAGGTTATTTAAACCAACAAAACTATTATTTCGTCATAGTTTGAAGTTACATCATAATTTAATTGAGATGTTTTCTCTGACGGCATATTTTTTACTTATTTTCGCGATTATATTCTCGGAATTCAACAGCCTTTATCTTAGAGATTTTTATTAGCTAGTATACGTAGCTTTTATGTTCAAGACTATTAAAATAATACGGGAGGGAGAACAATGTGTTGTACTTGGAGTTCCACATACCGAACGCGGTGCGGCGCGGCGCGGTGCGGTTAGAAACCGCACTGCGCAGCATCTGGTGTGCAGTGCCCAGCAGAGACGCGGTGCGGCGCGGTTTATCGGCAATGCTTTAACTGGCGCTTCGTGTTAACGTTAGTACTACTTCAAGCATTATACGCGATGGACGTAGAAGAAGCAGCTTGCTATATTTATTTATATAACAAGTATTTAAAATAAAACAGTAATAAGATTGTGGGTGCATCCTATAAATGCAGCAATACAGAGCGGTGCGAGTGGCAACCGGTCCGCCTCTCGCCGCGCCGCGCTACGCCTTTCAACCGCACCGCGCCGCATTCGGTGTGTGGTACTCCATATACACACATACAAAATTCGACAGCCACGATCGCCGCGCTGCACCGCACCGCGTTCGATGAATGGAGCTCCTAAAGCAGCTTGACATGACTGGGAAAGTATCTTACAGAACAGACACATAGACATAATCTCGTGACTATATCACTGAAGCGATATACAAAGATATACATTTTTCGCCAGCTCTAGATTTAGGTCCCAAGTAGAGAACTAGAGAACCACGTAGAGGGCTAAGTGCCAGGCTGCAGTGCTACTGGGATTTTATTGATAGAACTACCTAAAAACGCTTCTTGACTCGGCAAACGAAACCGAAACCTCATGTACAGCAACGCTACTGCACTGGCAGCACAGCTAAATAGCTGGACTGTATTTAGAAGACTTCCAAACTTCCTTAAGAATCTCATTAAGTAGGATTGAAAGCCCTCTCAGGGCAAGAACATAATAAATGTTATTTTGCGGAAACCTTTAATAGGGTGCAGGTCACACATCGTTGTTGCTCCAGGCTTAAGCAAGTAATACTCCGAAAGACTTGTAAAATCGATGCTTCTACAACTTAGATCGGGTCGTTTATATCTATCCAGTGAAGAGCATCCAAAGCTCCATCCACCTTTCTGTGCTTCTTACTTGAAAACCTTTTCTTCCCATCGGTTGTCGGTTCATCGGACTATATGGTACACCTATAACTGGCAGTTATTTTGTATATGCTAACAATTTGCTCTTTTTAAATTTTATAAAAATTGGATAATGTTGGATCCAATACTAGCTTCATTATTTGGTTAG